>JARHVA010000256.1:1260000-1860000 GCA_037957365.1 Torreya grandis | reverse complement strand
GTTGTTTTATCATTTCTTCCAAAGATTCCATCATGAAAACATCCAACATTGGCTTGTTGCTCTCTTCATGCACATGCATCTCCTCTTGGGCGCAATCTTCTTCCTCATGCAAATCCACATGAATGCAATATTCATTCTCTTGAAACTCTTCAAGGCTGAAATATTCTTCTTTCTCATAAACATTCTCCCACACATTTTCTTCCTCATCTTCAAGTAATAGGTCACCTTCATCATCTTCAACAAAAATCATCTTTCCTTCCTTCTCCAACTTCTTGTCTTCTCTCAATACTTGAAGATTTTCCATCCACTCCACCTGAAACTTTGGGTGAACAAATTCACCCATAAAATTTAAAACCATATGTTCTCATTCACATGTTGAGCATTATTCCTATTATTAAGGTTTGGCATTGATGTTATCATTGATGCCAAAGGTTTTTGAGAAAGGTGTTCATGAGGTCATTGAAGAATGTATCCATTAGAGAGAATATTAATTAGTGTTTTAGTGATTCTAAGAATGTAATACATGATTTTTATATGTTCTTATGACTACATGAGTGATGTGAAGATCAGCATGGAAGGTCCTTATTGGCAAAGAAGGTATGTGCATAGGATGCCTAGTTTTGTGCATGAAGGGTAATGATGGATTTATGAGATGAATGGACATAGGCACGATAGGTTGTATGAGGCTGTTTTAGAATGTATATTAGGAATTAGATCACTCATGTGAGTCTCAAGGTGAGCTTATAGGGGTAGGACCTATAGGTCAAGTCTGAAACTAGACCTCTTCTAGACCCTACTTGGCCTAATGAGGCATCATGATTTATTGTCAAGAAATGTGAAGGATTTATTGCTATGTATAATCATGAGAGAGTTTCTTGAATATATTATTGAAGTGTAAATCACATGTAAAGAAGCATGAAGGTCATTTTTAAGGCCTAATGTGATTTCAAGTCAACATCTAAACAACAAAGTGAGAGAGTATGGATTAATGAGGGGAATTGATTAGTTTTGAAGACAAATTTTCATATATGATCATGTAAATAGGTATAATATGTTTTTTAATCATTTTCACAAATTTTTAGGTCATAATTTGAAAGAAAAGGCATGAAAAGTGTTTTTTCCTCTCCAGTGCATAGAAAGAAGGGTTCTCAACCTAAGAAGGACTTTCACGTGTTCATTGGAATGTGTAACCTTTAAATGGGAACCTAATTTATTAAGTTTATATTTTTAAGTGTCCTATCTCAAAGTTTCAAGAATTATTTTTTGGAATTAGTGGCTAAGATTTATGAACGATTGCTAACAGTGGAAGATGGTTTAAACCCTCAAAAAACCCTAATAGTGACCCAATATGAAATAAGTTGTTATAAAGTGATTATAATGGATTGATATGCCTATTTTAGTGATTTTATGTTGTATTAAAATCTCTAAATCATCTCTAGGTGTGATTAAGTCTTCAGGTGAGTGAGTGGATCTTACAAGAAAGGCCTTATTTCTTAGAGATTTATTATAGCAGTTAGAGTTAACCAAGTCAAAGTATGTAAATAATTGGACGGAGAAGGTTTATAATTTTATTTGATGTCCATAGTGGTTTATAGACATATTTTATCCCTAAGGTGTTCTAAACTGATCATCTAAGTTGACCAATCACTAACAAGCCTAATGGTGGAAATAGTGAAAAACCTAGGCAACAATGAGAAGAGGTTTAAGAATGTGTTATTATAGAATAGGGATAAAACCAAGTACATGGAGATGTTTTTTAAGAATTTTAAGACATTTTAATTTTTGGTATAATTTTTGGAGGTCAGTGATTATAGTGAAATTTTTTCTCACAAGTTAACCTATCTAGTTCAGATGAGACAATGAGAGACAAGGTTGTGAGATTCGTCTACAAGACCAATATTGCCATTTGAACATATTATATTTATATCTAATAATGGTTTAATGATATCATAAGATCATCTAAATTCATTATAATTCTATTTAAATGGTAATATAGGTGTTGAAGGTCATTATCACCATGATTGGTCTGTGAGAAAAACTGGTAGTTCTGAGTGAGTAAGTTGCAGGAGTGTTTTTGAGTCCTTTTTCCCTGTGTAATGAAATATAATGAGCTTGGTGAAATTTTTGAGGTATTTTAAGATCTTTTATATTATTTTTTATAATTATATTCTAGCTAAACATTGTTTTATCTTTAGTTGTTTAAGAATACCTTTCTATGTGTGTGAAGGCCTAATGTGAACAATACAAATGGCATGCTTCAAGTGGTGATTGGAGCTAAAAAAGTGTCATGGACCTAAGATGAGTTTATTAGGACTCTTGAGTCTATTTTAGTTTCATATGGAGCATTTCTTTCATGTATTATTTTTAATTTTTTTGTAAAAATATCAAAGGTAATGTGTACTAATGAAGGCCTAATTAAATTAGGTCTCCTTAAGGCCTAAAGAAGGATTTGGTCCATTTGAGTTATGGACGATATAATGTAATGTTTGATTCATTTTTTTGGAATTTTATAAGGCCTATTGTGTTGGATATATAAGTTGGAAAGTGTGTATGGATGACTAAGAGGTGTACAAGCAAGAGCCAAGTATAAAAACAAGGCCTAATAAGCTTAATTGACTAGTTAGAGAATGAGTAAATTGAAACTAAGGATATAACACTTTAAAAAGCTAAAGGAGGTATTTTAGACCATAATAAGAGTGCATACAAACTATCATGAAGATATAACATGGGTACTATAGATGAAAATCAAGTTCATATGACCTAATCTATCTTGAAGAGACCTAGTTGAGTGAAGGAGCTTAAAAGGTAGTTTGAGAGGGATAGAAGAGTGTGAAGAGCTGAAGAGGTGGTCATCATCAATTAGTTGAGAAATAAGGTGTCCTGAAGGTGATTAAATAAATTAGGTGGCTAAGTTGGTGCTGAGTCATGTAGGGGGTTGGTGCCTCCTTGCAAGTTGGTGCTTAGCTAGTTGGGGTTGGTGCTCCATGTGGAGTTAGTGCTTCACTAAATTTGGTGTTTATCTTATAGGAATATATTTAATTTATAGATATTAGTCTATTTTTTTTCCCTTGAGTTTTTCCTACTCAAATAAGTGTTCTCTATGTTATGCTTATCTCATATTCATACAAATGGTTCTTGATGTGTTTCTAGTTCACTATATTACTTTACTAGTTCATGAATGATAAAGTAATGTGTAAAAGTTTTGAAGAATGATTCACTCCCTAGTCATTGTGCTTCTAATAATTGGTATCAGATCTTGGTCCTTTGAATCAAGTCTAATGACTTGAAGGTGATCTTAAGAATCACAAGATGTCCAGTGATCAAAAGGAAGAAGACAACATGTATGATGAAGAAGCCTATTATGACAATGAAGACGGATAAGCTGAAGTAGACCTTGAAGTTGAGATCATAAGTGATATTTATGATTTAAATCATAAAAATAAGATTATCAATGAACTCAAGAATTAGTTAGAAGGTTTCAACACAAAGTTTAGATCAAATGAAGTTGAGTTTGACCAGTTGAAGACAGAGTTGGATTTATTGAAGGTTAAACATGAGCAGATCATAGACAAGATGAGAAAGTTTGAGAGAGAGTGTGAGAATTTAGAACAAGTCAAGAGTAACAACATGATAAGACCAATCAAACAACCTAATGCAATAAAGGATAAGCCATCATGGGACTTTGGGCAAAGGAGTAATTAGTCAAGAGGTAAGTACAAAAATGTTGTTTTCTACATCTGTCACAATATTGAACACATTGCAAGTTTATGCTCTTATAGAGTTAGAATGCCCTCAAGATAAAACAAGAAATACGAAGATCCTAGAATGCATGAAAAGGATCAAACATTGGTATGGAAGCCAAAACAAGTTAGGATTGATCATATTGAGCTCAAGAGTTAAGATGGACTATTTGATAAGGAGGAACAAAATAATAAAGAGGATTCCATGCTAAATCAGACTACCTTTCATATTCAAGATGAAGGAATGAAATGGTATATATATAGTGGTTAATTAAGCCACATGACAAGAGACAAAAATAAGTTCATCTCATTGAAAAATAATGTTGCAAGAATAGTGAGGTTTGAAGACAACACAAATGCCAATATAATTGGCAAAGGTGTCTTGAGTTTGGACAATTGGAAGACCAAGACATAAAATATGTTTTATGTGGAAGGTTTTAAACATAACCTGCTTATTGTAAGCTAAATTTTTAATCAAGGACACACAATAACCTTTCATGGTAGAGGGTGTGAGATAGGGAGAGCCAAATCAAGACGGTTAATTTATAATGTTAAGAGAATTGAGAACAATCTATATGTTTTAAATGATATCAAGAAGGAGAGATGCTTCATGAGAAATATAGATTAAAGTTGGCTATGGCATAGAAGGTTAGGTCACCTAAACTTTGACAATCTAGGCAATATTAACACTAAGAAGTCTGTGGAGAACATGCCTAAGATCACTAAACCTACAAAGATACTTTGTAAGGCATGTCAACATGGTAAGAAGACTAGAAGAAGGTTCAAGTCCAATGCGTACTCTACTACAAGACCCTTGGGGTTAATACACATTGATCTCTATGGGCCTACAAGAATTCAAATCATCCAAGGAGATAGATACTTCATGTTAATCATAAATAATTACACAAGAATGATTTGGATTACATTTTTGAAAGAAAAGTCAGAAGCTCTTATCAATTTAAAGGTATTCAAGGCTCTTGTTGAGAATGAGAAGAATGGGAAGATCAAGTGCCTAAGATCTGATGGAGGAGGAGAGTTTTGGTCTAATGAGTTTGATGACTTTTATGAGGTTCATGGAATAAGGAGATAATTCTCAATAGTTAGGATGCCTCAATAGAATGGGGTAGTGGAAAGGAAGAATAGGACAATTCAAGATGGATAGAACTATGATAAATGAGTCTATATTATCTGATAGATATTAGAGAGAGGAAGTAAGCATTGCAGTCTACATTTTGAATAGAGGACAAATAAGGACTAATGGAAACAAGACTCCTTATAAACTATGGAAGGGAAAACCTACCAATGTGGAACAATTTAGATTATTTGAGAGAAAATGTTTCATTAAAAGAGATGATGAAGACTTGGGAAAGTTTGATTTTAGATCTAATGAAGGTATATTGTTACGATAATCATCAATGATATCAACATATAGATGTTATAAGAAGAGGCTACAAAATATAGTGGAAATCACCAATGTGAAGACTGATGAGACAAAAAAATCACAATCATAGTCAAAGTACACTTTGGAGAATATAGACATCAAGAATGAAGAGGAGATTATAGAGGTTAATGAGGAAGAAGAATAAGTTGAAGAGAGATAGGACTCAAAAGGACCCTCAAAATAGATTCAAGGATATCATCTTGAATCTAAAATCATTGGAAATAAGAATGAAAGTATGCAAATAAGGAAAAGACTGGTAAGTAATCTAAATCAAGAGAATGTTTATCTATTATCTAATATTAAATATAATAATATTATTTAAGCAAGCAAAGAAATTTTTTGGATAGGTTTTATGAATGAGGAGTTATACCAAATAGAGAATAAAGAGACTTGGGAACTAGTTCCTAGGCCTAAAGACAAGAATTTCATTGGCACAAAATGGGTGCTTATAAACAAGTTGAATGAAGATGGACAAATTACTAGGAACAAGGATAGATTGGTATGCAAGGGATATGCACAAGTTAAATGGGTAAAATTTGAGGATACATTTTTGCTAGTAACAAGATTAGAGTCTATTAGATTGTTTCTAGCATATGCACGATTCAAAGGGTTCAAGGTATATCATAATGGATGTCAAATCTAATTTTTTTAATGGGAATTTGGAAGAGGAAGTGTACATTAAGCAACCTAAGGGTTATCACTATTATATGATAAAGGCTATGTTTCCATATTTAAAAAGCTCTCTATGGTCTAAAACAAGATCCTAGAACTTGGTATGCTAAGTTGGATAGGTATCTATTGGATCAAGGATTTAAAATAGGAGTTACAAATATCAATCTATACATCAAGATAAAATATGACCATCAGTTAATAGTAATTTTCTATGTGGATGACATCATCTTTAGTGGAAACAATTAGAACATGACCAAGGCCTTTACAGAGGTGATGAAGAAAGAGTTTGAGATGTCCATGCTAGGAGAACTATCATTCTTTCTTTGGTTGTAAATCATTCAATCTAAAAAAGGTATATTCATCTCACAAGCCAACTACATAAGAGAGATGTTAAAGAAGTTTGAGATGGAAGATTTCAAGGTAGTTAGTACAACCATAGTCATATTGTGTAAGCTGAGCAAGGAAGATGAGTCTTCAAAAGTCAATCATATGTCATATAGGTCAATGATTGGAAGTTTGTTACACACCACTACTTCTAAACCTAACATAATGCAAGTAGTAGGTCTTGTGGAAAGGTTTCAAATAGATCTAAAGGAGAATCATATGTAAGCAGTCAAAAGAATAATCAAGTATCTCAAGGGGACTATGGAGCATATATTGTGGTATCCAAGAATTAAGGAGTTCAATTTGACATCCTATATAAATGTAGATTGGGTAGGAAGTATATATGATAGGAAGAGTTCCAGTGGAGAAACTTTCTTCTTATGTGGGTGCCTATTTACATGGATAAGCAAGATGTAACCATTAGTAACTTTATCCACTTGTGAGGATGATCACATTTTGACAAATTCATGTTGCACTTAGGTCCTATGGATGAAACAAACCCCAAAAGACTACAAAGTGGAGTATGATGGTCCTAACCCTATCTATTGTGATAATACAAGTGTTATAAGCGTCTCAAAGAACCATGTCATGCACTCAAAGAACAAGCACATTCCCATCATGTATCATTTTATAAGAGAGAAAGTAAGTGAATAAACAGTTAGACTTGAATATGTTTCTATATAGGATCAGATTGTAGACATCTTAACCAAACCACTTCCAAAGGTAACATTTGAACACTTAAGATAGGAATTGGGTGTAATTCCTACCCCTAACAATCATTGAAGAAGCCAAGTACTTAGTGGGAGATAATTATTCTAATCATCTCCAAAATAGGTGAGTTTTTCTAAGAAGGTATGGATAGAGATAAGGGGAGCACGTTTGTATTATGTCTCATAAACTCATAGTCTTGTGTGTTGAGTATTTTGGTTACAAGGAGTGTGATCTAAGGGGTTGTAAACATCACTTTGCCATTTATGTCAAAGGGGGAGAAAGATAAAAATAGGGAGATAATAATAATCAGTATGCAATATGTTTTTCCATCAATGACATAGGGGGAGATTGTTGAGCATTATTCCTATTGTTGAGGTTTGACATTGATGTGAAAAGTTTTTGAGAAAGGTGTTCATGAGGTCATTGAAGAATGTATCCATGAGAGAGACTATTTATCATTTTTGAAATTATTTTTAGAATGTAATATATGATTGGTATATGTTATTATGACTGCATGAGTGATATGAAGATCATCATGGAAGGTCCCTGTTGTCAGAGAAGATATGTGTATAGGATGCCTAGTTTTGTGCATGAAGGGTCATGATGAATTAGTGAGATGAATGAAAAAAGGAATGATAATTTATATGAGGCTATTTTTAAATGTATATGAGGAATTGGATAACTCATGTGGGTCTCAAGATGAGCCTACATGGGTAGGACCTATAAGCCAAGTCTGAAACTAGACTTCTTCTAGACCTTGCTTGGCCTAATGAGGCATCATGATCTATTGTAAAGTCATGTGAAGTATGTATGGCTGCATATAATATTAGAGAGGTTTATTGAATATATGAGTGAAGTGGAGAGCACATGGAAAGAAGCATGAAGGTCAGTTTCAAGGCTTAATTTGATTTGTAGGTCAAAATCTAGAGAGCAAAGAGAAAGAGTATGGCCTAGTGAGGGGTCATGATAAGTTTTAAGAAAAATTTTCATATGTGATCATTAAAAAAGGTATGATATGTTTTTTCAAGAATTTTCACAAATTTTGAGGTCATGGTTTACAAGAAAAGACATGGAAAGTGTTTTTTTTTATCTCTCGAGTGCACAAAAAGAACAGTTTTCAACCCGAGAAGGACTTTCAAGCATTTATTATCACATTTAACATATACATGTAAACCTAAGATACTTATGGTGGATGGTGAAGGGTCCTAGATTAAATTTCTAAGGATTAGTTTTCAGAATGAGGGCTAAGCTTTATGAATGATTGCTAATAGTGAAAGATGGTTTAAATCCTCAAAGAACCCAAATAGTTACTTATTTGTAGTTGTTCTAAAGTGTGCATAATGGATTGGTATGGATATTTTATTGATTTTAGGTTGTATTCAAATCTCCTAGACATCACTAGGTGTGATTGAGTCTTTAGGTGAGTGAGTGGATCCTAAAAGAAAGGCCTCATTTCTCAAAGATTTGTTGTAATAGTCAGAGTTGACCAAGTCAAAGTATGAAAATAATTGGATGGAGAAGGTTTATAATTTAATTTTATGTCCATTTTGTTTTATATATATGTTCTATACTTCATGTGTGCTAAACTAGTCATCCAAATTGACCAGCTGCTAACAGGCCTAATGGTGGAAATAGTGAAAAACCCAAGCAGTAGTGAGAAGATGTTTAGGAATGTTTTATCATAGAACAAGGATGAAACAAAGTGCATGGAGATGTTATTAAATATTTTTAATAAATTTTAATGTTTGGTCAAAGTTTTGGAGGTTAGTGATTATATTGAAAAATTTGCTCACAAGTTGACCTATCTAGTTCAGATGAGACAATGAGATACAAGGTTTTGAGATTGGTCTGCAAGACCAATATTTCAATTTAAAAATATTATATTTATATCTAATAATGGTATAATTATCTCATAAGATCATATACATGCATCATAAGTATCTATAAATGGTCATATAAGTGTTGAAGTTCATTATCACCATGACTGGTCTTTGAGGAAAATTGGTAGTTCTGAGTTCATGAATGATAAATTAAATTTATAAAAGTTTTGAAGACTAGTTCACCCTCCCCCATCTTAGTAATTTTAATTCCAACATCACCCACATTATTTCCTCTTTTTTTTTTCCACAATTGATCAACCTTCCAACACATGGCTGGAACTTCACACATCTTCTTACTTGTAAATTTCACCCTCGTGGGGTATTCAACATATATTTATTTAAAATGCATCTCTATATTAGCTATCCATTATAATATTTTCTACATAAAATATGCATCCCAAAAATATTATTTTCCATATTCACAACCTACAAAATAAAAAACACGTTCACATCTTCAACTACAAACTCTCCTCTCCATAGGAATCTTACTTGCTCTGATACCACTTGATGTGGCCTCCAACCACATAATGGGTTCAACAATCCATATCACTCATAATATATGAAAACATCTCATAATACCCACATGCATACACACAATGCTTCTTACACAAATTAACAAATTCTCATTAACTTCACCTCACATACACAAGCTTAAATAAGCTTCTCTCTCTAAGCTTCAACAAGATTATTCTCACACATACTAAATACTTGGATTACAACCATGCCAAGGAAGATTTAAAATATTTATACCAAATTTTACACTCTTATACCTCTAGCCTTTACATAAGGCTTGCTTCCTTCTATCCTATCCTACTCTACAAAGCAAATAATACATTCATTTATATAATTACATGAGAGAGAAATAAAAGAAGACCAAAAATTCGGCCTCCTCCACTTTTAAGGACTATTCATCAATAATAAAAGTGCTCCACCATGTGATCCACTTTATTTTGGACCACTCCAACAAGTGAAATCTTTAAAATGTGCTTCCCAATCCACATGTGCTTCCAAAAACTAGCAGATTCTCTTTTTGACATAGCTTATACCCATTAACTTTGCTCCCCATATAGAATTCATCCCACTCTCATAATGGAGGTCAACATCAATCCCTTTTTGTGACTTACAAGTAATGTGTCACCCCATGCCACCTAGAAATCATGATTAGTGTGTACCACCTCATCAATGAATAGTATTTACCACTTTATCAGTGAATAATGTCTACCACATCATTAGTGAATAGTGATAACATGAATAGTATTTTTCTGACACATCACCTTGTGAAATGGTGAACCCTAGTTCTCCATATTCATAGGGACTTTGGGGAGAAATGGGTTAGTGATAACATGGTGTTGAACTAATCCTAAAGACCTCAATTTTAGTGGGCACTACCTACATAGACAATACTCTAGAAGAGGGTCTTAAACTAATGTAGTTTTCTCTTGTGTTGGCTTATGTGTGAATCATGTAATATGTGAAAATCAAGTACAATAATGACCTAGCTTATAACTTGGAAAATCAGTCTCTTGATCTTATCTTTTATTAATTAAAACCTATAGATGTGTTGTACCTATTAATAATATGGAAATAGGGAATCTTTGCTCAATTGAATACTTGATAAAGTGTTTTTTATAAGTTGCCTTGGTCTCTTTGGTCCTTTTCTAGGTGAGAAATGAATGAGGGTTGATCTTATATTTATATCAATCCCTTTAGAGTAATAAATCACATTAAATCACTTAGTTTGACCATTAGGATTATTTCATTTGTAAATTGGATGGATTTTAGGGTACTAAACACTTATGTCAGGATAGAACACCAGTGTCGATGTTACTATCTATTTTGAACATTAATGTCCAAAGAGAAATATAATAGGTATAGGCTCAAAACTTAGAGAGGTGGAAGATAAGTACATTGCAAGAATTCTATCCAAAATAAAAAATATGTATCATCAACATAAGACTGGTTAGACTAAGAGATAGGCTGAAGGGCACATAGATAGAGTATATGTGAGACTTGTTGAAGCGGGAAAGGTCTAGGACTGAGAGGAGAAACAAGGTATGATTTTTCCAAGTGTACAAGATTGAGGTGATATATAATTTTAAAATCATGTCTAAATTTCTCCACCCCCTTAATATAGTTGTTAAATGGATAGTTTAAAAGAAAGGAATGTGTGCCTAGGTGTGTTTGAACACCTTGTCTTTGTGCATGCCCAACTTGAGTGATTTGATGGTGATTAGCTTGCAACCAATAGCATGTTACAATAATATGAAATTTAAATTATTTTAAATGATTTAAATTGAAAGATAAAGGTTAAGGAGTACACTTGTGTGTTAATGTAACCACCTTGCCTATTGGCAAGTTGATTTGAAAAAGATGTCTCATTATAAGACCCTGAAACTGAGATTATGAAAAATATAGATAAATTTTTAAAGTGTATATATCCAAGGAAGGAGAGAGAGAGAGAGAGAGAGAGAGAGAGAGAGAGAGAGAGAGAGAGAGAGAGAGAGAGAGAGAGAGAGGCCCATGCCCACAACCTCAGAGAAAAGGTGAGTTTCTCCCTAGCAGTTGATATTAGCTCAACTGTGTAACCCAATGATACTTATAACTTGGTGAGGTTAGATGATAAAATCAAGTCCAACCTAAAAATTATCAATATTAATTGAATTTATCACTTAAACCATACTAAAAAGTGAACCAACTACTACAATGTATTGGCTTAATATAATCTATAAAATGTTCAATCGGGGTATTAGTACATAATAGTATGTGCCATAGTAATAACCCATAGAAGAGTTTTTAAATCTAAAATTGATTTATATTTTAAATATTAGGCACATGTTGCATAGCATATGTACATTATATATGTCTCATGTTGAAACTGTGTATATTAATGGTACTGATGTATAAAATTTTCCCACAATTGTGAATCTAAATCATATAACCATACGCTTTAACCAATTTGAAAAACTTTGTAAGTGTGGAGAATATGATTCCAAGTCATTCACACATTATATATGGAGAAATCTAAAAACTGATATAATTACTAATGTGGAAAATATGTTTTGAAAACATGCCCCTAATATAAATTGAAAATATTGAAGACTGAGTAAGTGTGGAGAATATACTTCCAAAGCATGTCCCCACTAAATATAAAAACTATTCCAAGTATGGATAATATGCCTCGATGAGATTTACCTATTGATATGTCCCCTCTTTGAGGTGATGTAAAGATAGGTACTAGTAGTTACCTCACCTCAAAAGGATAAGACAACTGTATAATCCATGAATGTAACAATATATCATATATAAGGAGCATGTCTAGGTAGATATAGCATTGAAGCGTATAAAACCAATGTGATCATATTAAGGCCTAATATTCATGATAAATATCATGGCAACATTGAAGTAAAAACAATGCAAGCTCAACAAGAAAAAAAATACACACATAAGAGCACTCAAAATCAAGTCAAAAGACAATGGTCCAAGGAGACCGCAAACAAGGGGCATGTTCAAATGCCAAAAAATCAAAGTCACATGAGTTAATAAAATTTCCATGAAATCAAGGATGACATATCCTAACGTCCATTTAACAAATAATGACATGTAAATGTCAAATAAAGTGTACATAGGCATAGGGCCCATAAACAATGGACAATATTCAAATGCTCGAACAAATAAGACAATATCAAGGAAAGACACTCAATTAAGTGCATAAATGAAATCAAAAGAAACCAACATAAACATGTCATAGTAGCCCATGGATCAAATACGTTAGAAAAAAAAGTCAAGTGCGGTACCCTTTTTTAGATATCATCATGGATAAAGGCATGTGCAAGTACATATGAGCTCGAACATGATAATAGAATGTGATCATCAAACCATATAACTTGTGTATATTAAGATCAAAGAATTTTATGTGTTCCTAAAATGTGTATGTGTTTCTAAAATGTGTATGAGTTCCTAAAAATATACATTTTGTAAGGCTAACAAAGTGAAGAAAGTGAGCAATTAAAAGGTAAGAAGGGTGGCTTACTTAATTAAATGTTAAGCATAAGGAATATAAATGTAACATTATAATGTTACATTTATATTCCTTATTATTTAAATTTATTTTAGTAAATACAAGAAATTATGGTTACTCTACATTTTCTAGAATTAGTCTCATAGCTCCATGACATATGATTTCGAAAATAGTTTTTGAAAATTTAATTTGGTCATTACTTAATCATTTTTAGGGTTTAAGTAATGAACCTAGGGATTTTAGGGCATAATTTTTACAATTGATGTCTATTTTGGGTAAACATATAGCCATTTTTAGGTTTTAGGGCCTTCTCAATTACTTGATAACATTTTTAGGAGTTATGGGTTTTTTAAAATTAAAGTTTACATACCAACACAAACCCAACCACTTATTTATGTTTATTTTAATTATGATTAGGTCCCTTATAGGCCAAACTAGAGACAACACCACCATAATAATTTAAGACTAGGGTACATGAGAAGAATCTAGAGCACATTTTTGTGTGGTCAATCCAATTAAATTTGAATTCATTCCAAAGTGGCATTCATGGGGAAACATAGATGTAAATGGTGACCCATGCACACCCAACTACCACTATATACCAAATGTAATTAAAATTAGGTCTCTTATAAGCTAAAAGAGACACACAACACCATTTTAGTCGTGACCAATGTAAATGTAAACAATTTTAGGTACACTTATGTATGATAATCCCATATCTCTCTAATCTAGGGTAAAAATGTGTGATTGTGGAAATATAAGTCACAATGTGACCCTTGCACATCCAAAAAAAAAATTATGTTGATTTTACTTATAATTAGCTCCATTATATGCCAAAAGTGACACAATATCACAATACACACTTACGACCATGGAAATACGAAGAATGTTTGGCACATGTATGTGCAATCACCCTAATTCACTTTATATACAAGCTAAAGTGGTGTAATTTGGGTAACATAGGTCATATTGATGACCCACACACACCAAACCCCCATTTATGTTGATTTCACTTGTGATTAAGTCCCTCCTATGCCAAAATCCACACAATAACACCACTTCCACTTGTGACTAGGATAAATGTAAATTATTTTGGACACATATATGTGCGATCACCCAAATTTACTTTGAAATTGAGCCAAAATATAATTATTTCGGTAATGTGGGTCAAATTGGAAACCTATTCATATCCAATAGGCCAAAATGAACACAACAACACTATATCCATTTGTGACCAATAAAATTCATGCATTCTTCCTAGTCACACGGGCTCATTATATAGATAGGGGCTTATTCAGAATCACTATTTATGTATAACTCAATGTGTTTAACCATAAAACCTATTTAATCAAGGGGAGATCACTTGATAAATATGTCAAATTAGTTGAGGAAGATTTACCACTCTATCGTGTTGCATCAAATAGGCAGATGCAATGTTTAAACCTATAGTCTTTAGGTCATAGGCATAATGAGTTGACTAATGACTCCACCCTATTTTTTTAGATATGTATATGGCCAAAATTATTCAATTCCATATCCATACCCCATATAGACACAAAAAACCATTCTAGTTGTGGCCAATGTAAATGTAAACAATTTTAGGTACATTTGTTTATGATCACCCCATATCTCTTTGATTCAGGGTAAAAATGTGTGATTATGGCAATGCAAATCACAATGTGACCCTTACACATAAAACCAAAAATTTATGTTGATTTTAATTGTGATTAACTCCATTATATTCCAAAAGTGACACAATAACATGATATACAGTTGCGACCATGGAAATGTGAAGAATGTTTGGCACATGTATGTGCAATCACCTTAATTCACTTTGAATTCAAGCTAAAGTGGTGTAATTAGGGAAATATAGGTCACATTAATGATCCACACACACCAAACTACCACTTTATGTTGATTTCACTTGTGATTAAGTCCCTCATATTCCAAAACCCACACAACAACATGACATCCACTTTTGACTAGGACAAGTGTAAATTATTTTGGGCACATATATGTGCAATCACCCAAATCCACTTTGAAATTGAGCCAAAGTATAGTGATTGAGGAAATGTGGGTCAAATTGGAAACTTGTGCATATCTTATCACCCATTTATATCATTTTTACTTCATATTATGGGTATTATAGGCCAAAATAAACACAACAACACTATATCCATTTGTGACTAATAAAATTCATGCATAGCACATTCATGGATTTTCCCTAGTCACACGAGATCATT
Source organism: Torreya grandis (assembly GCA_037957365.1). Classification (NCBI taxonomy): domain Eukaryota; kingdom Viridiplantae; phylum Streptophyta; class Pinopsida; order Cupressales; family Taxaceae; genus Torreya; species Torreya grandis. Next base: position 1,844,911 of record JARHVA010000256.1, on the reverse strand, counting down.
ATATAAATAGTGGGTTGTTTGGGAGCCCTATCTATGGATAACTCAATGTGTTTAACCATCAACCCTATGTAATCAAGGGGATATCACTTAACAAATATCTCAAGTTAGATGAGGAAGATTCACCATTCTACTATGTTGGATCAGATAGGTAGATGCAGTGTTCAAACCTATAGTCTTCAGGTCATGGGGCATAATGAGTTGACTAATTACTCTACTCTAATTTTTTATATATGGATATGGCCATAATGAATCAATTCCATATCCACACACACACACACACACAGAGGGTAGGTCCCCACTGAGTTAATGAATCATTGTGAATCTTATTATGTACATAATATTATTGAATTGTTCAATTGTAAAAAATAGGAATGAATGATATTGTGACACCACCTTTTATCAATGAAAAATGGTGAAATCATGACCAATCCCCATTGTATAGATATAGAGTTTCATTGTAATTGGCACAATATATAGTTTGATTGGAAAAATATAAACTGGCACCCCACCCCATATATAGATTTAGATATATATTTAGAGTGAATAGAGATAGGGTCCTAGGTCTATAAATATTATTAGCTATATTTAGTTCAGTCTATCCCTTAAATGAGTCTATAAATAATTTAATAATTCTATCAATGTTCAATGCTACTACATTAAATATATAATATGTATGGTATGAGTTGACCATTTTTGACCCCCAAGTCAAAATGGTCAACCCCTATAGTTCTAAACTCATCTTATCATGCTTATTAAACTTGTTCATAGCCATCTTAGCCTTGTAATGTCTTCAAATGGTATTTTTAAAAGTCTTAGGAGCAATGTTTAAGGTTTCATTATATGCATTAGGGGTTGCTTGAGGAACCATCATGTGATATCATGTTATGAGTCATGGGATGATGTATTAGGTTTTCATAGGTTGTCCTTCAGTGAGAGGAAAGGTTTAAAGTGTCTTTTGAGGCATAAAAGTGGCATATATCCTACTTTAGAGAAGTTAAGGTAATTTAACACATTTTAAGGTTTTTAACAAAGTTAAGGTTTTCATTTTGGCCAATGTGAATCTTCCCAAAGCCTCTTTATTTCATAAGGTGTTAAATCCAATTGTTAATAAGTCATTTGAAGTCTTAAAAAGTCTTGGATAGATATATGTCCTCTCCATGAGATCATCCAATATGCACTAGCCTTATTTTCACTTGTAAGTTCTTTTTAAGGGTTTGAAAGGCACTTCCAAATATGGTCAATATGAAATACACATATAATTTTACTTGTCAAAACTTGAAAATGAGTTTACAACACACTAATGTTAGGAAAAAGTCTAAATAATAGTCTTCATGTCAGAATAAGTTAGTCTTTACTCCAAAGAAGGTAGCTATAGGCACTTATACAAACTTGGAGGTTCTAATTTCAAGTGAAAACATCTTAAAATTGTTTATTCACATTCTCCAAGTCATTTCCATGAATAAAAAGATTTCATAGGTCTAAATAAGGAAACAGATGCATCCAAACCTTTGTCAAGCTCCTTGGTAGACCTCCAAAGGTAGTTTTATTTTGTTCATTCCATACAACACAAGGAGACTAGTGACTTGAGATATTAGATAGAGGAATGGGTCCTAGTGGTATTCAAATCCCTGGTATTGGTTTGAATATTGAATTCCCCATCTATATGAACAATTACTAAGACCTTAAGGGGTCAAAAGGTGACTCAAATCCCCACTAGTTTAGTTTTATCTTCATGACTATACTTGTGAACTTGTTAAGATAGGATAAACCATACAAGAATGATATTAAGTTAGGCATAGATATCTATAACATGTTAATCCAACATCTATATCAATAAAATGCATGCATTAGCACAAATGAGACTCATTCTCACTGCTTGTATTAGACAGACCAGTTTTGTGAGGTTTGTGAGATGTTATCCATATAAGCAATGTGACAATGAATTGAAAGAAGTTTCAAACAAGTAAATATTATTTATATATAATTTTAAGGGTAAAAATCATGTGCTTTAAGGAGCACAATACCAATTATAGTGAAGAAAACTTTAGCTCATTGCTAGCTCTGAAGAGCTCTAATATTGATGGTTTAGTGCAATGGGTAGTATCTAATTTATCCATATGAGGTTATTAGGCCTTATAAAATACATTTAAAATTATGAATAACTACTTTATCATGGATGATCAGTAGATAATTTGATGGAGAGATCATCATGTACCCACATACCACATGAAGACCTATAAAACTGAGTGGGCAGAGATGGGTGCTAAAGGCATTCTTGGATGTCTTAAGAGTGCTTCAACTTTAACCAAAGATCTGGGGGATGTAAAATATATTCATGGAGTTAGATAGACTTGAAAACATTTTATCAATGACTTAGGTGGAAGAGAATGTAGAACTATAGGTTTGTGTAACTGTAGGTCTACATTCATGACCAAGGCATTAGATTTTGGCAACATGAAGTGGTTTTGAGTCTCTTGAAGTAGCCTATACCCAATTAAAACATGATAATGAGTCCTATGAAATGTACACACTCACCAATAAATATGAATAGCTTAAACAAAGGTGAAGTACATAGAAGGAAGGTCTAAGCCTAGTATAATGCACATACAGGCCTATGATGGACATAATAGGAAAATATACTATTTTAATGTGTTGTATGGAGGACCTAGAAGGTAACATAATTAAGATATAATTTGAGTAAGGTTTAAAAATTTATTATTATCATCAGGGTCTAAACTAATCAAGGAAAGGTCAACCTAATGAGTCTTGTAGCCAAGGAAGCTGGATAATTACCTATAGGCATGTATATGAAAGATGGGAGAAATCCGTAGTTTAATAGGCCCTAATTTTCATGATAGTGGTTTGAGGAGTGAGAAATTTTGAAAGTGAGACAAATTCTTTAGAATAAATAAAGATATCTCTTGGCTTATAGTGACCTATAGGTGGCAGAGAAGGAAAATTCAAGCTTAACAGGCCTAAAGGGTCACACAAGACTATGTGGGAAAATGCAAAGATTTTTTTTTGAGAAAGGAAAGATATAAGTATATATACCCTAAGGAAGTTATGATAGATTCAAAGAAACATTCTATGAAGTCTTGAACTCTTGAAAAATTGAGGGAAAAGGGTAAACACAGTAGCTAGGGTCAAAAGTGCATGGATGCTCATAAACCATAGTATCAACCAATGATGTTGCAAAAATACCAATGAGTAATAATGGTAAGAGGATAATTGTAACAATTAAATATAGTTGAAATATACCTCCCTAAATTATTTACAAACAAAACCAAGTAGTGTTGTTCCTTTTACAAACTCATATCTCTCTTGACATCACAAATGAAGACTTCCTAGCCCGAGAGGCATCTTCCCAAGATTAGAAAAGTATGGATAAGATAAATCAGATCCCAATATCCTATGAAATGTTAGGGGCCATATATAATTATGATTTATGTAATTTTTTTGGTGGTTAAGGCTGTGAGTTTTATGAATCATCGTTAAGATGATAAACATGTTTTTGGCTGCTTAAAGGACTAGAAGTGACCTTATGGAAACAATTAGATTCCAAAGTGATTGAATTGATTTGTATTGATCTTGAAACCACTTTTAAATCATTCCTCACTAAAATAATACTCTCACCATGATACTTTCTTGTACTTGCACCTATACAGATGCATTGAATGTTATGATTTTGTAATAATTTGGGATCAAGACAAGGTATTTGACCTCATGGATAGATGAAAAGCATTATGGAGGATATATTGAGGTGTATTATATTCCCTTAGGCCAAAAAATACGTACATATAATATTTAAAGTGTTCCTACAGGTCTGATTGTTGAAGGTAGTGTGAAAAAGGCTTGTGAAAGGCTAGTTTTTTTGGCCATTTCATGATTCACCTATCTATAAAGGGTCTTAGGTCCTCATATTTGAAATGGAGAATTATATAGGTTAGGGAAAGTGAATAAAACACTTATTTTTAGTTTCACATGTGTGGGAGAATATTTGATCCAAAACTCAATTTTTAGGCCTAAATGCCTAATTGGCAAGAGAAAATAGTGAATAAATATACTTGCACTTGCTTTCAAGTCATGAAATTTTGCACTAAGTTGTAATGTAATACTAGGTACTCAGATCCATGATTATTTTTTAAATATAATCTATATATTTTTATACACAATGATATTTGTATGTTTTCAAGGCTACAAAGAATTGAAGGCAAGTGAGAGCTTAAGGTGCAACATGAGGTCTTAGAGAGCGATCTCAGATTCCAAAGGAGTTGATTCAGGTCTAATAAGATATGGATATTCATTTCATGGAGATAAATTTCACTCATAAAGGTGGAATAAATATTTGATTCTTGCAAGCAAGGAGAGGCATAGTAGAACTAGTGGGTTTCAAGACACCTAAGGAGTTATGATCATTAATGAAATGCTAGTATAAGAAGACTCCTAAACAACTAAAAAGTGTCAAAGATAAAATCAATATTTAAATTAACATGAATTGATAACTAAGAGTGTCACTTGTCACTTTACAAGCCAAGAGGAGGGTAGTTTTGAAAAACAAGATCAAGATGTCAAGCAAAGTTTGAAACTCCTATGCCATTTAGAAGAAAAAACATATTAAAGAGAGAAAAATATTCCATTAAGGATCTCATGGGACTATTTACAAATCCATTATTGGTTTTAAATCTCACTTGACACTTGTAAACATCTCCCTTCTACGCCCCTTCTCTTTTCTATTCTTATTTCTCTATAAATTCAACCTTGATTGTCTTTGTATTGATCCTCCACCTAGGTATGGAAAATCCTGGTCCATTTGTATGACTTTGATGAAAGAAAAACTACTAATTTTACTTCTTTATTTGAATATATTTAACATGTGTGTTTGACTAGTTGATCTTGTCAAGTGTTCTGCTTAGTCTTCCTTGGCATGTTGTCCTTTTCTAACACTCATATGTAGTTTGAAAGCTTCTTTGTAGGTCATGTGAAGTGTTCAAGTGAAGTGTGAAAGTTTGAGTTTTTTACTCATTAGTTTCATTTTATGGCCTCTTTATTACTTATCCTATCCCAAACATCTATCATAACTTCCATAATGAAGTGTTGATGTAGAGAGGTATATTAGGAATAGTGAGTGTTCAAGGTAGTCTCATGGATAATGTGCACATGTAACTAGTTGATAGTGGTCAATTGTATTGGTGTATCATCTCCATTAGAGTAGGTTTCTCTCATTTTTCCTAATAAGTTGATATGTTAGTTAATGAGCCTAAGTGATACATCAAGGGGAGTTATCCCTATAACCTAAAGATTCAATCCACCTAAAGGTCACCCATAACCTAGGATCGTCTCAATGTTACCCCAATTTGGCAAGATTGAACAATATTCCAAGGGTGAAAATTTAGGTGATAACAGTTCTAACATGTCCAATGGGACTAGAGATATCATTCATTGAAGAGTTCTTAGTGGTACTCCTCAATATATCAGCCTTTGGAGCCATTCTTCTTTAATCACCAATGGCAAATCCACATATTTATTAGATAGCATAGGTAGGATAAGTGCCTAAACATCATAATTGGCATGTATTATTACTCTCTTGATCAATATGCAATGTTCATTCCTGCATATCCTTCATATCAAGATGACAATCTTCATGTTTTCCCCCCAAATACTCCTCAAACAACAACATACCCACCTTACCAAGACTTTCAATAGTCATAATCACCTCCTCCTACTCCAACTCATCCTAATTGTCATCTTACCTATCCCTTTAGCAAACCTTGTCAAAATTATGTTTCCCCTACCACATCCTTATTGGCACTCAATCCAAATATGCTAAATTCTGAAGGGGTAATGAAAAAGTGGGATAGAGGAGTAGAGCTTGGATATGTGATACATTTTCACCTCATAGATAAGTTGAGGAAGTCAGTACAGATATTGAGGGACATGTGATAAAAATTTGGAGAGGAGAATCAATATGTTATGACTAATGAGATATGGTAAATGAGAACCTTGATCCTATGGTGGGGAGATGGACTAGTGAGATGGGATAATCAAGAGATCCAACCCAAGAAACCTTAGCCATCATCTCGTACCCATAGTCAACCTTCTTGCATTCCAAGTCTCCTTCAAGCTATACACACCCTTTCTCAAGAATCAAAGATCACTATATATCAGAGGCCTTATTATACTATCACTCCCAATTACACCATGCCAACCCGTGTGAATGAATCATCTCATATGCCCACCTAGGACCAAAAAATAGAAAATGTAATAGAAGCCACATCAAGTACTTTTCCTAGTTGGAGAGAGACTCTTCAAGTGTAGTAAAGGGGTAGTTTTGTCATGTTAGAAGGTTTATCAAGATCCTCAAGTTATTTTCCTACTCCTTAGGTTCTAATTATGCAATAAAACCAAGGCATATCAGTCCTAGAGAAGATAATTCAAGAATGGAAAAGGAAGAATGAGAAAGTCTTAGCATAAGGGTTTCCTTCCCTTCCCCAAGAGATTACAAATAAGTCTTTCAAGGTCCTTATTTGGAAGGAAACTCTTTCAAGCATAAGTAGCCTAGTGAACTCCCTTTCCCTCCCACCATCTCCCCTATGAAATAAGAACCTATGATGTGGAAGATTCAAGAGGAGTATCCAGTTGTAAATGAATCCATGTATAGTCATGATGAGGACATCTTAAGTGTGCATGAAGAGGAGATTTGTATTGGTACTCCACTTGGTGAGGACAAGGTCAATTTAAATTTTAGACATGATGAGGAGGCAATAAGTGAGGACTATGATTAGTTGGTTCTAATCTCTTCTCAAGATGACCATGAAGATACTCTCAAGAATGAGTAATACATCATTGAAGAAGTTGTAGTAGAGAGTAAAGGCGATGTTGTCTTGTTTCAAGAGATTCCACTTGGTTTGATTGAGCATGAAAATGAGCAAGGTGAATCAATTGAATTGGTTACAATAGGAAATCAGTTAGTGGCCATGACAAAGAAGTTATAGATGATCAAGAGGAGTAGTTCTTAGAGCCTCGTAATAATTCTGAGGGTATTTTTAGAGTGGATATTCAATTCAATGCCCCTCATGATACTTCAAAAATGTAAGAGAAGGTAAGTCCTTGCTTTGATCTCCATTGTATCATTCAAGACAATGAGTCTACATCTTGTTGTAATGAAGATTTTGATGAATCACCAAGTAAATTAGAAGAGTTTCAACCTAGTGAAGAACATGGTGAAGACTTATTTGAATCCTTGGAATTAGTATACTCACTTATTATAGGTGATTATGATTTGGTTAAGGCAATAAGAGGCAATTTTAGAGATCCAAACAATAATATACAAGGAGATAATCTTGTAAATCTATCTTTTCAAGTGGCAAATTCACTAGATGATGACTTGTTTTAAATATTCAACATGGGTTGTAGGCTTCTCATTCCCTTTGTAGACCTTGGTACACTTTTGGAAGATAATGTGGATATATTTTGTCCATAATCCCTAACAAACTCCCTCTTTTAGATATAATTCTACTAGTATATCATTATGTTCATCTCAATTTGATGAGTTTGAATAGCTATCAATAGTAGATGGACAAGTTGAGAGCCTTCAAGAGGATACTGAAGTCCGAGCATGCTTCTTCAACTAGCCATGTGAGATTCATGTTGTAGTAGGCCTTACAAAATAATGTCTAATCATCTTGGATACCATTCCCAAATAATAAAAATAACATGTTAGAGGTACATTAACTGAAAGTGGGGGTGAATCATTGATGCTAAGTAATCTAATTCATTTCCAAACTCTTAAACATTTAGCACATATAATCATGATGCATACAAATTAACCATTGCAATGAACAAGGAAGATATAGAAATATGAAGCATATAACACATGATATATGTGGGAAACACTCTTGGGGGATAATACCCATTGAACTTTGCAAGATGGACTACAGTCTTATAAAGACAAGATTCAACATTTAAACTAGCACCAACTGATCAAGGAATACCCATCCCTTAATTTAGTGAGACACCCATCCCAAAAAGAGGAACCAACCCCCTAAGAAACCAAGCACCAACCTAGCTATCTTGATCTAATATACACCTTTGATATGATGTCTTCTACACCTGATGATGGACTTCTCTTACTCTCTTTCCCCTTTACACTCTCACAAACTTGCACACACAAGTAATGAATCGAAAACACCCTTTGAGATCACTCTTCACTTATTAGCACATACACAATCATAAAACTTAAAAAAAATCTATCACAACATAATAAACATGACCTGTAGGTCATGCACACAATCCTCAACTTGCTTTTCTCTTCAATACATCTACTAAGCACACTCACTCAATGAGCCTCTAGGGCTTACTCGCTCAATTTGCCTCATCTAGGCTCATTAGGTCTAATGACCTATGTGTTCACCTTCATCACCTTGATCAAACAAGCATGACCAATCCTCTTCAATCTCTATTGGTCCTTCATGACCTATACCTTCTATTTCAAATTTTCTCTTTTTCACTTGGCTCCATAATTTTTTAGCACAACTCCAAATAGGCCAATTATGCTTAGTATTTATACCATATACTCATCTAATCCATGTTGGTCAGCCAAGATACTTACCATACTTATTCTAACTTTGAAATAGGTCTTCATAAACATTACATGTAATAACCCCACACTCCTTAGCTTGGCCATTACCTCATTAAAACCAAACCACCATTAGGTCTTGTTGAGACCTAAAATAATTAGGCCTTCAAATCCACATGTTACTCTTGTAACCTCTTGGACCACCTTCATCCTTTTATCAATTCTTCAAAAACATCAAACCTATATCCAATATACCCTTGATAACTCCCTCATGGTTCCATGCCACCTGGAACACCAAATCAACACTTGAACCTACCAATTAGGTTTCCTTACTCTTTAGGCCTTCATGCACAAAAAACATAGTCTTAAACTTATGAATCAACTACTCAAATGTTTCACATGTCCATATGATTATATCACATGGGTGAAAAATTCAAGACCTCTATAACACCTCCATGAGATTTAGACACTTCAACATAGGCTATAAGCGCTTAATTCAACTCTCTTAGAATGACCACTCAAACTCGTTACATATAGTCAAGTTATTTTGACTCTCCAGATATGATTAGGGGTGTATTATGAAAACCAATGCCTTGTTATGAGCCATTGATATTTATACATCTATATACTCATTTTATTCTTCAATTCTACTCATAACTCTTCTAACTCATTTATGTAAAGTGGTCACTCAAACTATCTGTAGCCTCTAACAAACATAATCACCTTTTAGACATTTGTTCTTACTGAAGATGGATTGGTCAAACCTCCATAATACTCATAGATGGTACTCATAGAGTCTATAACACTCTTAAATAGTTATTTCATCTTGAAACATCAAAATACCATCAAGAACTCTTCAATTTTCCTTCTCAGGTCACTTGCAAAATATGGTCAAACATATAGTTAAATTTATAGCTCATTATCTTTGACGATATATGCATTCAAACCATTTAAATCATTTATTTTTATGTGCCTTGAAGTCCTCTTCAACTTTTATTTTTACATCACCATGAAATTTTTCTTGGATCAAAATATATAGCTCAAATACTATAGACTGATTATTCTTTTATTAATTCAAATACCAGTAGTCCTTGTGTAATGCAAATATTGTAGATAAGTGTCTTCATCTCGTGTCATCACATAGCTTGATCAAATGTGTTCCATCGATCTCCTCAAAAGTAGCTTGGTCATTATCTTGTATCTCTCATCATTGATATTTTATTTGTGCTACCATGATTAAGACACTTGGCACCCTTGCATGCCTTCTAAGCACATTGTTGTCAGTCTCCAATGAAATTCCACCAATTGGTAGCCCCGCATGCCTTCTGAGTATCCTTTGACATATTGACTAAATACGCACCATTGTATCACTAATAACAAGATCATATACTTTGTTAGATCCTTATCTAGTTAGATTAAATTATTGCCATTAGATTTATGATTTGACTGACGACAAAATGAGTATATCAACCATAGTACAAGGATATTTATACGGCAAAATGGGTATGGCTAACATGGCATAATGAGATAAATCTCTCCTCTCATCAAGGGAAGGTTCCATATAAACTACTATATACTAATATAAATTGAAAATAGACTCAGGGATGAGATAACACCATCCATCTCTCTTTTTTCAGAGATGATGTTCACAAAGTAAAGGATAATTCCTAGGTAATTGTTGAAGGCATTTCTCTTCTTTTAGAAATGATATTCAAAAAACTAGAGGAAGTCTTATTGGGTAGTAATGTAACCACAAAAAACCCATGAAATCACAAAGTCTTTCGTTGTTTCCCCTCACTGATTCAAGATGAAGTAACACAGTAGAATCGAGTGCAGCCCAAAGTCTCCACCTAAAACTACAACAGAGTAAAAGATTATGAAGGATAAGGGAAGCTCAAAGTCTCTTCAATATCCTTTACACTGAAACACAAAACAAAACAAACTAAAGATAATTATGGCAGCACAAAGTCTCCCACAGTCAGCTTCAGGACATTTTCCAAATTATTTCTACTAGTTCTACTTATTTGATTAAATGGACAAGACTGTGTTTAGGAAAAAGACATAAGAACAATTTCCTAGATAACACAAGCTATTTCAACACAAAGTCTAAAAGGTCACTTGATTTCTCATTCACTTGATAAAATATGATTAACAATCTAAGCTCAAAGTCTCAAGAATGCCTTTCAATTTGGGAAGAGTTTCACTTCTAATAACAGAAAGATCTCCTTTATACAAACTGAGAGATTACAATATATAGCCTCCAAAGAAAGACTTTGGTGCTTGTTTTTATGAAATGGCCCATGCTGCAATCAATGTATTGAATACATTAGAAATTATGTGAAGGGGCCATGCTAGAGCAGGTTATCAACCTTAACTTTGGGATTTTAAATCATCTCAAATGTCTCCTTCAAAGTATGGGCCACCTAGTCTTCTTTAAGATACTTACATAGCTATCCATTCAACTTTATTCAATGAAGAAAAATAGGGCATGTCATTGAATATTTGCGCTCTCTGACATCCACCGATGGACTGTTCCACCTACTGGAATAACTCTCCTATAGATATTTCTAGATTCTGTGTAACTTTCCCTCTTTTCTTGCTATATTTTGTCTCTTCCTAGTGATTTGAGCTCTTAGGGCTCTCTTCTCGCTTTCTTCAGCTGGTCGCTGATTTTGTTCCTGGGTCTACATCTTTGAAAATCAATGGTTATTCCATTACCCTGAATTTGACATCTGTGGGGACGTCGCTGGTCACTTGAACCACTTTGAATCTTAAACCTTTGAACTTTTTAGAGTGCACCGGTTCAATGGTTCAAATTTCATCGATTTGGTGATTTGGTGGTTCAATATTTCTTGCAAAAGAGCTGTGTTTACTTAGTATTCTTTAGGAGTTCAATGTGTCATTGAACCAATTATTTGAACCATTTGGTCCACTCGAACCTTGAATTTTGAACTCTTTAAACTCATTGAACTTGTTGAAGCTTTAGGAGTTCAATGGTTCAACGGTTCAATGGTTTATTCCAACTCTTTAAATGCATTGAAGCCTTGAACTCGTTGCACCTTTGAACTCATTGAACCTTTGAACTCATTGAAGCTGAGTTCAATGGTTCATTCTTTATATTTTTTAGGAAATATCTTAACTGTTTTTAACTTTTTCTTATGAAAGCTCGCCTGTTGAACCTATAATTTCCTTAGCTAAAAAGGCTTGCATGATTAAATAACTTGACTGCTTAGAACATTTTTTTGAAGGAAGAGACCAATTTTGGCCTACAGGACCAAAATGATCGACCGATTGTCCACAAAAATAGGTGAGAAATTTTGGGAACAATAGCTAGATCTAGTTGGGGAACTTCCATTGATTGTAAAAATGATCGAAGGGAGTAGAATTTGGACTCTATGTGCCTTCATCTATGCCATTGGGCTACAGAGTTATGCCATCCAAAAAGAGAAAGATGCCAAAATAATGAAATAAACAACACAAAATAAACAAAGACTATATAAATGTACAATTGGACTTATTTGATGCTTCAAGAATTAAAGTGCTTCAAATGCTGCCCACTGTGAGGCAGTAAAAATGGTGTATCATCTTGATACTTCAGCAAGAAACTATTTTCACCATTGAATCAATGAATGGCAAATGGAACTCTCCACAATGAATCCAATTTTCCATGCATTCTTTTTGGTTCTCTCCTCTTGTCCCACAACAAGACTTGATCTCTAATCTAAAAATCATGAATTTTTGCTTTATGGTTAAAGATTTTCTTTATCAGACTTTGATGTGCAGAAATATGGTCCACCACCATAGTTCACTGCTCATTTAGTTCAGTCAAGCACATGATCCTCTTGTCAATAGAATTTTCAAATGTTTGATCTTCGACTCCCTTCACCAACCTCAGTGCTGGTAGTTTCTAGGGTGATTGGTATCTCTGCATTCAACCCATATAGAAGTTGAAATAGTGACATACCTATCACCCTCTTGGGTGTAATCTTGTCTGCCCATAGAGCATCAAATAATGCTTTATGCTAGGTTCTCTAGTTGTTATCTACTAGCTTCTTGATAATGGTCATCAGATTCTTATTGCTTGATTCTGCTTGACCATTTCCTTATAGATAATAGTCAAAAGAGTGGGATAGGATAATCCCATAATAGTAGCAAAATTGAGTAACCTCATGAGAACAGAAACAGGCTGCATTGTCTGTCACAATCTTAGTTGGGACTCCGAATTGAGAAATAATATTTTCTTGAGAAAATTACATACCACTTCTGAAGTAGCATGTTTGACTGGAATGGCTTCCACCCACTTGGTAAAGTAGTCTATGGCTGTGAGAACATAGTCATGTCTAAAACTTGAGGATGGGTTCACAGTGCCAATGAAATCAATACGCCATTATTGAAATGGCTCCTCGATCACCACCGAGTTGAGAGGTAATGTGGCCAACTTGAGTTTCCCAATGAACTATTGACACAGCTCACATCAATGCATCCAAGTGTATGCATTTTAAAATAGAGTAGGCCAATATTACCTGGCTTGTAGAATCTTATGAGTCTATAACAGGTGCAAAAAAATGTCCTCCACAAGCTGAAATTGTTGAAAGACTCTAAAAGTTTACTTTATTGCACTCTATCCACGCAACGAAAGAATACTCCATCAAGGCTCCTCTTGTACAAACTATTTTCTCACAGGACATAGTTAGCAGCTTTCAATTTAGTAGTTCTCTTTTATTTATGAGATAGGTAGGTAGGACAATCACCATAGGTAAGGAAATGAGCGATATTAGAATACCACTCATCCATAGTAATGACAAAGAAAATTGTAGGCATGTTTTCAACCTCTATTTCTTCATGTCTTATTTCCTCTAGTATGTTATCAGCAATTAATTGGTAGAGGCCTCTTTCCTTGCACAAGCTTAATAGGTTTGATAACAAGATCAAACTCCTAAATTTTGGCAATCCAATTACCCCTTCTGGTACCAAACTCCTATTGAGTCAAAATAGACTTTACTATTATATTAGGCACCAGAGCAATAGTATGTGAGTTCAGGATGTAGAATCAAAAGTGTTTCGCTATCTTGACCACAGCTGTAAGCATGCTTCTCCATGTTTGAATATTTTAATTCATGAGCTTTGAGAGGAAAACTCATGAAATATATAGGAGACTCCATACCTTCTTTGTCTTGCTGAACTAGAATGGTTGAAAGTGTGTTTTCAGAAGCATAGCTGTATACTATGAAGTCTTTGGTATAATCTGGACAAACTAAGAATTGGGGTGATGGGCGATAGCTTCTTTGATATTTTGAAATGCTGACTAACCTTGTTCAGTCTAGCAAAAAATAGCTTTACCCTTCATCATGTCAACAATGTGGTGAGTCTTCTCTGTGAATTCAGGAATGAATCTTCATAAAAAATTCACCTTTTTAAAGAAAGAATGAACTGTAGTTTGACTAGCAGGAAGAGTAAGCTCTTGGATGGATTTGACTATTTCTAAGTCAATCTTTATGCCTTCTCATGATATAGTGTGACTAAGAAGTTTCTCTTTTATAACCTCAAAAATTGATTTTTTGGGATTAAGGGAAATGTCATTTTGTCGACATCATTCCAGCACTTGTTGTAAATGATGCACATGATCATAATAATGTTTAGAAAAGGCGGTCAAGTCATCAAGATATACCACAATGAACTCCATTTTGTTTCTAAAGGCAAGATCCATTACTCTCTAGAAGGTGGCGCTAGCATTGATCAAACCAAAAGGCATTTTGTGATATGTAAAGGTGCCCCAAGGTGTAGTAAAAATAGTCTTATGTTGGTCTGCTTCATCGACTTCCACTTTATTGTACCTCAAAAAACCATCTAACATTGATAACATCTCTGAGCCAGTCACTGTCTACAGTACTTGATCCATGATGGGTAGGGAGTAGTTATCTTTTAGAGATGAATGATTTAAGTTTTTGAAATCAACACAGAGGCAAATTTCCCCATTCTTTTTTCTCGTAGGGACTATATTTGAAATCCAGGTGGAATGATGGATTGGAAAAATTATCCTTGCATTTAACATTTTCTAGATCTCAAAAAAAGTAGTACTTGATATCTTGGGGTTGTACTGCCTTTGCTTCTGCTTGTGAGGCAATGACCCAACCTTGAGAGGAATTTCATGCCAAATTTCTTCAGGCTTGAGAGATTTCAGATCATCATAAGAATACGCTAAAACATCAATGTACTGGCGAAGCAGAGTAATGAATTTGAGTTTTTCATTAGGAGTGCAATAATTTCTAATGTTGACCATTTTGGGATTATCTTCTGTATTCAAATTTATTTGATCAAACTCCTTGGAGAAACTTGAATCTACTAGTCGTTACTTGATAGACCTGTCATGTTTATCGAATAACTTCTCCAAAGAAACCAAACCTTTTGGGATTTTATTATTTTTGAGTTGGAGGAACTCTTTACCAATTTTTGAATTTGTTTTAGGATCTGATTCTCGTGATAGAACTTTATTGCCTTCAAAGCAAAGCTCCTCAAAGCTATCCATCTGTTCTAGAAAAGCGATGATTTGGTTGTCACCATTAAATACTTATCAATGGTTGGTATTATCAGGTACACTTGGTCAAAAGACCAATTTGATAGTGTACTTATTCCCTTTGAAATCTTTGTGAGGAACCATGAGGGTTACAGAGATGGCCAAGGAATTTGCTCGATCGTTGAATTCTTTAGGCACCACAAAAATGTTGAAAGCATCAAAACTTTCAATGCAATCCCATACCAGATTGTCATAATGTCACAATCTCTCATTATTGGTTTGATATAGGTTTTTCACCTGAAAATCATCAGTTCAACGTCTCCTTGGGTGTGAACAAGCTTGACACCTTTCATTTGAGCAGATTTTAATTCGAGCAACAAGGATTCATACTTAGTGGTGTTATTGGTGTTGCTGAACTATAACTTGTATGAGTAGGGAAAAATATTTCCCTGAGGAGATATCAAAACAATTCCAGCTCCATAATTGGTAAAAGAATTAATGCCATCAAATTTTAGGATTCAGACATCATTAGAATCAGATCTGCTTTCAAATTTTTCTTCATTAGGGCAAGAAGATTCTTTTTTGCCTAAACTGTGCTCTACCAATTCTTCTGATGTCATGTTTGAATTTTTTGGATTGTCACCTATAGGACTTTCATTTAATGTAATAGAAAAATCTTCAGTGGATAGGAAGTAATTACCCATTTCTAAAAATTCAAACAGGATTTGAGCTTCAAGGTCTAATGTCTAAGTGACAATGTATTTTGACTCCTTCTTAGGAAGCAGCCTTTGCATGATGCCCTTCATAGGTATCCTTGCCTCAGATAAGTCCATGCTCAATTCACCACCAACATATTTGCAAAAATTTCATCTAAGCAAAATGCCATAGGAAGTTGGAACATCGGCCACCAGGACTATCATTTTAATCCTCTTTTTTGATAAGGCCACAAATGCAAATTGGGCATCTTTGATCTGACCTAATAGAGGCACTTATTTATTTTTCATGGAGAAACATCTTCCAAAAAATTTAGTTGGAGTGAGGTCGAGAGAATATACCACCTTGACAGGCATAACAATGTATGAAGCTCCAGATTCTATTATATAGTTGCTCAGCTTATGGCCATTTATCAATAAGAAAACATAAAAAGGTTCTATTTTTTTAGGGGAAACAAGAGGAGTAATGACAAAGTTATTTTGGACAGATGTGTTTTTTAGGGGATCATGAGTTACCTTCGAAATAGCTTGTCCTGAAGGGATGGTTTTATTCTTGATGTAATCAACTAACCTATCCAACTGCTCAAGGTTGGCCTATAAGTATTCAAACTCAGACATTTAGATCTTCGTCTTCCTCGTATGGTCAATTATATCAAATGACTGAAAAGAAATAGGAATAAAGGAAGGAAGTCCATCATTCTATATTTTATTGGGTGTGGTACTAGTCTGAGAATTTAAAGCAAAAAGTATAAGAATATTTGAGGTACTTACTTTTTAATTGATCACCAAGTCCTTTGATTGAAAGGACAGAGCAGTCCCTCGTTTAGCAATTGATATTACTGGTCGAGATTATTCCTCTATTTTTCTCTTATCAGCTTGTTGAGTTGACTAGTTTTGGGACTTGATAAATATAGCGTATAATTTATCAAACATTTATACCTTACTTCTAGCTTTATTCCGGTAATTTAGGAAACTAATGTTAGAGTCACCAGCTAATTCTTATTCTCTTTTTGTGAAGAGATTAACATCATATTCTTGATCAAACTCAAGTTGGAAAGAAGAATCATGTTTAGCTTCAAGATAATCGACTGCTAAATTAGCTAGTGCTGCTTCAATGGCAAGCTTCTCCTATGGGGGAGGAAGATGATTTGTTTGCCCTTGATTTTTACAGCATTGCCTTAATATGACTGGTTAGAAAATGTCCTCCTTGGTATATCCTGGTAAGAAGGAGGATCAGACATTCCTTGTGCCATTTTCTTTTTCAGAGCTAGTAGTTTATTTGCTAGCTTTTGCACCATAAGATCAGTGGTGCTTGTAGCAGAATTTTTAGAAGATGAAGAAGATTTATTCCTGTCAATATCTCTTTTTATCTTTCCTGCCAAGATAAGATCATCTTCAACCTCAGTGGCCAGAATTTGAGTTATAACAAGGTCGATGTGGCCAGCTTGTCTCAACTAGAAAACTCACTTCAGGAAGCTGAGAATTTATGAAGAAGCATTTAAGATTTTCAAGTGTTGGCTAAGCAATTGTAGGAATCGTGTTCCTTAGCTTGTCAAATTTAGCAATGAAGTTCCCATAGGTTCATGAGGCTCCTTCTTCATTTGCATGAGTTGAGCTAATAGGGCATGTGCATCTTCTATGAGTTTGAATTTAGCTTTAAACTTAGCCTTGAGAGTGTTCTAGTCAATTACAATCTGAGCTTGCAGATGATAAAACCAGTCTGCTACAGCACCTTGCAATATTTCTACAAACAGTCTCACTGCTATGTCTTCATATTCAACGCCTATCACACCATAGGCTATGTAGAAGGCTGCAATATGTTCACCAAGATAAACTCTCCCATAACCATAATATCTGAGAAAATTCTTTCTTAAATTGTGGGGTGGTTCATGTAAAGGTGGGGTTAGATTCAAAGGACCAAAAGTGTTACCCCAAGGGCCTTGGGTTGCCATGATATGACAATGGAAAGGAGGGATAACAAATCTTTGAGGGGTATGAATAGACAAAGTTTTACTAGCAGAGGAAAGAGAAGCTTTGCTTGGTATTAGAGACCTGATGTTGGTAGGAGAAAAACTCATGGTTCACTGAAGGCGAGATTGTGGAGGAGAAAGGTCAAAATTATTTTACTGCACAAATTTGAAACAAGGTCAACAATACCTTGAGATCTCTGGCTTCACGTGTATGTTGGAGTGGCCAAAGTGTAAAATAGAAATGGAAAAGAACTGGAACTGATTCAATTTAAAGTTTGAGGCTTCAAACTATGCGTTCTTTCTTAACGGAGTCGCCAAAAAACTGTTGGGTGAATATTTTGTCATCAACTAACTAATGACAAAATGGGTATATCAACCATATAGCACAAGGAGATTTATACGGCAAAATAGGTATGGCCACCATGGCATAATGAGATAAATCTCTTTTCTCAGTCAAGGGGAGGTTCCCTATAAACTACTATATACTAATATAAATTGAAACTAGACTCAGGGGTGAGATAACACCATCTATCTCTCTTTTTTCAGAGATGATGTTCAAAAAGTAAAGGAGAATTCCTTGGTAATTTTTGAAAGCATTTCTCTTCTTTCAAAAATGATATTCAAAAATGAGAGGAAGACTTCCTGGGTAGTAATGTAACCACAAGAAACCACGAAAGCACAGTCTTTCGTTGTTTTCCCTCACTAATTCAGGATGAAGTAACACAGTAGAATCAAGTGTAGCCCAAAGTCTCCACCTAAAACTACAATAGAGTAAAATATTACAAAGGATAAGGGGAGCTCAAAGTCTCTCTAATATCCTTTACATTGAAACACAAAACAAAACAAACTAAAGAAATTTATGGCAGCACAAAGACTCCCACAGTTAGCTTCAGGACATCTTCTAGATTATTTCCACTAGTTCTGCGTATTTGATTAAATAGACAAGACTATGTTTAGGAAAAAGACATAAGAATAATTTTCTAGATAACACAAGCTATTTCAACACAAAGTCTGAAAGGTCACTTACTTTCTCATTCACTTGATAAAATATGATTAACAATCTGAGCTCAAATTCTCAGGAATACCTTTTAATTTGGGCAGAGTTTTGCTTCTAATAATAGAGAGATATCCTTTATACAAACTGAGAGATTACAATATATAACCTCCAAAGAAAGACTTTGGTGCTTGCTTTCATGAAATGGCCCATGCTGCATTCAATGCATTTAATGCATTAGAAATTTTGTGAAGGTGCCATGCTGGAGCAGGTTATCAGCATTAGCTTTGGTGTTTTGAATCATCTTAAATGTCTTCTCCAAAGTATGGGTTGCCTAGTCTATTTTAAGATACAGAACTGTCCATTCACCTTTATTCAATGAAGAAAAATAGGCTATGCCATTGAATGTTTGCGCTCTCTGATATCCTCTTGGTGGACTATTCCACCTAATGGAATAACTCTCCTACAGATATTTCTAGATTGTATGTAACTTTCCCTCTCTTCCTTGCTATATTTTGTCTCTTCTTAGTGATCTGAGCTCTCAGGGCTCTCTTCTCGCTTTCTTCGGCTGGTTGCTGAGTATGTTCTCTGGGTCTGTATCTTTGAAAATCAATGGTTATTCCATTACCTTAAATTTGACGTCTATAGGGATGTCATTGGTCACTTTAACCACTTTGAACCTTGAACCTTGGAACCTTTTGGAGTGCACTGGTTCAATGGTTCAATGGTTCAAAGTTCATCGATTCAGCGATTTGGTGTTTCAATATTTCTTGCAAAAGAGCCGCATTTACTTAGTCTTCTTTAGGAGTTCAATGTGTCATTGAACCAATTGTTTGAACCATTTGGTCAAACCTTAAATTCTGGAATCTTCTACTTGAACCATCCGCTTGAACTCATTGAACTCTTTGAACTCGTTGAAGCTTTCAAAGTTCAATGTTTCAACAGTTCAAATGGTTTATTCCAACTCTTTGAATGTGTTGAAGCTTTGAACTCGTTGAACCTTTGAACTCATTGAAGCTTTGAGTTCAATGAAGCTGAGGTCAACGATTCAATGGTTCATTCCTTATACTTTTTAGGAAATGCCTTAAGTTTTTTGAACTTTTCCTTGTGAAAGCCTGCACTTGTTGAACCTACGATTTCCTTAGCTGAAAAGGTTTGCACGATTAAATAACTTGACTGCTCAGAACATTTTTTTGAGAAAGGAAGAGACCAATTTTGGTCTGTAGGACAAAAATGATTGATCGATTATCCATAAAAATAAGTGATGGATTTTGGGAACAACCGCTTGATCAAATGTGCTCCATCGATCTTATCAGAAGTAGCTTCGTCATTATCTTGTATCTCTCATCATTGATATTTTATTTGTGCTACCATTATTAAGACACTTGGCACCCTCACATGCCTTCTGAGCACATTATTGTCAATCTCCAATGAACTTCCACCACTTGGTAGCCCCGCATGCCTTCTGAGCATCCTTTGACATATTGACTAAATAAGCACCATTGTATCACTACTAACAAGATCATGTACTTTGTTAGATCCTTATCTATTCAAATTAAATTCTTGCCATTACATTTATGATCTGATTAAATGCTTACCAAAGACCTTCAATAATGCAAATTTGGCTAAGTATGGGAACTTAGTGAATACTGCTTAAGAAGCCAACTTTGCACCTTAATAACTTTTACTACACGCCATGTTCAAACTTTAAATTTTATCCACATCATAAAATATCATAGGGGAATCCATCCATGTATCAAACCACTCCTAAAACCTTCACACTTGTGAAATATGATGCCATCAAATTACTTACTTAGCTTTATCTATCAAGATAACTACTTGAGCTTAGACATTCATATGACTATTATGATGAATTTTGTTCACTTCCATAAGCACTTTAATCGCTCATAACATCCCATAGGGTCTCTAAAACATGCCCGTATGATCAATATCATCCATCGATTGTTTATCCAACTCAAATACTAAATAACTATGCAAGAACATTGAAGCACACTTCGTCATTATCATTCTATCACACATGACACATAATCAACATCTTTGGTCACCTTAGAGACATCATTGATAAACCTCCAATAATCTCCCCCTTTGTCATTGATGTCAAACACCAAGACAAAGCTTATGTCAGCCTTTGTCTCTCTCTTCAAGCATTTTCTCCCCCTTCGACACAATGACCAAGTGGGCTCAACTCTTGATCTTATGGACCTAAAAAGACTTCAAGGACCAATAATAATAAAGGACCACCTCTAATAGATGATACAAACTCCCCCTAACACTGTGCATACCTCTTCTTACTTTAATATTTTCAAACATTCTCCATGACTACACTCTTCTTTGATCATACATAGCTTCTATGAAGATAAAACATACATGAACTTCAAAAATTGCATGAACATTAAAAAATGCAGAAAATTACCTTGAAAACATTAAGAGGGACTCCCCCTAAGTCACCTAATCTTAGGCACCCTTTGAGAACCTTTGGACCATATCCAACCATGAATAAATAGCACAATTTCCTCCATACCTTCTCTCTCAGATTCAACTACCTAGTCCTCTAATCCTAAGACCTAACCATTTACAAAGCTCCCCCTTTGTTTATGCATGAGGATTCAATACATTATCAAATCACCTAACTTGGTTTGATCAATTCATCATATTAACATGCTTGATTCACATCTATAGCATACTTCTTCATATCTCTACCATGACTGAAACACTTCACATATGCTACCCCTCACATCATGCACAATCCTTCAAGCTTGTCAAACGATCTGAGTTAGCTCCCCCTAACTCCACACTTCACCTAGATCATAACATCTTCAACAAGTCTTCCCAATGAGTTGGGTCTACCAACAAATCTTCAACACTATCCATACTTCAGCCAAAACTCTTATGGAAACTTATTATCTTCAAAACACTATGACCTTCATGGCATAATTAACTTGACATCTATAGAACTCTGAGACCTTCTATAAGATATCAAAAATGTGACAACATATACTCCTCATACTCCATATCAACCTTGTAGTTATTATTTCAACATTTGATCAATCAATTTAAGAAACATAAATTAACAAGTTATTATCTTCAGGACCAAAAACCCTGACCACACATTGAGCACACTAGAACATGATCAACATATCTTTCTATGCAATCAAAGATTTGACAACCCATCATCTTTGATTAGACACCTAGATATATTCATTTTTTCTTACAAACCTTGAACATATAACTTCATTCTTCACCACTTTGGCCATCCTTCAAAGATTTGACCAAAACTTTAAGTTTAGGATCATTGTCCCTGAATATATCTTCTAAAACATTCCATCACAACACTTTAGAGTAGATTCATAAAACTCATTGTTCCCTCTTATCCAAGCACATTTTTAAAATATCTTTATTTTAATACAACATCAAACAAATCTCAAATATCATCCACCATGCCTCCTCTTTCTTGTCAAGTGTCTCCTTGAAGCCTAGATAGAGACACCCTAACCCACAATGTCCTAAAACAATGTGAAAATAGGAGTTGCCCACAACTCCTCATATTCCTTCTCCTCCTTGGTCATCTGATAATGACAGTTCTTACTCTTATTCTTAGGCTTAAGAGAACAAAATGTTCATCCATTATAATATTATCCTTTTCTTATAATATTGGATTGACAACATATGGAGACAATAAAGATTCATGACATACCTTTTCAACTGAATAAAGAACCTCATCAATGGGAATTGACAATTAATGTTTTGTACATAAAATTTGCTCAATAACAGTAGAATGTTCTCTTGGATACATACATACCTTAGAACTAGCCTCAATTAACACTTTGTTCTTTTCTTTGAGCTTAAATTGAACTAAATTTTGATTCTCCTTTTCTATCTAGATAAATGACACATTCTCTTGGCATTCCTAAACCTTCTTCATAAATGATTTCTCTTTTTCTTTAGCAGACAATCCACCTTGATCTTTCAGCTCAACTGAATTAGTTTTCTTGGTCTTCACTTCCTTAGGATTCTATACCAAGGATTGACATTTCTTGAGCACACTAGGAAGTCCATGTACCTTCTTATGACTTGAGAGATTGTTTATACAATATCTTATAATATGACTAACTTGATGACAACTAAAACAAATAACATCTTGTCTCTTAGGTTTATTATACTCAAGCTTGAGAGTCTTAGGTATCCATACCTAGGTTAGTCTTTTTCCATGCATTTTGGGGTAGAATATAGCAATATGTCCCATGTCATGACAATTATAGCAGACAACATTATCCATACCTATAGTTAACCAACTACTCTTCCTTAGATAGTTTCTTACCTTATGACCAACAAGATGAAAAATAAAATAATTGCACATAAAATATTTTGCATACCTTGAAGCATTTGGCTATCTGATTAGTTTATTCATTTTGCCTTTGAAGTAAACTGACTTATTGTATTTCATGCTACCAACCTCTTTGTCTTGTTTTGATTTATTTTGATATTCTTCAAGAATACCTATCTTGAATATGACCTTTTTATTCTCATCCCTTAGGAAAACAAGATTAGTCTTTAATTGAATACATTCATCTTCTTTAGCCCTCATGCTTGAACTTGCAGCCTCTAACTAAATTTTGAGATCTTTGATGGTCTCCTTATCCTCCTTAGCCCTTTTGGCCATGTCAACTTTCAATCTACATGCTTTCTCTTCCATAGACTTGATCGGTTCTTAATTGTCCTTTTCCTCTTTCATGATTTTTTTTGACAAACTCCCCTCAAGAGATATGACTTGCACTTTGAGACCTTTGATCATATTCCATATTTTATAATTCATCTTTTTTTTCTCTTTTAGTTCACCAAATGCACTCATGAGCTCAGCTTCTAGATCAACTTCTTCTTCATCTCTATCATAGAAATCTTCTTCTTCTCTATTGTTATGACAAAATTCTTCATCAAACATGATGATCTTTTCACCCATATTGTACCTTTGATCACCTTCAAGTGGTTAAAATTGCATAGAATGTCTTGCTCTGATACTAATTGTTAGAGGTACAATCACTGAGAGAGGGGGTGAATCAGTGATGATAGATAATCCAATTCAATTCATAACTCTTAAACATTCAACATATACTATCATGATACATACAAATTAACCATTATAATGAACAAGAAAGATATAGCAAGATCAAGAACATAACACATGATATATGTGGGAAACCCTCTTGGGGGATAAAACCCATTAAACCTTGAAAGATGGACCATATTCTTATAAAGACAAGATTCAACATTTAGACCAGCACCAACTGATCAAGGGAAAACCATCTTTTAATTTAGTGAGACACCCATCCCACAAGGAGGAACCAACCCCCTAGGCAATCAAGTACCAACCCAGCTACCTTTATTTTATCTCCACCTCTGATTTGATGTCTTCTACACCTAATGATGGACTTATCTTACTTTCTCTCATTCCCTTTTACACTCTCACAAACTTGCACACATAAGTGATGCATCAAAAACACCCTTTTGGATCACTCTTCACTTCTTAGAACATACACAATTAGAAAAACTAAAAAAATTGTATCACAACATCAAGAACATGACCTGTAGGTCATGCACACAATCATCAACCTACTCTTCTCATCAACCCATCTACTAAGCACAATCACTCAATTAACATCTAGGGCTTACTCAGTTAATTTGCTTCTTCTAGGCTCATTAGGTCTAATGACCTATGTGTTCACCTTCATCACCTTGATTAGATAAGCATGACTAATCCTCTTCACTCTTTATTGGTCCTCAATTACCTATAACTTCTTTTTCAAAGGTTCCCTCCTTTACTTGGCTCCATACTTTTCAACACATCTCCAATAGGCCAATTATGCCTAGTATTTATACAATACCCTCATCTAACCCATCTTGGTCAGCGAATATGCTTACCATACTCATTCTACCTTTAAAATAGGTCTTCATACATGTTACAAGTAATAACCCTATGCTCCTTAGGTTGGTCAATACCTCATTAACCCCAAACCACCATTAGGTTTTGGTGAGACCTAAAATAATTAGGCCTACAAATCCACATGTTACTCTTGTAACCTCTTGAACCACCTTAATCCTTTTACCATTGCTTCAAACACATCAAACATGTCTCCAATAGACCCTTAATAACTCCCTCATGGGTCCATGCCACTTGGAACAACAAATCAACACTTGAATCTACCAATTAGGTCTCCTTGCTCTTCAAGACTTCATACATAGAAAACACAGTCTCAAACTTTTGAAGAAACTTCTCAGATATTTCACATATCCATATGATTATATCACATGAGTGAAACCTTTAGGACCTCTGTAACACTTTCATGTGATTTAGACACTTCAACATAAGCTCTAATCACTTAATTCAACTCTCTTAGAATGACCACTCAGATTGATCACATACAATCAAACTATTTTGACTCTCCATATCTGATCAGGGGCATATTATGAAAACCAATGCCTTCTTATGATCCTTTGAGATTTATACATCTCCATACTCATTTGCTTCTTCAATTTTGTTAGGGTGTCAAACCAATACTCATAGTCCACTATTCATGAGTACTATTCACTAACACTATTCATGGGTCACTATTCATGGTGACATGGCATGCAGGTGATTTGGCATGTAGATATGCAGTGATGTGGCATGCAAGCTACATGGCATACATGAGTAATATTCATGGGTACTATTCACAAGAACTACTCATGGGTCACTATTCATGGTGACATGGCATGTGGGTGATGTGGCATGCGGGTGTGTAGTGATATGACATGCAAGTGACATAACATGTAGGTGATGTGATAAGAAGGTGATGTGGCAGTGGGACCCATAGTTGGGGCCCATAGTGGGGTCCAAGTGGTGGACCCATGGTGGGACCTAGGTGATAAAGCATGAGAGGTGGTATGATTATGACATGGTATGACCCACAAATCATCTTCTTTGTTGAAAAGAATTAGAGAGAGAAAATGGGATGCCATTTTTTGAAGGCACATGGGGTGGCTTGTGTGAAAAGCCAAAGAAGTAAAACAGGTAGAGAATCAAATCATTCTCTTGGCCATGTGTGTGGGTCTTCATGTTGGAAGATAATTATGAAGATTTGATGTCATTCTTGACCCCTTAATCATCTTATGCTAAGTGGGGTGTAATTCTTATGGACATCATGATTCTTACTCATGAAGAAAGTCATAAAGTGACTTTGGATTTTATGGAGCAAAGGTGGGTGCACATGCATAGTGGGAGACAACACTATTATTGATTGAAGGCCATGTTGGAATTATGTAAAATTTTTGAAAGGTGCACATGGATGATGTCAAAATTATTTCACATGTTTGTGTTGGGTTATCATGAGTTATCATCTGATAAGCCATATGGAATATGGCATAAAAATTCCACCCTTTGGTGACTTGTCTCTCAAGTTTGTAAAATGCATAAATATGCATTAGTTTCCTCATTGTTGTTTAGTCCATTTAGTGGCTCTTGTATCCTTACAAGTTTGTGCTTGCATGATAGAAAGTTAGAGTAGGAAAGGCTTTCATGCCTTACTCACCTAGATGCTTGGGTTGTAAGCATCAAAATGCAGGTCGAAGGTTGTGTTGTTTCCAAAATCAGCGTAGCTCATTTTTAAACAACCCCTTACGAAACTTTTCCATTTCATCTTTTCGTCTCCCTTGGTTCGTTCTTTGAGACAAATTTCAAATTCATTTTCGCCTTGGCCTCAAAATGAGAATGTAGTTACCATCTCGTCCCAGCCAATTTTTCCTCCCCTAGACTCCTTTTGGAGTTGATCTTTTCTCCCATTTCTCCTGTGCAAGGGCGGCAAATTTTGCCGCCTCTGCATTTTTCTTCATTTTTTGTGCAAGGGCGGCTAAATTTGTCACCTCTACACTTTTGCCTGCAAGGGGGGAAAATTTTTCCGCCCTTACCTATGTTCTACGTCCCCTTTTCATTGCCTATGCAGTGGGCGATAAATTTTCTGCCAACTATCGCGGGCTGTTTGAGCCAGTACTGCCGACGTCAGCCGATATGTCTGCCATGGTCAGCAGGTTTGCCGACGTTGGCTATTTTCTTCTACCATGGTTGGCAATTTTGCTGACATCAGCCGTGTTCACCATCTCCATTCTCCCACCTATGTTGTGGGCAGCAATTTTGCTGCTAACTGCATCTGCTCAAGGTCTCTTCTTCCTATTTTCCGTGCCCGCTCCCCTTTTCTTCCGCTTTTTGACTTGCTCGCGTCTCATCCTTTTCAAACGCATTTCCCTGATCATGGCCATCAAATGTGCAATTCTCCCAGATCACTACTTTCTTCCTCTGATTGCACAATCATGGTTCCTGCTACAGTTTCTATGAAGGGTCCCTCTTCATAGTTGTCTTTTCAGCAAAAGTTCTTCTAGGTCACTGAAGTTTTTCTGAAGCAGTCCAAGACCATGAAGAAGACTGAAAATAAAGACTGATAGTTTGGAGAAAGATCTTGGCAAAGGGAAAGAAATGAAAAATCTCAAGAAGAGCACCCTAATGTCTGTTGGTGCCATCTCCAGTAAGGACTCCTATGTTGTGATCAAGGAGTCACTGATCTTCAGGATCCAGAAGAGATGATTCAGAGTTTCAAGGAAATGATTTGGAGAAATTTTGAGGAAAAATCCTTCTCATTGTCTTTGGTGGACAACATTCTGGATGCTCAGTTGACTTTAGAAAATCTAAAATCTAGATTAACTGGCCACGCTAAAGCCATCACAGCATTGAAAGATGCATTGATCAGAGCAAGAGTCGTCTTTAAGAATGCAGTTGCGCCAGACGTCATAAAAATTCAAGCATCTATTGCCATGGACGATGCTTATCTGAAGAAACCTGGTGGCCAAAACGAATTGACTCTCTCTCTCCCCTTCTCTCTTCTTCTATCCTTATGCACTTCTGTTTTGTGCAAAGTGCATGCAGTTTTAAGATATGTAATTACGTGTAAATTTTTTGGAAAAATATCTAAAAGTCAAAGATGAGTCATCTTTGACCAAGATATTTTATATATTTTATTATTTTCTATTTTTGAGGATTTTCTCCCTATATATAGTGGAGACCTCATTTGTAAATGATCTTGGAGAAATTAATAGCAAACACTCTGCTAAAATTGAAGCAACTTTTGAGACTTTGTGCTCAAATTTGTAAACCATATTCTGTTGAATGAATGAGAAACAGGTTATTTCAGACTTTGTGTTGAGATTGTCTGTGTTATTTGGGAAATAGTTCTTATGTCTTTTTCCTGGTAATATCTTATTCATCTAATTTAATAAGCAAAGTGGGTGTGTTTATATTATTTGAGGGCACTTCTAGAGGGTAGAAGATAGACTTTGTGCTGCTTTTACCTTTGAGATTCTGTTATCTTTTGTAGTTTCAGGTGAAGACTTTGTGCTTCACTTTACTCTACGGTTGTACTTGTTTCAAATCGGTGAAAGAAGCTACGAAAGACTTTGTGCTTGCGTGAGCGTTCTTGTGGACTTTGTTACTTCAGGTGATCTCTTGCTCTTCATTTGATACCATTCCTGAAAGAAGAGGAGTGTTGTTGGCTTTAGACCAGGATTTTTCCTCTTTTGTTCTTTATACATTACCTCTGAAAGAAGAGAGGTGGATGCTGTTATACCACCCCCATGTGCTATTTTCTGCTTAATTATATATATTCATCATATAAATATTGATAGGGAACCTCCCCTTGATGAGAGGAGAGATTTACTTCGTTTAGATCTGGTAAACCCATACTTTTCATGGTGTAAATCTCCTTGTGCTGTGGCTGATATACCCATTTTGTCATCAGTTAGTTGACGACAAAATATTCACCCAACAGTTTTTTGGCTACTCCGCTAGGGACTCAAATGTGCAGTCTGAAACCTCAAGTTTTAGATTGAAGTAGTCCCTACCCTTATCCATTACATAGTCTAGTGACTCCATTTCATGTCTTACCCATTATCATTATAGCCTTACCAGCTACCTCCATTATATTATCTGGTCTGCAAAACTAGAGCTACTGGAAGAACGCGCATTTTGAAGCCTTAAACTTCAACTTGAAGCAGTTTCGGTCCCTTTTCCATTTTGAAAATCTGGCAACCCCACGCTACACAAGAAGTCAGAGATCTAAGGGTGTTGTCGACCCTGTGTTTGAATTGGCACAACAGAGTAATTTTGATCTGTTTCCTCCACCAGCTTCTCTTCAACGGTCTAAGAGTTTTCCTTCTAGCCTTGTCAGGTCACCAACACAAGGTAGAACTCCTTTTCCCGCTGTTAATCGCTGCCTACCTATAAACACTCCACCAAGGTTTGTTATCCCACCTTTTTATCCTCTTATCATAATGGCTCAAGGCTCGTGGGGTAATTCCTTCGGCCCTCTTAATTTAACCCCACCTCTGCATGAACTACCTCATAGTTCTAGGAAAAAATTTCCTAAGTTTTTTGGTGATGGAAAGGTTCATCCCGACGAGCATATTGCTACTTTCTCCATAGCATGTGGTGTAATTGGTGTCAAATTTGAAGATGTAGCGGTGAGACTTTTTGTGGAGACTTTGCAAGGTGCTGCTGCGGATTGGTTCTATCACTTGCAGGTCAGGTCAGTGACTGACTGGAATACACTGAAGTCCATATTTGAAGCTAGATTTAAACCTGTTGAAGATGCACATGCTTTGTTAGCTCAGCTAACACAGATGAAAAAAGAATCCCAAGAACCCATGAGGGATTTCATAGCCAAATTCAACAAATTGAAGAATCGAATTCCAATCGTGGCTCAGCCCATGCTAAAAAATCTCAAGTGCTTTTTCATCAACTCACAGCTTCTTGAAGTAAGTTTCCTGTTAAGGCGAGCTGGCCCTATGGATCTAGCATTGGCTCAAAATTTGGCTACTGAGATTGAGGATGATCTTATCCTGGCAAGTAAGATCAAAAAAGACCCAAGTAAAAATAAATTCCCTTCATCTGCTGAAAGCCCTTCTACAGCTACTACAGATCCTATGGTATAAAAGTTAGCAAATGAAATGCTAGCTCCCAAAAGACAGATGGCCCAAGTTATGTCTACTTCTCCTAATCAGGATATGCCAAGGAGAACATTTCAGAATCAAGCATACCAAGGCAATGCTGCTAGGAATCAAGGGTAGCCAAATTGTCTTCCTCCCCCACAGAGGAACCTCGCCCTTGAAGCCCCTCCAACCAACTCAGCGGTTGGATATCTAGAAACAAAACACGCTCCCCCTTTCCAACCTGAGTTGGACCAACAATATGATGCTAATTTCTTTGGAGAGCAAGAAGAAGAATTAGCTAGTGACTCCGTCATTGGCTACCTAAATTATCGAGATGAACCTATAAGTGAGGGGAATGCAACTGAAGGATCATATGCCGTATTCACTCGGTCCTAGAAACAGTCAGCCCGACAAGCTGATAAAGAGAAGATAGAGGAGCGACCTCGGCCAGCAGTTTCAACTGCCAAGCGGGGAACCACTCTGCCCTTCCAACCAAAGGACCCGTTGACTATTGAAAAGGTACGTACGCCGAGCACCTCTGCCCCCTTTACTTTAACTTCGCAAACCAGCCCTTCCCATCCCAAAAACCAAAAGAGTGAACTCCCATCCTCTATGCCTAGTCTAATACCGACATTTGATATAATTGAGCATGTCAAAAAGACTAAAATTCAAATGTCTGAATTTGAATTTCTACAAGCCCATCCTGAACAGTTGGACAGATTGGTGAAATGTGTGAAAGGTACAGTCGTCCCTGCAGGACAAGAAATTTTGAGGGTAACTCATGATCCCCCAAAAGATATATCCACCCAGAACAATCTTGTCGTGACTCCTCCAGTTGCTCCTGAGAAAATAGAACCTTTCTATGTTTCTCTGTTAATAAACGATCACAAGCTGAGCAACTGCATCATCGATTCTGGTGCATCTGACAATGTTATGCCTACTAGAGTGGTAGAATCTCTTGGTCTCACATTGACTAAAACTTTTGGGAGATGTTTCTCCATGGAGAACAAACAAGTACCACTATTGGGGCAAATCAAAGATGCCCAATTTGCATTTGCAGCGTTCCCTGACAAGAGGATTAAGATGACAGTGCTGGTAGCTAACGTCCTAGCCTCATATGGCATTCTGCTTGGATGAAACTTTTGCAAAGATGTCGGAGGAGAATTGAGCATGGACTTATCCCAGGCAAGAATCCCTGTGAAAGGCGTGATGCAAAGGTTGCTCTCTGAGAGAGAGGCAAAGTACGTGGTCACCCAAACGTCATCTCCTGCGGCTCAGATTTTGTTTGAGTCCTCTGGCAGGGGTAATTATCTTCTGACCACAAAAGAGGTTCATGAAGAACCTATTAAAGCCCTTGAGAATGCCAACCAAAAAATTGGTTCAACTGAAATAATGACAAGTGGACCTGATAGTGCCAATTGATGGCGGGTGTCAAATGAGGGCAATCAAATCAGGTGCTGGATAGAGCCAGAAGAGCAACCAATTATGGTATCTGACCATACTACTATGCATCATGATCACGAAAAAGAACTCTTTGCCAAGAAAACAAAGATTCATGGTTTTTGGGTCAAAAGACAAATCTTGTTGTGGGGCAAGAGGAGAAAACTAAAGAGATGGCACAGGAAGTTAGTTTTCTGGTGGAGGTTTCCATTTACACATCATCAATTCTGGGGGGAAAATGGCCTCTTGCTGGTGTATCAAGACAGAGCATCATCACCACTACCTCTAAAGGGGCAGCATCTGAGGTGCTTTGATTCTTGAAGTACCAAATAAATTCTCCTGTATATTTGTATAGTCTTTAGCTTTGTTTTATTAATTTCTTTTTCATTTTTGGAGCCTTTATTTTTGAGTAACTTGACTCTGTGGCCCAATGGCACACTTCTAAGGCATTGGAGATTCTGAATTCTGATCCCTTCAATTACTTTTTGTAATAGAAGGCAGTTCCCCAACAGGAGCCAGCTGTTGTTTCCAAAATTAGCGTAGCTCATTTTTAAACAACCCCTTACGAAACTTTTATGTTTCGTCTTTTCATCTCCCTCAGTTCATTTTTCGAGATAGATTTCAAATTTGTTTTCACCTTGGCCTCGAAATGAGAATGTAGTTACCATCTCATCCCAGCCAATTTTTCCTCCCCTAGACTCCTTCTAGAGTTGGTCTTTTCTCCCATTTCCCCTGTGCAAGGGCGGCAAATTTTGCCGCCTCTGCATTTTTCTTCATTTTTTGTGCAAGGGCGGCTAAATTTTCCACCTCTGCACTTTTGCTTGCAAGGCCATCAAATTTTTCTGCCCTTACCTATGTTCTGCATCCCCTTTTCACCGCCTATGCAGTGGGCGGTAAATTTGCCATCGACTGCCGCAAGCTGTTTGAGCGAATACTGTCGACGTCAGTCGATATGTCTGCCGTGGTCGGCAGGTTTGCCGACGTCGGCTATTTTCTTTTGCCGTGGTTGGCAATTTTGCCGACGTCGGCCGTGTTCACCGTCTCTGTTCTCCTGCCTATGTTGTGGGTGGCAATTTTGCCGTTGACTACATCTGCTCAAGGTCTCTTCTTCCTATTTTCTGTGCC
Organism: Torreya grandis; assembly: GCA_037957365.1. Classification (NCBI taxonomy): domain Eukaryota; kingdom Viridiplantae; phylum Streptophyta; class Pinopsida; order Cupressales; family Taxaceae; genus Torreya; species Torreya grandis. The sequence goes on along the minus strand of JARHVA010000256.1, from coordinate 1,812,555 downwards.
CGCTCCCCTTTTCTTCCACTTTTCAACCTGCTCACGTCTCATCCTTTTCAAACACATTTCCCTGATTGTGGCCAGCAAATGTGCAGTTCTCCCAGATCACTACTTTCTTCCTCTGATTGCACAATCATGGTTCCTACTGCAGTTTCTGTGAAGGGTCCCTCTTCATAGATGTCTTTTCAGTAGAAGTTCTTCCAAGTCACTGAAGTTTCTCTGAAGCAGTCCAAGACCATGAAGAAGACTAAAAATAAAGACTGACAGTTTGGAGAAAGATCTCGGTAGAGGGAAAGAAATGAAAAATCTCAAGAAGAGCACCCTGATGTCTGTTGGTGCCATCTCCAGTAAGGACTCCTATGTTGTGATCAAGGAGTCACTGATCTTCAGAATCCAGAAGAGATGATTCAGAGTTTCAAGGAAATGATTCGAAGAAATTTTGAGGAAAAATCCTTCTCATTGTCTTCGGTGGACAACATTCTGGATGCTCAGTTAACTTTGGAAAATCTAAAATCCAGGTTAACTGGCCAGGCTAAAGCCATCACAACATTGAAAGACGCACTGATTAGAGCAAGAGTCATCTTCAAAAATGCAGCTGCGCCAGACGTCATAGAAATTCAAGCGTCTATTGCCATGGACGATGCTTATCTGAAGAAACTTGGTAGCCAAAACGAATTGACTCTCTCTCTCCCCTTCTCTCTTCTTCTATCCTTATGCACTTCTATTTTGTGCAAAGTGCATGCAGTTTTGAAATATGTAATTACGTGTAAATGTTTTGGAAAAATATCTAAAAGTCAAAGATGAGTCATCTTTGACCAAGATATTTTATATATTTTATTATTTTCTATTTTTGAGGATTTTCTCCCTATATATAGTGGAGACCTCATTTGTAAATGATCTTGGAGAAATTAATAACAAACACTCTGCTAAAATTGAAGCAACTTTTGAGACTTTGTGCTCAAATTTGTAAATCATATTCTGTTGAATAAATGAGAAACAGGTTATTTTAGACTTTGTGTTGAGATTGTCTGTGTTATTTGGGAAATAGTTCTTATGTCTTTTTCCTAGTAATATCTTATTCATCTGATTTAATAAGCAAAGTGGGTGTGTTTATATTATCTGAGGGCGCTTCTAGAGGGTAGAAGATAGACTTTGTGCTGCTTTTACCTTTGAGATTCTGTTATCTTTTGTAGTTTCAGGTGAAGACTTTGTGCTTCACTTTACTCTACGGTTGTACTTGTTTCAAATCGGTGAAAGAAGCTACGGAAGACTTTGTGCTTGCGTGAGCGTTCTTGTGGACTTTGTTACTTCAGGTGATCTCTTGCTCTTCGTTTGATACCATTCCTGAAAGAAGAAGAGTGTTGTTAGCTTTAGACCAAAATTTTTCCTCTTTTGTTCTTTATACATTACCTTTGAAAGAAGAGAGGTAGATGCTGTTATACCACCCCCATGTGTTATTTTCTACTTAATTATATATATCCAGCATATAAATATTGATAGGGAACCTCCCCTTGATGAGAGGAGAGATTTACTTCATTCAGATCTGGTAAACCCATACTTTTCATGGTGTAAATCTCCTTGTGCTGTGGCTGATATACCCATTTTGTCATCAGTTAGTTGACGACAAAATATTCACCCAATAGGTTGGAGCATAGAGGTAGGTTTTACGTTGCTCACCTAGGTTCATTGAGAAGGATCCATGAAGGTTGTTTGCATCTTAGAGATTGGAGGATATTCAGATCATGATATAGGTTAGAGCATGCATAGCTTGGTGTAAGATTTTATCACTTGAGTGCTTGTGTTAGCACTTATTTGTAGCTACTGTATGAAAAAATGTAAGAGAGTGTGGAAGAAAAAATGAAGTTTGGTGCTGCCTTTACCCCATGGTTTTCCTCTTGCTAGTTTTCTAAGGGTTTTCCATGTATATCTGGTGTTGTTATGGTTTTTTTCTCTCCTATTTTATTTATGTTTTATTATATCTTGTATTTCTATAATCATATTTTATGATTATTACTTGCACTGTAGGATGTTTGTTTCCTAACAATTGGTATCAGAGCTATGCTTTAGTTTTGGTACCTGAGCCTTGTTGATCCTAACAAGTAGTATCAGAGCCATGGTTGTTTGGTTGGTTTTTGTGCAAGTGGGAGCTATAAGTGGAGAGGCCCATATATGAAATAAAGAAAAATAAAAAAAAATTCATGGCATTTTTATCTTTGTTGAAGATGAAGATGCATATGAGAATGGAGGAAAGAAGCTTAAAATATTTTCTAGATATATCATCAATGTTCCTCTTGAAGCAACCATTAAAGCTTGTGGTGGAGCAAGATAATCTCCATTAGTGAAGATGGAGGGTGACAACAAGGCATGACCTTGTTTTGGTTCTTAGCTAGAGAAGGGGTGCATGCTGTGGGATCCTACTACCACAATGTTTGGCTGAGATGTGCTAGAAATGTATGTAGTGAAGAAGGTACCACAAACCTGATTTTATACCTGTTGGAGTAGTTGATGGATGGAGGAGAATAAATTATACCTGAGGTTTCATGGAAGAAGAATGTTGATGTTGGATTTGTTAGAGCTTAGAGATGCATGAGTGAAGTGCTTGGTGGTTGTGTTGTAAGTAACCAAGTAGACCAATGCATGGAGTAACTCTACACTTGAGTTGGATCAACATTTGGTAGAGCAAGATACAGTTCATTTGTGGGCTCAAAAACTTGATAGGTGTTGTGAAGTACTGAGTAGTAAGATGAATTTCCAATAACTATACAAGTACCATGGTGATCATGATAGGTGGTGGGTTGCTACATGTTGAAGTTAGGCATTGATTTCTATGGTTCTTCTCTCTAGTTGTAGACTATGGATGTGAGTGTGGTGTGCACTTGTTCTTTTTCAAGATTTGGAGCAGCAAGATGTTTTTTTTTAGCATCATTTCTACATGGTGGTCTCATTATGAGACAAGAGTAGCCAAAGGAGCTATGAGGATGAGGTAGAGTTGCTAGGTTTTAGATTGAATACTGTACAGGTTCTAGTAGATGTGTGGATGGAGTACAACGGTACCTTCTTGGAGAGCCAAGGTTTAGCAAAGGATGTTGCTACATTTTTTATGGTATGTTTTTTGCAAACCCCAACATGACCATGGTGTGATGGCTCAGGTTGCTAGGATGTGATGAAGGTGGTAGGAGCAAACCAAGGATGGAGATGCACAATGGACATGAGAGCAAGAAGTGAAGTATCCCACTTCTTGCGGTCGTGAGATGTCTTCTAATATATCTTAAGTTAGAGGAAGAGAAGATAGTTTTCCTATGTATCAAATTTATTAAGAGTAGAAGAGGCCTCATGTAATCCATGATTTACTATACCAAATACTTCTAAGTAGTGGTAGTTATGAGCAGTTTATGGCAAGATCTTAGATAGAGGATTGGGTCTGTGGTGAAGTGGGAGTCAATTTAGGTTACTACAAATGTACAATGGGCATGAAGATGTTGACAAAGCCGTCAAGATAGAAATTTTTTAGTAGTGTAAAAAAACTTTTATTAGATTTGTTTTGTAAGTAGTAGTGGGCAAGATGACAACTGGTAGGTTGTTATATGGCAATAGGTTAGCATGAAGACACATGTGGTTCAAAGCCTTGTGCATATGACTTCAAGTGGGATATATTTAGGGTGTGAAGCCAATATTCATAGGCCACTATTCATGATTACTATTCATGGGTCACTATTCATGGTGACATGGCATCCAGGTGATTTGGCATGCAGATGTGCAGTGATGTGGCATGCAAGCTACATAACATACAAGAGTACTATTCATAAGCACTATTCATGGGTCACTATTTATGGTGACATGACATGCAAGTGATGTGGCATGATGGTGTGTAGTGATGTGACATGCAAGTGACATGGCATGTAGGTGATGTGGTAGGAAGGTGAAGTGGCATTGGGACCCATAGGTGGGACCCACAATGGGGTCCAGGTGGTGGACCCAGGTGACAAGGCATGAGAGGTGGCATTATTATGACTTGGCATGACCCAAAAATCTTCTTTATTGAATTTAAGTAGAGAGAGAAAATGGGATGCTATTTTATAAAGGCACATGGGGTGGCTTGTGTGAGAATCCAAAGAAGTAAAAAAGGTAGAGAATCAAATCATTCTCTTGGCCATATGTGTAGGTATTCATGTTGGAAGATAATTATGAAGATTTGATGTCATTATTGACCGCTTAAGCATCCTATGCTAAGCAGGGCATAATTATTATGGACATCATGATTATTTCTCATGAAGAAAGTCATAAAGTGACTTTGGATTTTATGGAGCAAAGGTGGGTGCACATGTATAGTGGGAGACACAACACTATTGATGATTGAAGGCAATGTTGGAAGTATGGAAATTTTTTCAAAGGTACACATTAATGATGTCAAAATTATTTCACATTTTGTGTTGGGTTGTCATGAGTTATCATTTGATAAGCCATATGGAATATGGCAAATTTTTTCCACCCTTTGGTGACTTGTCTCTCAAGTTTGTAAAATGCATAAATATGCATTAGTTTCCTCATTGTTGTTTAGTCTATTTAGTGGCTCTTGGATCCTTACAAGTTTGTGCTTGCATGATAGAAGGTTAGAGTAGGAAAGGCTTGCATGCCTTACTCACCTAGATGCTTGGGTTGTAAGCATTAAAATGCAGGTTGAAGGTTGGAGCATGGAGGTAGGTTTTGCTTTGCTCACCTAGGTGCATTGAGAAGTATCCATGAAGGTTGTTTGTAGCTTAGAGCTTGGACGATATTCAATTCATGATGGAGTTTAGAGCATGCATAGCTTGGTGTAAAATTTTCTCACCTGAGCGATTGTGTTATCACTTGTTTGTAGCTACTATATGAGTAACTGTAAGAGAGTGTTGAAGAAATGATGAAGTTTGGTGCTGCCTTTGCCCCGTGGTTTTTCCCTTGCTAATTTTGCAAGGGTTTTTCACATATATCTGGTGTTATTATGGTTTTGTTCTCTCCTATATTATTTATGTTTTATTATAGATTGTATTTATGTAATCATATTTTATGATTATGACTTTCACTATAGGATGTTTTTTTCCTAACAAATTATGCTTAGAACTCTTCCAACTCATTTTTGCAAAGTGGTCACTCAAACTGTCTGTAACCTCCAACAAACATAGTCACATTTTAGACATTTTTCATACTAAATATGGATTTTTCAAACCTCTATAATCGTCACTGATGGTCTTAATAGAGTATAGAACACTCTTTAATAGGTAGTTCATCTTGAAACATTAAAATACCATCAATAACTCTTCAATTATCCTTCTCGAGTCACTTGCAGAATATGGTCAAACATACATTCAACTTTGGAGCTCAATATATTTGACTGTACAAACATTCAAATTTTATAACTCACTTCTATAGATGTGCCTTGAAGTCTTATTCAACTTTTATTTTTACATCACCATGAAATTCATCTTGGATCAAAAGATATAGCTCAAATACTATAGACTGGTTATTCTTTTGTTAATTCAAATACTAATAGTCAATGTGTAATGCAAATATTGCAGACACGTGTCTTCATCTCGTGTCCTCACACAACTTGATAAAACATGCTCTATCAATATCCTCAGGAGTATTTTCATATTTAAATTGCATCACTCACCATTGATCATTAATCTGCACTACTATGATTAAGACACTTGGCACCCTCATGTGCCTTCTGAACACATTGATGCCAGTCTCCAATGAACTTCTGCCACTTGGCAACTCCACATACCTTCTGAGCATCTTTTGACATATTAACCAAATAAGCATCATTAGATCACTACTAAAAAGATCATGCACTCCACTAGATCATTCTATGATTAGATTAAATGCTCACTATTATATCTATGATTCGATTAAATGCTCATTGTAGATCTTTGATAATGCAAATTTGGTTAAGTATGGGAACTTAGTGAACTCTGCTTGAGAAGCCAACTTTATACCTTAATAAAGTTTTCTACACGACATATCCAGATTTTAAATTTGAACCACATGATCAACTCTCATAGAGGAATCCATCCATGTATTAAACTACCCCTGAAACCTTCACATGTGTGAAATATGATGTCATCAAACTGCTTACTGAGCTTTATCTATCAAGACAACTAATTGAGATTAGAAATGCATATGACTATTTTAATGAATTATATTCACTTATATAAGCACTCTAAGCACTCATAACATCCCATAATGTCTTTTCAACATGTTCATACCATCAATTGCCTATCCAAGTCAAACACTGAAGAACTATGAAATAACATTAAAACACATTGAAGCACACTTTGTCATTATCATTAGAGCACACATGACACCTCATCAACATCCTTGGTCACTTTGGAGACATCATTGACAAACCTCCAACACAAAAGAGGGTAGAGGTTGAAGTCTTGAACTAATATGTGCTCATTAGAAATCTATTTACTACTACAAACTTGTTAGAAGGCATGTTAAATGGGTTGGTAGTTAGGAAAAAGACTTAGCCAAGTAAGAAGATAGTAAAAAATGCTCTCTTACACCACTACATACCTCATGAAGGAATTGATCCAAAGAAATTTCCATTTGATCTAGGAGAAAATAAATATGTTTCGATCAATTTTATATACTAGTTGCTTTGTTGCGTCTTGTTTTCCCTAAGTTCTTATCTAGCACATGTGTGTTGTCTTGTTTCCTTTTCTTTATGTGTTATTCTTGTTTTATGTGTGTTTATAGGTCAATTAAACTATATTTTCATGCTCAAGACCTAATTTTGAGTGCAATTGACTCTATTTCCCAATGGAAGGACAAGACTACTAGTCTAGTAAGCATTGTAGGCATGCTACCCCTATGAATCGCCAATTTGTTCACCATTTTTGACCCCCAGGTCAAAATGGTCAACCCCTATAGTTATTAACTTATTTTTCATGCTTATTAACTTTGTGCATATCCTTATTAACATTGTAACATCTTCAAATGGTCTTTTTAAAAGTCTTACTAGCATTGTTTAAGGTTTAATTATATGCACTAGGGGTTACTTAAGGAATCATCATGTGAAATCATGTTATGAGTCATGGGTAATGTATTAGGTTTTCATAGGTTTTCCTTGTGTGAGAGGAAAGGTTTCAAGTGTCTTTTGAGGCCTAAAAGTGGCATATATCCTGCTTTGGAGAAGTTAAGGTAATTTAACACATTTAAAGGTTTTTGACAAACTTTATGTTTTCATTATGACCAATGTGAGTGTTCCCAAAGCCTCCTTATTACATAAGGTGTTAAATCCAATGGTGAAGAAGTTAGTTTAAGACTTAAAAAGTCTTGGATAGATATATGTCCTCACCATGAGATCATCCAATATGCATTAGCCTTATTTTCACTTGTACGTGCTTTTTAAGGGTTCTAAAGGCATTCCCAAATATGGTCAATATGAAATAAACATACAATTGCACTTTTCAAAACTTGAAAATGAGTTTACAACACACTAATGTCAGGGAAAAGTCTAAATAACAATCTTCATGTCAGAACAGGTTAGTCTTTACACCAGATATGGTAACTATAGGCACTTATACAGAATTGGAGGTTCCAATTTAAATTAAAAACATATTAAACATGTTTATTCACATTCTTCAAGTCATTTCCATGAATAAAAATCTTTCATAGGTCCAAAGAAGGCAACAAATGCATCCAAACCTCCATCGAGTTCCTTGGTAGATTTCTAAAGGTAGTTTTGTTCTGATCATTTTGTATATCACAAGGAGAATAGTGACCTGAGCTCTTATTCAGAGGAGGGGGTCCTAGTGGTATTAAAATCCTTGGTATTGGTTTGCATATTGAATCTTTTTAGCTCTATGAACAATTATTAAGAGATTTATGGATCAAAAGGTTGCTCAAATCCTCATTAGCTTAGTTTTATCTTCATGATTGTATTTGTGAACTTGGTAAGAGAATATAAACTATACAAGAGTGATATCAAGGTGGGCATAGATCTCCATAACATTTAAATCCATCATCTATATCTAACAAATTCATGCATTAACACAAATGAGATTCCTCACTATTTATATCAGACAAGCCAGTTTTGTGAGGTTTATGAGATGTTCTCTATATAATTAATGTAATAATGAAGTGAAAGGAGCTTCAAAAAAGTCAATATTGATTATACATCATTTCAAAGCTAAAATACATGTGATTTAAGGAGTACAATACCCTGGTACAATGAATAAAACTTTGGTTCATTGTTAGCTCTTAAGAGCTCTAATGTTGATGGTTTAGTGCAATAGGTAGTCTCTAATATATCCCTAGGAGGTTATCATGACTTCTCAACTCCATTTCAACTTCTAAATCACTAATTTATCATGGATGATAAATATATAATTTGATGGAGAGATCATCATGCACCCACAAACCAAATGAAAACTTACAAGACCAAGTGGGTAAAGTTAGGTGCTAAATGCATTCGTGGACATCTTAAGAGTGATTCAAATTTATCCAAAAGTATGAGGGGTTTAGATTATATCCATGGAATTATAGAGGATTGAAAACATGTTATCAATGGCTTAGGTGGATGAAAATATAGACCTAAAAGTTTTCAAACTTGTAGGTCCACATTCATGATCAAGGTATTAAATTCTAGCAATGTGAAGTGGTTTTGAGTCTCTTGAAGCAGCCTCTACCCAATTAAAACATGAGAATGATTCATATTAATTATACACACTCACCAATAAGGATGAATATCTTCAACAAAGGTGAAGTACATAGAAGGAAGGTATAGGCCTAGTATAATTCACATACAAGCCTATCATGGGCATAATAAGAAACAAGATTGTTTTTGTGTGTTGGATGGAGGACCTAGAAGGTCAATAATCCAAAGAAAGTTTAAATAAGGTAGACAAATTTATTATTATCATCAAGGTCTAAACTAATCTGGGAAAGTTCAACCTAATGAGTCTTCTAGCAAAAGAAGATTGATAATCACCTACAGGCTTGTAGATGAAATATGGAAAAAATCCATATTCCAAAAGGCCCTGAGTTTCAAGATAGTGGTTTGAGGAGTGATAAATGTTGAAAGTGGTAAGAATGCTCTAGAATAAAGAGAGAGAGCTCTTGTCTTATAGTAACCTATAGGTGGTAGAGAAGGAAAATTTAAGCTTAATAGGCATAAAGGGTCACACAGGCCTATGTGTGAAATTGTAAATAATTTTTTTTGTGGAAGGTAATATGGAAGTATAGAGACCATAATAAGGTTTTGATAGCTTCAAATAAACATTCTATGAAGTCTTGAACTCTTAAAACAATGAGGAAAAGGGGTAAACATAGTAGTTAGGGTCAAAAGTACATGTATGCTCATAAACCCTAATATCAACCAATGATGTTGAATAAAGACTATTGAAGAAGAATGGTAAGAGGATCATTGGAGCAAGTCAAGATAATTTCAACAGACCTCCTTGAGGTATTTAGAACCAAAATCAAGCATTGTTTCTCATTTTTCAAACTCATATCTCTCTTAACCTCAAAAATGAAGACTTTTTAACTCGAGAGGCATCTTCCCAAGATTAGAATAGTATGGAAAAGCTACATGAGAGCACAATATGATATGGGATGTTATAGGGACTTTTACACTTATGATTCTTGGATTTTTTTCATTGGATAAGTTTCTGAGTTTTATGAATCATCATTAAGATGATAAGCATGCTTTTGGCTGCAAAAAAGACTAAAAGTGACCTGATGGAAAGAATTGGCTTCCCAAATGCTTGAAGTGAGTTGTATTGATCTTGAAACCACATGGAAATAATTCCTCACTCCAAGAAGTCTCTCACCATGATACTTTACTGTAGCTACACCTATATGGATGCTTTGAATGTTATGTTTTTGTAATAAATTAGGCTTAAGAGAAGGTATTTGAACTCATGGATAGATAAAAACTATTAGGGATGATGTATTGAGGTGTATTATATCTTTTCAAGCTATAAAATCCATACATGTAACCATTAAATTTCTCTTACAAATTTGAAGGTAGTGTGAAAAAGGCTTGTGAAAGGCTAGGTTTTTTGGCCATTTCATGGTTCACCTATCTACATAGAGTATCATGTCCTCAAATTTGACATGTAGCATGGTCATGGGGTAAGGAATGTTAATAAAACACTTATTATTACTTTCACATGTGTGGGAGAAGATTTGAGCCAAAACATAGTTTCTAGGCCTAATTGAGGCTTAACTAGAGAGAAAATAGGTGACTAAATATACTTGCACTTTCTTTTAGGTCATGAAATTTGGTAAAAAGATGTAAGGAAATACTGGGTACTCAAATCCAATGTTTAGTTTTCTAATATTAGTTTTACATTTTACTACACAAGTATCTTTGTGTGTTTTCATGGTTACAATGAATTGAAGGCAAATAAGAGCTTAGGGTGCAAAATGAGGTCTTGGAGAGTGCTTGAGGATTCCAAAAGATTTGATTAAGGGATGATAATATATGGATATGAATTTCATGGAGAACATTTCACTCACAAAGGTGGAATCAAGATTTGATGCTTGCAAGTGAGAAGAGGCATAGTGGAACTACTAAGTTTCAAGACACCTAAGGAGTTATGATCATCATTGAAATGTCAGTATAAGAAGACTCCTAAACAAGTGAAAAGTATCAATGATTATATAAATATGTAACTCAACATGAATTGATGATGAAGAGTTCTACTTGTCACTTTCCAAGCCAAGAGGAGGGCAAATTTGAAGAATAAGATCAAGGTGTCAAGCAAAGTTTTAAACTCTTATTCCATTTGGAAGAAGAATATTCAAGAGAGAAAAACATGTCATTGAGGATCTCATGGGACTATTTATAACTCCCTTCTTTATTTTAACTCTCACTTGACACTTTTCAACCTCTTTCTTATACTAGGGTTCATTTTAAGAGGTCATGACAGAAACCCCCTAGGTTTGTTTAGGCGAATTAGATTTATAGATTTGGCAAATCAAAGTGTGCAAAGGAGGTATAAAATTAATTTGTTTATTTTCCACACAATCACTTGACAAGTTGACTACATTTGGTTAGATCTGGGGGTGACCTTATGCCACTGGGTGACATTATACTATCAAGTGACAATATGTTATTGGGCAACATTATGTTGTTAGGTGATATTATGCTGCCAGACGACACTATGTTAATGGATGACATTTTGGTGTTGGATCCTGGGGTGATTGTACTTATAAATGCTTATTATGGTGCTAGGTAACATCATGCTACTGAGTGACTTCATGTTGCTAAGGGATATTATGTTGCTGGGCAACATTATGTTATCGAGCATCATTATGCCACTAGGTGATATTTTGTTACCATACAACATTATGCTACCTAAGAGTAATATGGTGTCTAATGATAATAAGGTACTGGGTTATGGTATAATGTTGCTTAGCAGCATGGTGTCACTCAACAACATCATGTCATGTGAAAGTGTAATGTCACTCGGTAGTATATTATTAAATGATAACATGGTATTGTTTGGCAATATACTATCACATGATAGCATGCTATCACATAACACCATGGTATTACTCGAGAGCATGCTACTATGTGGCAACATGTACTGTTTGATACCATTACCTAACATCCTACTTTCTTATGGCCTTGTATTACCATTACCCATTATCATACTACTATGTGACATCATGCTTCTATGTAGTGCTATGTTGTTGCATAACATTATGCTACCGTGCATCACTATACTATCGAGCAACCTACTATCAAAAAATAATGTACCTTGTTTGTTGCCGATCATGTTAATCAAATGCTCTAGTTCCCCTCATAGCTTATAAATACCCCCATAGTGCCCTCATTTTCACACTTTGTTCAAATATTTTTCTCATCCTACCTTTTATTTTCAAGGTTCACCTACCTACTTCAATTTTACACCAAACTTTCAATGGATTTCACATCCATAGAAACTCATAGTCAAACAAGGGTGATCCAAAACTATATTCAAGAATCTATTATGTCTAGATTTCCTTTAGATGGTGGAGCAGCTAGAATCTTATGTTAACTGGATAGATCAATATAGACTCAGAGGCCTCGTGTAGATGCCTCAATATGACATGACAATCAATAATAACCTACTACAATATTTGGTTGCCTATTTTAATCATAGTGAGAGCCATTTCTATGTCTTGTTTAATAATAAAACAATATCATTTGGCACCTCTCCATTTGATATTCTTAATTTAACAATCCTTTCACATTGCAATGAAAATCTTGTTAGCACTAAGGTTGTCTTATATGACGTCAATAAAAATTACTTAGAGTCAGTCTACAAAGTGGCCATTGACCCAACTGATAAGTGTTAGATTTATTAATGAAATTAACATTTCTTAATTATTCTTGAATCATTTATTATAAATAGTTTGATATCTTAATTGCAATTACATGTTTTTTGTTTTCATTACAGATAGTCAAAATCGAAGGGAAATCTTCGTTGAAAAAATACTAATCTAATTCTCAAATCTATTGTGCATTTCTTCCAAGTGATAATTATTTTGTAGGGAAGACCATTGAACATTCTCTTCTGAGTTGTTTACTATATTCTTCATTCTCTATTGGGTATTGTATGTGACTGGTGCATAATTATATGCAGTTAGATTAGGGCTGAGTTGAATTTTGCATTTTTAGAGGATACTTACACCATTTCATCTTCTAACTACATTAAGGCCTTGTATTTTAAGGCATTATATAAAATCCAAAATAGTACAATTGCCACTATCCTCCATAAAAAATGAAAGCTAATGCTTTGTCTATTGAGGAACATGAGGTAAGTTTAGTTTTCCTAAGTCTCCTTTCTTGCTTTATACATATTTCAAATTTTAACATTTTTAGTCTGTTATTTGTTATAGGTGAGAGTACGTGCTTATGACACAAGAAAATAGGTGGAAACCAAAGGTCAATGTGATCCATATGTCTCTAGTGATATCTAGTCCATGGAGTCTTTGTTCAATTCATTTTTAATTATGAAACGCCTAAGAAGTTATTGTTTCATCTCTACTTCCAAGTTCCCCCAAATTTCCTTTAATGTTTTTTTCTTGTATTATTTACTAAAAAAAATAATTTTCATATTGGTTTTTATTTTTTTATAGTTGACTCTTGAATTTTTATCGTTGAGGATTCTTCCATACAACACAATCAATGTTTGCTAGCTTACAATTTTATTTTTAATTTGAAGCTTTTTTGAATTTTTTAGTTAATTAACTGGATAATTTACTCATTTTATAGGTGAAACCACTAATGTCTCTCTAAAAAAGACAATGAGACAACAAAAGACAACTCCCATAAGGACAACAAGAGGGGAGCAACTCTGTCAAGGACAATCAAAATGGAAGAGGTAGCTACCCCGACATGTATAACATATTCGATTTGAATTGCATTAATTTTATGTTTTTGAATTTACCAATTTTGAATAATTATTTTTGTACAGTCTACCCAACATCTGTTAGGAGACTGAGAAGTATGCCACCACCCCCACCACTTATCCAAACTTAGATAAGAGGAAATAACATCTTCCTCCTTGCACAAAGTAGAGGATTTATACATTTTTTTGATTTCCTAAATTTCTCTGTTGGTAGCCTTTCAAGTGCATAGGGTCTTGCATGTTTGCAGTAGATTGATCTAGATGAAGACTTTTTTGGGATTGAAAGTGGGCCCCCAATTGTTGGTGGATTCAATCCACATTATTTTATTCAAGTTGATAATGTGCCTACACAAGTGCCTTCTATGGCTACCTCTTCCCTAGTTACCCCACCCCATACTGATAATTTAAACGTCTTTGATGATTTCATTACAAATTTTTCATTGAAAAATGTAGTTTCAAAAAATATGCTTGCTAATCTGAGGGATGGTATTATTGAAGAATTTAATGATTTAAAATAATGAGAGATAAGGGCAAAAACACTTATCAAAGAAATCAATGCCCGTTATCATAACCACTCCCAAAGAGTTAATTTGTTTTCACTTGTTCAAAATGAACCCTCAAAGATTGATGCTTTATTCTAGCAAGCTCAATCTGGATTGATTTATGCTGAAAATGTTTACAATGATAGAATTTTAGGGATTATGATAAATAAGTTAAAAAATTTAAATGGAGAAGCCCAAACATATTTCAATAAATGAGCTAAAGATTTAAACCTTGTTACCATTGCACAAGTAAATAAGAATAAAGCTATGGTAAGTATTTATTATCTATAACATGTATTTTGGTTATTAACCTTTGTATGTGCTTGACACTTATATATTATTTGTTAATTGTAGGAAAAATATGAAAATTTAAAGCAAAAATCCCATCTTCTTAATGTGCATTTGAAAAATACCTGTAAAAATATCACCTCAATGATTGCATTGAAAAAAAAGGTTGTTCTGTTAAATAAATAGAACAACACTTTGAAGAAAATAATTAAAGAGCATGGTATGGATCCAAGCATTTTATTGAATCCAAAAATAGATGTGGATCCAACTATTCTTTCAATAGGGGATGCAAAGAATGAGGAGAGTGTTATTCTTGTAAATATGAATTGTGTTGTAGAGGATCTTCAAAAGGAATGAGTGATAATGGAGGATCCACAGGGAAATCAAGATAGCAGGGTTTCCATAGAGGGTGATGGTAAGTAACAAGGGGGTGGAGAGTCTCTACTAGAAAAAAAGTTAATTTGTTTCAGAGTTTATAATGTTCAAAATGACAGTTTCTAATGTTTCAAATAGTTTATATCATGTTTGTTTGAAAACCACTTGTTTTATTAAATGATATTTTACAGGTGTTCCAAATACTCTTGTTATATATATATATATATATATATATATATATATATATATATATATATATATATATATTGTGGTCAAATTTATATATTATATGGAGATAAAGTAGAGTAAATATTCGATGGAATTTCACTGTTTTAGTAGTTATAGTATTTGAGTGCATTGTTATATTGTTCTAGTAGGTGTAGCATTGAATGCATTGTTATATTGTTATACTGTTCTAGTAGTTGTAGATTTGAAGGCATTGTTTTATTGTTCTATTAGTTGTATCATTTGAATGCATGGCTAAACTATTCTAGTATTTATAGCATTGAATGCATTGTTACACTATTCTTGTAGTTGTAGTATTGAATGCATTGATTGTGATGAAATTTGAAAATATGCAACCCCAATTATAGGAAAAATATTTCCTATATATTTGTGTAATGGTTCTAATGTAAATTTGTAATAGAATAATATTGGTGTGATTAAAGTATTGTCTATGTTATTGCAATAAAAGCTAATTGTGAAGGGACACTGAGAGCCTATGGAGATTCCTAGTGGTATGCTCATGTTCATCATGCAGATAAGGATTTGACAGTGCTGGTTTTAGGTAGACTATTCAAAGATCTAGACCTAATGACATGTTGGCATGTGTCCTAAGGGAAATGGTCACATTTTGAGTTAATGAATAGGGTGGCATGGCATTACCACATAGGTAGACAACTCATAGTGAATATTCCTTTATAAAGACATATGCAGCTTATAGAGCATGTGGCCTGTAGGTGAGTTGTAGTTAAAAAAGGTCAATGGCCAATGTTCAATCCTAGGTTTAAAGGATTAATGGATCTCATTTGATCTAAGCAAATGAGATCAATGGTGCTAGTTTAAGGTGGATAATTCAAAAGTGCTCAAATCCAATGTGGCATTCCACATGTCAATATGTGGTAATATTTGGCTTAAGATTTGAAATTGATGGCTCTTGCATGGATAGGAAAAAATTCAAAGCACAGAAGGTCTATGGGCCATTCCAAAGCATATTTTTGGCTGCAGATCATTTTTTACCTCTGAGATCAGTGGAATATCTCAACGCCATCATCATAAAGTAATGGGCTCTCTTTGTTGTGCACAAGAGGAAAGACAGTTATTCAAGAGGTTCTAGTTGTACAAGCAAATGGTCAAGGGCATCTTTAGATAGTTACACATGAGGATAACATTTATTTGGCCTTCACCACAAGAATTTCACCTTCCAAATCATGTAAAAGGGCATTTTCAGTCAAGAAATCAAAGGTTTATTACAAATCATCATCATTATTTGTAAAGGCAGTTAGAGAAATGTTTTTTCTTGCAAATGGATGAAGATTTCAAGCATGACAAAGAATATTTTCTAATTAGGAGTATATTCATAGAATTTGGAGGGTTGATTTGTAAATTTTAACCCATAGTCCTAGATTTGAACAGGGTGCAGAATGTATAAATAGAGGACTTCTCCTCTATTATCAAGATAGTTGTTGGTTGTTCATTTTATCTAGGTTTAGGTTATACAAAAAAAATTGGAATTAATTGGTGTGTGTAGATTTTGTCTCCCTTGCTAAAGTGGTTGAAAGTGTATTTCCATTATCAAGTTTTGAGAGAATTTTTATGTCTCCCTTGTCAAAAGAGCAAGCTCACCATGCTTGTCCCCATGGCAACATTCTAAAAAATTGATATATGTAATATTTTCTTGCAAAGTTAATGGAAAATATGTATGGTTCTTACTGTTTCCTTTTGATGAAGTGTAGTAATGTGTTTTACAAATATTGTTGACTAGATATTTATCTTTAAGCTTACTACTAGTTGTCATTTTAATCATAGATCTAAATTATAAAACCCTTTCTACATTATTTTAGAATATGTTGTTGAATAACTTGTTAAGGCACCCTAGGTTTATGGATTCAATTGGAAAGATTATGGGAGATTCTGGTTTTAGTGTATATTTATAGGGTTTTATAATCATTTGAGTATTTTCATTTCAATCTCACTAATGACTACAAATTACTCCTGGTAGTTCTCACTAGCTTGAATTTTAGTTTTTTCTGCATCTTTGTAAAGAGTAATGTCATGAATACTACAAGATGCCATTTTGTTTGAAAACCATCATCACACCAAACCCTTTATTACAATTATCTAAATGTCATACCCTATCCTACCTTGCAAATAATACACCCTTTGCTTACTATAAGTGTTATTTACCCTACAAATGCATAAACTCTTGTCTATATAACATGTGTTTGCATCTTATGCTTTGAAGCATAGAGTTGTAATTTTTCATTTGACCACTATTGTTGAAGATTATATAGAATTAAGATTGAATTCATATTCTCATCTATCTTTAGTGGCTTGTATGTGATCTAGAGCATTTGTTCATTTCGTGTGATAACCCTTCCTAGGTGGATTGAATAAGTTTGGTTGTGCCTTGGTCACATTTGTGTCTCTTTGTGTCAATAATCCTCATGGAGATTGAATTGCATAATCTCTCCATATGATTAAGATACCCCATAGGTCCTCTCACCTTGGTTCAGGTAGAGCCAAAAGTAGTAGGGAGTTGGCCATACCCTTTGTCAGTGCCTCTTAGTCATTTTCTTTGTTTGGTTCATTTTTGATGTTAAACCTTCCCTCGATTCTAATGACATATCATCAGGTTTTTCATCTTAGTTTTCTATTTTCTTCATGTGTGCAAGGCCGAGTAAAAGAGGTGTAAAACTAGGAACCAATAGAATGAATCCATACATGTAGAGATTCATACTCTGTGCCACAAAATTAAACTACCAAAATCTCATCAAGCATGCGTAGCTTAAATTAGTACAAGAATATGATCTTTTAGTACTAGTGATGTATTTTTTCAAGGATATCTTATAACAACTCAACTCTCAACACTCCTCTTCAAAAATCAAGGTGCTTAAGGAAGTATAAGATCATCTTTCTAGTCATCGTCACATCCTATAGGATTTTATGTCCTACTACAAGCATGATTTTTTTAGTCACAAGCTTCAGTCACCATGAGGGAAGCTATCCTTTAGAAATGGATTGAGTTTGTTCCTTTTAAGCTAATTAAATATCAATGAATAACTTCTTATATATCTCTCTCCATCACTGAGACACAATATGTAGTTGAAAAAATGTACAATGATAAAGCCTCTGAGGCTATGGATTTACTTGTAAATTCAATCTTAATTTGTGGGATATTATTTCCTTTTATATACGTAAATTTTATCTTGAATATTTTTAGGCTTAATCTCATGGAAAAATCATTAATAATGAGAATATTAGGTTCCCCCAGAGCTAGAGATACTTAGATTATTACTAGCTAGACACTAATAACCCTTCTCAAAGTTTGCTCCAAGATAATTGTTAAAGCTCTTGATCTTAGGATTCAACATCTTCTGTTATTGGTGTTTAACCTAAAAAATAGAGTTTAATTCAAGGTACATACATTAGTGATATATTATTGTAGTATTTGAAGTCATGTATTGGGTGTGCACCTTGCAATAAAAGGACTCATTTGTGAAAATTGATTTAAAAAAGGTTTGTGATTGTATAAAAAATCTTTTCATCATTACTATGTTAAAGTCCAAGGGTTTGGGACAAGTTTTTCATAGATCATCCAAACTCTTTTCAAGGATGCTTCTTTCTAATTGAACATCAATGGTCAACAATGTTATTTTTTTTGCTTATTCAAATCCATCATAAAAGGCTACCATCTCCCCCTTCTCTTTATGTTTTAGATGTTGAATAACTTAGTCATCTCCATAGTGACTATGCTTATAGAGGGCTTGTTAAGGTTATATCTCTCCCTAAATCCCCTATTTATCAGTTTATCAATGGTCACTTTGGTTATGCTCCTTTCATGAATATATTTTAATAGAAGGATAAGGTCTAAAGACACTATGAAGTACATTCATGGCTACTTACTTCTAGATCAAACATTTAAAAAGAAAAAATCTAATTTTTATTGGCAGTAATTTAGACTTAATCTAATATGGTTTGACCAAAATAATTGTAATTTAATATTGCATGGGGAGATGTAAATATTTTATGCTATCCTCTTTTCCTTTTAAGCCTCACAATGTGAGTTATGGAACTATGTTGTTCACATAACTTTGGAAAAAATGATTTGTTGTCCTCCTAAGGCTATCTCCTTGCAGATAAGTTCTAGATATAATATAACTTGTTTATATGGACTAATGTATAATACTTATCCTACTAGGCTAATTTAAAAGCTTCTTATCATGGATTGAAAATATCTATCTAGATATTATAAGGAAAAATACAATGGTAAAAATGATTCAATAGAGAAGCTTGGGAGCTAGTTGTCATCAAGAATAACTTAAATGCATTGATTTGTTTAATATTCAAAAGAGAGAGACTAAATTGTGTGTAAAATTGGTTTCATAGTCCATTGAAGTCCATGAAGCATAGACAGTCTTGCTTAGACATTGTATCATTGGTGGGGGTCTTTATGGTAGAATGAATTTGAAGAGACTTGGGTTAACACCATTCTCATTATCTTAGTGCAAATCATATTTTTTGGAATATTTATTTCTAAAAAACTTTAAGAACTTTGTAATTAATTAATTTTTTGTTGGTTTATAATGGAGACAAATTATAGAGATTGTAAAGAATTCTTTGCTCTCTTTTGTAAAAGGGAAGTGATTGATCGTATCAAAACTATTAAAGAAGTTGATTCCTTAAAAACCTTCTTGATATTTTGAAAGCCTTTAGTTCTCATTATCACAATGTTTTCACCGCTCAACCCTCTTTGCCAAATTGTGGGCAAAATCTACTCTAATGCCTTCAGGTTGTGCCTTGCAAGCTCACTGAAGCTTAGAGAGTGGCTTGTGATTAGTTATTTTCTATTGAATAACTTCAAGAGGCCACTATGTAGATGGCAATCAAATCCCTTGATACTGACTTGTTTCCCTATGAGTTCTATCAACAATTATGGAACACTTTGGGTCATGATTTAGGTTCTATTTAGAATTTATTCAAATCAATTCCCTTGATAGGGTTATCAATCAAAATAATATTAAGTTTAATCTTAAATTTGCAAATATTAAACTTATTATCAATTGATAGATTATCACCCTTTTCAATATCTCCTACAAGGTTATTGTTATGACCCTTACTTTCCAAATAAAGTATTTTTTTCCATCATTATTCACCCCAAACAAACTTGGTTTATCTAGAATAGTTATATCCACGATAACATTATTTTTGTCTAGGAGGGAATGGAATGAGCTAAAAAAGGGGGGGTAGGCATTGCAGATATTTATAAGGGTAAGCAGTGCAAATAATGTTAATATTTATAAAAATGAATGTAGGCTTGGTAAAAACTGTTGTTGGATAGAATTCAATGAACTCCAATAAAACTAAGTAGAAAAAGTTATTGCATTTGCAGAATCTGATTGTCCATGCGCTGCTAAAATCACAAAAGCACTAAGCACGGTGATTAAAGTTTATTTCTATATTTATGAATGAAGATTTGATTTTTAAAACCTTGAATCAAAGTTATAAGAAAGTTAGGTGGGATTTGTCATGGGGCCAGCTCTTTAGAGCTGGTTGGGTCGTACGGCACCACTTGTTCCAACCTAGAATCCCTCATTACGATGGGATCCATAAGAACTATAGACTATGCCTTCAGTGTTTACCTGCACAAGTTCACCCACAAACACAGTGGACAATAACTTGTATAAAGAAAGGATTCGCAATGGAAATAAAAACACACAAACTTGTAAAGATTGAGAAATTGACTCAACACACATGAGCATTCACACAATGTAAGAGAACTAGGAGTAACGTGTATTTTATTAACTCTTCAAAATAATCTGATCCAAACTATAATAAATGAGCTAACTGGACAACATACAAAACAACCACTTAGTCAGGCTCAATCGATAATGCTTGGAACCACTCGAATGATTACAATGAATAATTCCCTCCCCAAGTCTGATTACTCTCTACCTAGGACAAACCTACCCCTACTTCATGAAATTTGAGACCACATAACTACTCACAAACACCCACATGATGCTTGCACAGACACGTGCCCATAGTCCACATAAACTTGGGACTGACACACCAGCTTCATAATGATTTGCTTTTCACTACTTTGATAGTTCAGACTTGCATTCACCCAAATCAATGTGCAAAGAAAGCTCACCATTCATTTGATCAAGGTAGACCAACTCTGTGAATGTAGTTAGGGATGTTGAAGCAACACATCCCTCATAGACTCCCCCACTTAAAAATTGGCAACGTCCACAATGCCGGCATGACTCCATTGGCAAGAACCCATGAGGGCTACAATATTCTATTTAGACTCAACCCAGAGCCAAAAGATTCACACGTCCCTTCTTCAAACCCATTCCAAGCCAAGAGGCCAACACTTCCCCTTTCCCGGCTCTATCCAGAATCTAGAGTCAAGAGACCACCACACCCCCTTTTCAGACCCAAAGCTAAGAGATAAACACCCCTCCTTTTCAATCTTCATGTAGAGTCAAGAGACCAACACAACCCCCTTTTCAAACCCAAAGCCAAGAGATAAACACATCCCCTATTCAGGCTCCCTTCAGAGTCAAAAGATCACCACACCTCCTTTTCAAACCCCAAGCCAAGAGATAAACACTTCCCCTATTCAAGGTCAAACTAGAGTTAAGAGATTAACATGCCTCCTTTTCAAACCCCAAGCCAAAATATTAACACTTACCCTGATCAGGCTCAAACCAAAATTAAGAGACCAAGGCCAAACTCCATGACCTTAACTGTGAGGGATTCCAACTGCTCCCAACTTGCTGAAAAAAACCATTTCAACACCATTAGAAACTCCCTCCAATTCAGATTGACAAGTAACCCACTGTCTTCACCCCAAAAAATTATTCCAATTGCTACTCTAATTTTACCCATCACACACACAGAAGGGTGCTTAGGTGGGAACCACCCAGGTTCGGCTTCATTAGTGACTAAAGAATCTGATTGGTTACAAAACTAAGAAACAAACTGCATCTCTAGCAACTTCAGCATGTAAGCAAAGCTTGCCTACACAAGTTACACCAAACCAATGTAGCTTCACAAGATCACCCTGATCTTACCAACCCCTAAACATGGGGTGGAGGAAAACAGCTCCTGATGACCCACCTCTTCAAGACTCTACAAACCCAACAAAGCCTAAGTGACCCCATTGAACTTTCCCCCAAAACAATACTAAAAACTCCCAACTAGAGTATAACAGGTGAAGACAACTCTTCAGAGCAAACACACCAGGCCCAACAATAGGAACAGAGTCTTAACCCAAGAACTCTCCTTAGGGACCAACTTGATGCACTTGATCAATTATCTTCTCTATGACACAACAAGATGATGTTTCCTTGAGCATACTAATGGATGTGAAGAACCCACCCCACATCAATGGGAAAAAGGAACCTGATGCCCCTTCAACATCCCAACTGCCACCAAGCAATACAAGATACACTGACTCCTTGACAATTCTTGCACTCTTTTGCATACTCAACCCAACATCCCCTTTCATCTTCCCAATCCCACTCCTCTACACAATCTTCACCACGCACGTCTACAATGGATCTGACACAAAGAGCTCTAAGATGGGGAAAAACTATCATCTTACCCAACCTAGGTAAACCCTATCTCATCACAACATAGATGGCTTGTAACTACACAAAACCTACTTGAACCCCAAGAGGTTTGGAGGCCAAGTTTCTAAGGCTAAACTAGTTGACTTCCAATTGCACGACACTTGAGTCTGTGAGCACCCCTTCTACAATAATCAACCCCAACAAGTTACACATGACCACCTTTAAACCCAAGCTTCACCTAGCATTGAGCTCCCGTGAGCACACCCACTGTTTGCTCACATAGTTCATCTGGATCCTCCTTTTGAACTGCAAACACCCCCCTACCGCTTCAGACAATCTCGCTTGTAGTGATTCCCACCACATGTCCAATACTTCAAATGGGACTGTTTTTCGCTTGACTCTCCAACTAGTGACTTCTCCTTACCACCCATGGAAGTGCTCCAAGACTTACTAGATCCCTCTGACGACTCCAGAGTAGGCTTTCTTCCCTGGTCACCAACTAGTTTCCCTAAAGAATTACTCAACCCCTTACCAATGCTTCCCCACATGGATGCGTAAGGGCCCAAGGTGTTTTTGGATGAATAACCCTCTCTAAAATCTAAGAGATAGTTTGCTACAACAATTGCTTCACTAACATTAGACACTTCATGGTGACGGAGCTCCACCCGAGCCCATGACTGAAGACCATGAGTAAACTAAAACAACTTATCTGCCTCTAACATGTCGGTGGCCTCCAACAAAAGGCTTTGGAAAGAATGGATATACTCTCCCATCTCCCCCACTTGTTTCAACTGACTCAACTTGGTCTTAGCCAACCATGTTGCATTTCCAGGTCGAAACTAAACCCCAAGGGCTTCCTTCAGATCCTCCTAAGAGTCCAACCTCCATGTAGAACTCCTTGATGCAATGTCATTATCCAAGGTTCTATACCAAACCTTTTTCGTACCCCTTGTTGTAGCGCACACTTCTTGTGTGCCTGACAGAACTCCTAACCCTGCCACGAACTCCTCCATGTCCCAAAAGAAACTATCAAGAAGATGGTCATCTCACTCACCATCATAACACTCTGATTCTTTCAACTTGGGGAGCTTCAAGACTGAAGAAAAACTAGACCTTGATGCTTTCACCAAACCCGATATTGTTGATCGGTACAAAGTCACTTCATCCTATAACTCCATTTGGAACACCAAGCTCTTCTCCAACCTACCAATAAGTTCCACTATCATCTGCCCCATGGTAGTCACCTTCTCCTCAAGCTCGCTAAATCTTGTACCCACACCGTCCCCCATCAATTGGAACTAGGCACCAACTCACTCAACAAGGCCTTTACCCACTCTGGAAACTTTCGACTTACCAACGTGGCAACGACCACCATCTTCACCTTCACCTTTGCCCTGGCCCTGCTCTCGACCTCTGCTAGCTGCTTTCTTGAGCAACATCCTGGACAGATCCCCTGCTATATTGACTCAGACACAACCATACAACACTGAACTGACTCGATAGGGGAAGGCACAAGACTGTTTAAATTTAGGCAAACACAATCCCACAAAACACAAACCGTGTGCTCTGATACTAACTGTCACGGGGCCAGCTCTCTGGAGTTGGCCGGGTCGTGCAACACCGCTTGTTCTAACCCAGAATTCCTCATTGCGATGGGATCCACAAGAACTACGGACTACGCCGTCAATGTTTACCTACACAAGTCCACCCACAAATACAGTGGAGAACAACTTGTATAAAGAAAGGATTAGCAACGGAAAGAAAAACACACACTTGCAAAGATCAAGAAATCGACTCAACACATATGAGCATTCACACAATGCAAGAGAACTAGGAGTAACGTGTATTTTATTAACTCTTCAGGACAATCCGGTCCAAAGTACAATAAATAGGCCAAGTGGCCAACATACACAACAACCATCGAGTCGGGCTCAACCGATAATGGTCGGAACCAGTCGAATGATTACAATGAGCAATTCCCTCCCCATGTCTGATTACTCTCTGCCTAGGACAAACCCGCACCTGCTTCATGAAATCTGAGACCACAGAACTGCTCACAAACACCCGCACGACGCTTGCACAGACATGTGCCCACGGTCCACATAACCTTGGCACTGACACACTAGCTTCACAATAATTTGTTTTTCACCACTTTGACAGTTCAGACTTGCATTAACCCAAATCACTGTGCAAAGAAAGCTCACCATTCGTTTGATCAAGGCAGACCAACTCTGTAAATGTAGTTAGGGATGTTGAAGCATCACATCCCTATAGGATCCATGTCAGAACCATATGGATCCGTGTCAGCAACGAGAAAAGGCGTTACCGTTAAAGTAGAGGAAACATTCATGATCATAAGTGCATTCAATATTTCAATTCCTGTATTTACAAATGCTTAGTTTAGTGAAACGGACTTGAGGAAAACTGATGAAATAGTTATAAAAAAAACTCAGGTATCGATAAAGGGATAAGAATTTATAAGCATTTAAATTTCATTGACAGTGCAGTGTAGATTTATGGGTGTTACATATTCTCAGAATAGAGAAGGAGCAGCAATCAAGCAACTTCAAATAATTACAATTCATAAATCTACCAATGTTGGTGTTATATATATATATATATGCGGTGTTTTCTCATTCTCGGTTATAGATCACAGAAACCGGTCAAAAGAATGGGGTTTTTCCAAAAACATGATTTCCTGTTGCCTTGTTTTTTTCCTTGTGACAGCCGCTCAACATGTTGCAGATGATAAACCACCCAGGCATAAACCTAATGTTGATGGGTACGAGGCGGATATAGCAGAGTTTGCTGAATGTAATGGATTTCTTGCAAAAAGCAGAGAATGCCAGCATTAATGACGGGCTATGCGAATTATCCATTCAAGCTGCTATAAATTCTACGCCACGGGTACAGAACCTTGCGCTTAATAACAGCTATTATGCTTCCATCAAAAGATTAGACACTATCAGGGACATGCTCTCCAACTGCTGAGAACTTCATTTGCCTGATAATGTAAGACAAAATTTCAGCAATTGTTTCAATCAACATGAGGGATCCAAAAATTAGTAAATTCAATTTTTTTAAGAGGTGAATTTTTTATTATTTTATAATATTTAATCTATTCTATTTTTAATGTTATGTTACTGTATAGTCTTCAGATTTATGCTTCAGAGGCTTTGATGGACTTCACAGACCAAGCTTCTAAGCATGTTGATAAGACCACTGTAGTAATTGGTGATCTAAAACACCTGTGGAAAATCAATAATGACACATTTTGAGCGTCTGTATTTACAGAGGAATCATTTGCAAGAAAAGGTGTGTTGAATTTTGTTTCAACAAATTTTATCTAATTTAAAAAGTCCATGCAAACCATAGAAATAAAATATTTGTTTAAAATAAATAAATAATATATCAATATTTTTATAGATATCAATGTTTTACGGGATGATTTGAGGATGGTTTGAGGATATATATTTTGTTAAATTCTTTCGGTTTTAGTAAAAATTGATTTTCTATTTTTTTAATGAGTCAAATGTTTTATTTCGTTACTTTTTATAAAAATCAAAATTAAAAAATCATTAATTAGATAAATATTTATAAAGTTAAATAAATTTATAAAATGATAAAAGAATATATATATTTTTTAAATATTGGTTTAGTTTTTTTAATTTTTTAAGTTTTATTTAAAAATATTTATATTATTTAAAATATTTTAAAACGTAGAAGTTTTATTTTATTTAATTTTAGTATTCATTTAAATTAATTTTTATGTTTTATATTCTAATTTTAAGAGATATATTGTAATTTAGAGTTAGTAATGTTTTATATTATTATTATTTTTAATTATATAATTTTTTTAAAGAAATTGAAATTTTAATTTAAAATTTAATGTATAATTTTATTTTTATTTTTTAAATGTAACTTTTTATTTATGTAAGAATGTTTAATATATTTTATAAAGTTTTAAAGAAGATAAATTTGAACATATTTTAAGCATTTTAAAAGTTTCAAAGTTCTAACATTGTTTATTATATTTAAAAAATTTAAATAATGATTTATATTTTTATATAATATTTTAATATTATAGTTAAAAAAATCGATTAATTAAATAAAAATTTACTGTTGTTTATTACAAAAAATGTATTATGGATGGTATAACATGTTAATATACAAGATGGGGAGTTGAAAAATGATTTCTAAACTATGCAATAGGCTTTGCAAGAGATATTATTGGTGGTGCAAATGGAATATTCTATAAAGTAATTAAAAATTGAAGACAATTCAAAGAATCCTAACCCTGGAACATTTTGCTATGGAGTAAATATTGCCCCCTCTCAAAGATAAGGATTGTGGATAACCTTCTCCCATGACATGCTCATCAAACTTTGTGAAATGTTATGGCTCAAGAGCCACACCACCATCGACAGTCGAGGTGCCAACATCATCATCATTAGAAAAAGCATAGTTCTTGCCAGTATTTATAATGTTATTCTCCATAACTTTCAGATCAATACTGTTAAAGAAAATGATACAGTTCATATCTTCATCGGATTGAGAAATGTATGGGTTGATCACTTGACCTCTTTTGATACAAAATTGGGGCTAGTTTCTGTGGTCCAAGGCTCCATAGATGTAACAATATCTAATTGTCGTTTCTCTAATAAAATTTTTAACATGTTGTTGGAAGCTTCAGATAACGACACTATTGATCAAAACTTCAAAATTACATTCTAAAAAAACTGGTTCAAGGATTCTAGACAACGCATACCTCATTGTAAATAAGATATGATAAAAATGTCATTTAATTTTTTTTTAAAAATGAACTTGATACATATCATGGATTCAATATTTTCCATAATATTGTAGTTTAAAAATTGATTTACTTCAAGTTTTTTATATTTTTTAATAATGATTATAAAAATAAACTATATTAATTACAATTCAAGTAAAAATATATGAAATTTTAAATATTATTTATTTTGATTTGTATGTGGGGATATTGTCATGTTGTGAACAATTTTTACAGTAATTGGGAATATTTATGCCTTCGGAGGACGAGTGCATGCTAAGATATTTTCTGAAAGAAATGTGTTTCAACCTGGAAATAAAAGAGAGATCACACCATGGTTTAATAGTCATGGTTCTAGCTTAGACACAACAACTGCCATTCAATCTACACGTGATCTCTTCCTTAATGGTGCTACATTCCATCAATTTCTTGACTATGGAAAATTGGACCGTCCTAGTTATAAGAATTTTGACCACTATACTGCACTCCTTTCAGCGAAAAAGATCTATAATCTTATCAATCAATGCTCCAGAACTCTCCATGGTGGACATATTAATTTGTGCAAACACAGGATAAAATTATTTAATATTATTATTACATTTATAGCATTCTTTAAAGTTGAATGTAATAATTATGCATTTCAATATTATAATTGTGTTATTATTATATCATTTTATCTTTTTATATATATTTTTTTACTCATCTATTTTATTGATGAGAAAAAAATATTTATAATTAATTTTTATTAATAATAAAAAAAATCTAAATTTTTTAAATGTATATGATATATAAGTAATAGGAAAGAAATTATTATGCATTTATTTAAAGACTTAAAATTTTGAAATATATATGACATGTAAGTGATATAAAAAAAATTATTATACATTCATTTAATGTTATATTTGAATAAAATATTTTATATTTAATAATTTGATTATATTTTTTTAATTTATAATAAAATTATTGATTCAATTTTGTTATATATATATATATATATATATATATATATATATATATATATATATATATATATATATATATATATATATATATATATATAATTTTCAAGGTATTTAATTTATTTATATTTTAAATCTAAAAATAATATAAATATTTCAAGAATAGTATTTCTTAACATATTTTACATGAATTATTATAAGATATATACTAATTATAATTATTTTTTAACAATAATTTTTTTATTTTTTTATTTAATTAATTATTAAAATTTAAAAATTTAATAAAAATATTAAATATTATAAATTACTTTTCTCAAATTTACATATTCAAACTGTATCAAAATAAATTACATTTAAAAATGTACATTCTCTTTATCAATATAGATCATAAATATATTTAAATATTAATATTAAACTAATAATAAATCACAATTTTTTTTAAATTTTTATATTACAAATCTATTCTAATTTTGCCATTAAAAATGACTATCTTTTAAAACTTTTATCGTTCTTAAATTCTGAATTATTTTATTATAAATTAATTTTATCACATTTTAATTATATAAATAAAAATTGATTTTAAATATTCTCATTCTATTTATTGATATAAATCATAATTTTTTTCTAGATGAGTCACAAATCTATTCCAAAAATTACCATGTAAATAGAAATTAAATTTAAAAAAAGTCTCTTCTCCTTATGTATACAAATCAGAAATCATAGAGTACAAGTTTAATCTTATATAAAAAGTTTGTAATCTAAAAATAATCAAAATCTAACATAAACACATCATCGTTGCAGAGTTTAAACTTACTAATTACAATATTTTAAATCATTCAATCCTAAATTTAACATAGTTTTGGAGATAAAGTTGTGAATTCAACTTTTATTAGTTTTAAAAGGGTATAAGCCCTTTATAGAAAGGTATATTTTTTTTAAGTTCAAGTTTGAAAATATAGTTAATTTTTTATTTTTCCAAAAAGTATTCACCTTTTATAAGAAATGAAATATTTTTTAAAAATAAGCTTTTTTATCCCTTAAATTTAAGTAATCATTTACTTGTACACCTTAATGTGTAATTTTATTGGCTTGGACAACACAAACAACAAAAATTAATATTATATATATGGTTAGTTTTTAAACACATAATTTTTATTTTCAATCTACCTAGCAAAATAGGGTGTTGAATTTCATCCAAAAAATACCTTTAAATATATTAAATCATCTTATTTATCCACATTTTAATTCATTTAAAAATTAAAAAAAATTATATAGAAGACCTCAAACCACATAAATGAACACTCTAATCAATTTAGAACATTTTAAAGCACATGTTTGATATATTTCTTACAACTCATATAAAATATTATTCATGAGTCGATAACATATCAAGAAAATATCCATATTATTGGTATAACCTTCAAATTCATAAATTTTTTCCATGTAACCAATAGGGAAAATACCTATATTAAAATTATTAATATACAATTATATAAATTATAGTATTGTATAATCATATATTTTATATTATATACTAATAATAGGGTAAGTGCAAAAATTTTGGAGGTAATTTATGAATTGACCATAAATGCATACACCTTATTGTACTAACACGTACATGTTCCTTGTAACACGTACACACTATAATGTGTACATGTTAAAAAATATATGCATTCCTAAAATGTTATGTTGTGGAGCTAAAAGCTTCACCAGGATGCAAACAGGAGAAGTTACGGAGGATCCAGAGTTGCGGGGTGTTGCTGATTCAGTTGCAGGAAAAATGGCGTCGGTTTGATTAGCCGACGTCGGTCAGATAGCAAGAGGAAGCAACCGGCGTCGGTTACCAGTCGGCCGACATCGGTCATGGAGGAGCCGACGTCGGCAGCCTGTGTGAGAACAAGCAGTTCGCATGACGAATCCGGGAGAGTCTATTTTTGCACTGCTAGTTTGCATGTTGAAGGCTAGTTGTAGTCTTGAGTTGCGAGTCTAATTATTGTAATTAGGTTAGTCTAATTATTGCAAGCATGAGATCTATATATGGACTCATGGGCTGTATTGTAAGGGTGTGCTAGAAAGCCATAGAGCTTTTAGAGAGAGCTAGTGTAGCTCCTCCTAGTTCCAAAGGGGTGCTAAGAGTGTTTGATCAGGGAGAGTTGCAAGGTCTGCAAGGTCAAGGAGCTTATCCACTGGGGTACTGGTTGAAGAAGGGTTCTTCAGGGGTGTAGAGAGATCTACAATTGTGAGTATGGTCTATTGAATTGCAGGTTGAAGGTTCATGGGAGATCTACTTGGAGTACGATTGTGTGCTTGGTGAACTGGCAGCATTGTTACTGACTGGTTGGAGAGGTGAACATCAATTCTATATTGGAGTTGATTGTTGGGACCGAGAGAGAGAGGGAAGAAGGTCTTGAGGTGTGGCGAGCCTTTGAGGTGGAGGAAGAAGTGGCATCTTCCTTATTGTATTTTCTTCTGTGTATATAATACAATTGTGTATTGTCTCTTATATCCTGTGTTGTTTCATATTTCTAGTTACTTGTCACTTCTGGTATAATTCCGTGTTTAGTTGCTAATACAAGTGGTAATCATATGTGCTCTAATTGGTAGAGCAAAGATCCTGACAAGTGGTATCAGAGCATGTTTATTGTTCTAGGTTCCTGACAAGTGGTATCAGAGCTTTTGGTTGGGTTGACTAACAGGTGGTTTCAGATCTGGTAGTGTTTTTGATTACAGGTCACTCACAGGGGTTTCAAATTGAGTGGGAGTATAGCAATGGCAGAAAAAAGTAAGCTACGAATGGAGAAACTGAATAGCACGAATGGTCTGATTGATGGAAAGAAAGAGCAGGTAAAAAGAGATCGTTGGTCGGTAGAAGATCAGCTTGTGGAAGCACATGTTGCAAGTAATATTGTACAGGGTGTTCTGGATAAAGTGGAATCTTTGTTTACAGATTCTTTTGCCTCTTTCCATGCAGCCCGAAATAGAGCATCTTTTCATGGGTATGTCTTTGGAGACTTTGGAGAGATTTATTTAGGGGTTGGAGAGCCTTGTCAGATTATAGACGAAGGGGAAGTGAAGCTAAAATTGCAGGCGGATGACTCACAGTGGTTGAAGGAAGTCATGCAGGTACCAGTCTTGGAGATTAGTCTAATTTTTTCAAGAAATTTGGGTGATGAGAGATGCACTGTAACTCTCACAGCGGATATACTTGAATTAGATGGTGGTAGGAAAGTAGGTATCCTTTATCTATCTACTTATATTGCTGATTCACCTTCTGTTGCAGAGATGTGGCTTCATAGGCTTAGTCACATATGTAGAAGGAGAATGCATGTTTTGAAGCGGAGGTCAGATGTTTTTGACAAGCTAAAGAACTAGAAAGCCTTGGTGTTCATGGAGGAGATGATGGACAGAGATCAGGTGAGGAAATTGAATTATTCTGAGCAGAGCAGGGTTGATTTGATTAGGGTTTTGATCCATGGAGAGCTCGCGGGTAAAAAGTTATCACTCACAGACGAACACAGGTACCGGCGTCGGCCAGACAGTAACCGACGTTGGCAATAGGAAGACCGACGTCGGTCATGAAGGAACTGACGTCGGCAGAAGGGACACCGGCATCGGCCAGGGAAACGACGTCGGCAGTCAGGTTCAGTACAGGGAGCCGACATCGGTCGAAAATAGACTGGGAGATGGCTGAGATCGGTCACTGGTACGGATAGTGGGCGAACAGCAAGTCTCAAATGCTCATGTTGAGGTCAGTAATGGTAAGTGAACCTCATATTCGTTGTTCACCTTCTTTATATTGCTTTCTTTATAGTCAAGAACCAGGGAGTTGGAAGAAGCAATGCAGGTAGAGTCCAGATACAGTGGGAGCTTGGCATGGATGAGGAGTGTGAGTCCTTGGAGAAGAACCAAACAGGTATCTGTTGGTAGAGTTGTCAGTTGGAAGTAAGCACTGAGAGACGGAATGGATTCCCGAGATAAAGAAGAGAGTGGATGGATACGAGAGATGAAAGGCCAAGGCATATGGTCTTGAGGAAGCTGCAGGAAAGTGGTACAGGTATTGATAGGGGGATGACTAAGCATGGCTTCAGTCAATGTCAGTGTAACTATTGTGGTTTTGTCTTATCAGGTGGATGATGAGTCGCGACATTATCCAGTTACTGTATGTGGGTGATTTGCTAGCAGGTTTTGTACATACAGGGATTTGCTGAGCTAAAGGTAAGGTTAGTTCAGAGGTGTGTCAGGAAGAATTTGGAGCAGCAAAATTCTTTAGCATATGAGACATGGAGATTTGATCTCCAGTGGGAGCTGATGTGAAGACGGTGTTGGCGGGGTTCATGATGCAGGATGCAGAATCAGAAAGCACACCAAGGGTTGGACAGTTCAAGCTTAGCTTGAAACAGGGTTCGAAATCACATGAGGTCTAGTGTAGACCTAAGTCATTTTCCCAAGCAGTGGGGGTTGTCAGAAAGTATGGAGCCAATTCGGAGAAGGAGTACTAGAGGGTAGTTCAGTGGGACTAGCAGTAGGGTTTCTTATTATGCAGGGTCAAGTTCTTCACTACATGGGTATGTAGGTTCGGATGCGGCAGGTTACTTGAATGACAGGTGTAGCATCACGGGTTGTGTGGTGGTTGGTCTTCAGGGTTGATCTTGAAGAGGAATACAAGCCAAGGAATAATCTAGATGGTGTACAGGTACAGGTACAGGTGCAGCTATTTATCTCCAAGTGGGATATTGTTATGTTGTGGAGCTAAAAGCTTCACCAAGATGCAAACAGGAGAAGTTACGGAGGATCCAGAGTTGCGGGGTGTTGCTGATTCAGTTGCAGGAAAAACGGTGTCGGTCTGATTAGCCGACGTCAGTCAGATAGCAAGAGGAAGCAACCAACGTCGATTACCAGTCGGCTGACATCGGTCATGGAGGAGCTGACGTCGGCAGCCTGTGTGAGAACAGGCAGTTCGCATGATGAATTCGGGAGAGTCTATTTTTAGACTACTAGTTTGCATGTTGAAGGCTAGTCATAGTCTTGAGTTGTGAGTCTAATTATTGTAATTAGGTAAGTCTAATTATTGTAAGCATGAGATCTATATATGGACTCATGGGCTGTATTTTAAGGGTGTGCTAGAAAGCCATAGAGCTTTTAGAGAGAGCTAGTGTAGCTCCTCCTAGTTCCAAAGGGGTGCTAAGAGTGTTTGATCAGGGAGAGTTGCAAGGTCTGCAAGGTCAAGGAGCTTATCCACTGGGGTACTGGTTGAAGAAGGGTTCTTCAGGGGTGTAGAGAGATCTACAATTGTGAGTATGGTCTATTGAATTGCAGGTTGAAGGTTCATGGGAGATCTACTTGGAGTACGATTGTGTGCTTGGTGAACTGGCAGCATTGTTACTGACTGGTTGGAGAGGTGAACATCAATTCTATATTGGAGTTGATTGTTGGGACCGAGAGAGAGAGGGAAGAAGGTCTTGAGGTGTGGCAAGCCTTTGAGGTGGAGGAAGAAGTGGCATCTTCCTTATTGTATTTTCTTCTGTGTATATAATACAATTGTGTATTGTCTCTTATATCCTGTGTTGTTTCATATTTCTAGTTACTTGTCACTTCTGGTATAATTCCGTGTTTAGTTTCTAATACAAGTGGTAATCATATGTGCTCTAATTGGTAGAGCAAAGATCCTGACAAGTGGTATCAGAGCATGTTTATTGTTCTAGGTTCCTGACATAAAAATATGTATTTTATAAGCCTTACAAAGTTAAGAAAGTGAGCAACTAAATAGTAGAGGGTGATTTACTAAAATAAATGTTAAGTATAAAGAATATAAATATAAAATTTTGTAAATGTTACATTTATATTCTTAATAATTTAAATTTATTTTAGTAAAAATAATAAATTAGGTTCACTATACATCTTCTAGAATTGTTCTCACGTCTCCATGACTTACGATTTAGAAAATAGTTTTTAAAAATCTAATTTAGTCACTATTTAGTCATTTTTAGGTTTTTAATAATTAACTTAGCGACTTCATGGCATAAATTTTACAGGTAATGTTTCATTTGGGTAAGTATAAAAGATTTTTTTTATTTCTAAGGTCTTCTGAATTACTTGCTAATATTTCTAAGAGTTCTAGGTTTTTCAAAATTAAAATTTTCAAACCAATGCACATTAAACCACTCCTTTATGTTAATTTTAATTGTGATTAGGTCCCTTATAGGCCAAAATCAATACAACAACACCATAATCATTATGACTAGGGTAAATGGGCAGGATATAAGGCAATTTTTTGTGTGGTTGCCCTAATTAAATTTGAATTCATGCTAAAGTGGTGTGCATGTGGAAACATGGACCATAATGGTGATCTGTGCATACCCAACCACCCCTTTATGTAAATTTTACTTGCAATTAGGTCCTTTATAGACCAAAAGAGACACAAAACAACATATCTAGTTGTAACCAAGGTAAATGCAAACTATTTTAGGTAAATTTGTTTATGATCATCTCATATCTCTCTAATTTAAGAGAAAAATGTGTGATTTGGCAACACAAGTTTCAATGTGACCCTTGCACATCTAACCAAAAAAATTATGTTGATTCTACTTGTGATTAACTCCATTATATGCCAAAAGTGAAACAATAACACCATATACACTTGTAACCATGGAAATGTGAAGAATATTTGGCACATGCATGTGTAATTATCCTAATTCACTTTGAATTCAAGCCAAAATAGTGTGATTGGTTAACATAGGTCACATTAATGACCCACACACACCAAACCATTATGTTGATTTCACTTGTGATTAAGTCCTTCATATGTGAAAAGAACCATAACAACACCATATCCACTTGTGACTAAAAAAATGTAAATAATTTTAGGCACATATACATGTGATCATCAAAATTCACTTTAAAATCAATCCAAAGTGGTATTTTTGGGGTAGCATGGATCAAATTAGAAACCTGTGAATACTTGTTTAACCCTAAAATGGATTTCTAGGTGATCTTATTATTAGCCCTAGATTTGATTAAATGGGTAGATATAAATAAAAATGCATAAGGGTGATAATTAGACCTATAGTAGGCCTATTAGATGCTAAACTTAGATATAATCATATGCTAAATTTAAAAAATTGAGATAGTATGAATATGGAAAGTACAACCAAGCTTTATGTTAAAATGACAAGGAAATAATATACTTAGTTGGTCCTAATACTAACATAGTGCTAGTTATGGAACATGTAGGCTAGAACAATCACTAGATTATAGATCTAACACTTTTGGTACTCTGTACAATAACACAATTTTAGGATGGTTGCATTGACACTATTTTCTAGGTTCAATGCAAGTGTCATGTATAAAATACATGTTGACAAAGGATGCAACCACTTATATTCTTCTAGGTTTGGATACACGTATACTTTGGTGCATCTAAATTTGGGTCATGGGCTGTCATTACTTATGAAATGGTGAAATCCTATTTTCCATATTCATAGTGACCTTGTGGGAAAATGGGTTAGTGAACACATATTGTCAAACTGACCCTAAAGACCTTAATGTCAGTGGCCACTGCCTACATATTCAATACTCTAGAAGAGGGTCTTAGACTGATGTAGTTCTCCCCTACATGTTAGCTTGTGTGTGAATCATGTAATATGTGGAAATCAAGTACAACCATGAACAAGCTTATAACTTAGAAAAATTGAGGTCTTGAGCTACTCCTTTAGAACTTGATACCTGTAGATGTGTTGTACCTATAATTGATATGGAAATAGGGAAGCTTTGCTTAATTGAGTGCTTTATAGTGTGTTTTTGATAAGTTGCCTTGGTCTCTTTGGTATTTTTCTAGGTGAGGAATGAATGAGTGTTGGTCATGTATTTATATCAATCCCCTTGTAGTAATAACTCAAAATAAATTAGTTAGGATGACCATTAGTATTATTTCATTTATAAATTAAACAAATTTTAGGGTACTAGACACTTGCATAAGGATAGAACACTAGCATCAATGTTACTATAAATCTTAGATGTTATTCTAGAGAGCAAGAGAATAGGTATAGGCTCAAAACTTATAGAGGTAGAAGATAAGTACATTGTAAGCATCCTGACCAAGAAAGAAAGTCTGTGTCATCATCATAAGATTGATCAAACTTGACTATGAATCTAAGAAATTTCACAAAGAGAAGATAATTACTATGCATAAAAATGGTAGTTATTAAAGCTAGTATAGGGGATAAATGGAGCTACTACAATGTAGTCATATAAAAAAATTATACAACATAGTGGATAGAACAAATGTACAGAGACAAATAATACAATGCATAAGTGAGTAACTTTGAGATATTATAACAAAAAAAACATGATGTGATAAGGAACACATGAAGATAAAAATCATTCATCAAGTGTATGGGAGACATACACCTTATAAATTAGATTATGACCAAGACTATATCTAGTTAGTATTAATGAATAATTATGTATGGTGGAGACCAAATTTGCCCAAATTTTTTATAAACCTAAATTTCACTAAAAAAATATTACAAACTATTAAACTATGTTAACAATTACAAGCAATGCTTACAATTTTTTCTTCTTCATTGATATGAAAAAATAAATAATAGAGTTTCCCATTGACTCTCACAGGGCCATCACACATAGCAAATAATAGTGCTCTAATACCAAGTTTTAAAATGGTCATATATTGACATAGTAATACTATGTTATATTATTTGATGATAGAAAGAACCTAAATATAGCCTTTTCTCTCTATAATAGAGGAGTTAGGATTATCACATTAACATATACACAATCCCTAATTGTTGGGGATGAGTTTTTATCACAACTCATATCACACACATGCTCACATATAACCAGTTAATATTATAAATACATGTACTTTATATTTAATATCTCCAAAAATACATAGAAGACTAGCTTAGGGATATGGATGTTATATTGGTACTAATAGATGTATGCAAAGATAAATTGTTGTTTTATTTTGGAGAAGCCAATATAGTAGCACTATTCACACAAGACAACACAATCATAACTCCAATGGAATTCAAAGTCCACATGATTAGGTTCAAGATGGATTTCAAGATTAAAATAGCTAAGGACAATAGTGAGGGATCCTAATAAGTTACCATATTGGTCACACAAGCCAAAGAGAGCATTAAAAAGGTTAATGCAATCAAAGCCAACTTGAAGACCCATATGAGTAATCACATTACAATCATGGAATGAGGAGATATATTATTAAAAATACCCAACATCAACATGGTGGAAATGGATTAGGAATCACAACTGATTGTGTAGGCTCTCCAAGCATGGGAACTCCAAAAGTGGTTCCCTGATTCAAGGTCTTGATGGCTTGGGAGAGTGGGGATTGATCCAAATATATTATGATAGAATATGTATACATATTTTTTGGTATGCTTGGTGCCCTAGTGGGGTAGTGGGTCTAAATTATGTTATGGGATGGACTTTTTAGAAAAATTGTAAAAATTTTATCTTTTGCGACGAGGTTGTCTAGCATCGTGTATATATATATATATATATATATATATATATATATATATATATATATATATATATATATATATATATATATATATATATATCTGTGTGTGTGTGTGTGTGTGTCTGTGTGTGTGTGTGTGTGTATATATACTCTCTCTCATTCTCTCTCTCTCTTTCAAACTCTTTAGAGGGGGTAATATTTTAATAGAAACATTAACAACTTAAAAATATTTGGGGATGTTTGTAAGTTCTGTAAAGTTTATGCTTTCACAATTTTAGTATCTCTATTATAAATTTGCTAAGCTTGATTTGTTTTTCAATTGGGTCTCAATTATTTCTAAAAAACAAGTTAATTTGTTTGATTAACTAAATTGGTCAATTCTCATAGTTACCCTTATTTTAGAATTGAATTTCATGGATGAATGTGTTTTTATTTTTTTATTATCTATGGTAATATATCATACTTAGCCAATAGTAAAAGGATTTTATTTGTAAATGATCACTCTTTAAACTATCTACCATGTTTATTCTAATTTAAGTTAATGTTAAACTAGTTAAACATTGGTGAAAGTGAAGAGAAACTTAGAATGTGATCACTACAAGAAATAAACATCTTTATGGATTGATGAATAAATTTCTTCTCTCCCCTATGCTTTCCCTTTATTTATATATATTTTAAAGATTCACTTTTAAGATGAATATATCTTTTCAAACATGCATATATCAGTCAAAAATATATGATATGTTGGGTTAAGTTCAAAGTGTATTTTCCTTGATGTGGTAACATTTGTGTCGCTTCACCAAACTATTCCAAGAAAACTACATAAGAGTTAAAAACTATAACTTATGATCTACATTTTTAATTTTTTGATATTTTGATATACCAATAACAACATATAGAAAAAGTTTAAGAATAGAATATTTTAAGGTGCATGATGTTCAGAGGTACATCAAGATCCTCTCCATCTTCTGTGTCTAAT
The DNA here is from genome assembly GCA_037957365.1 of Torreya grandis. NCBI lineage: Eukaryota > Viridiplantae > Streptophyta > Pinopsida > Cupressales > Taxaceae > Torreya > Torreya grandis. The sequence continues at coordinate 1,773,937 of JARHVA010000256.1, read as the reverse complement.
TTGTAAGCTCTTAATATGTACTTGGCAATAAGAATTTATGGACCTAACCAATTAGGTTTAAATTTTCCTTTATTTTATCTCAGCATTTGTGTTTCACTAGTTCTCCTTGAGAACAAGATCTCTGATTGTAAATTCCCTAGATTTAATATACTTATTATAGCTATGGTGAAGGCAATTATGGTAAACTTTTCGATGGTTTAAAGCATTGGGTCATTTCTCATCTAAGAGATCAAGTTCAATAAATTGTGAAGTTTGATATGATTATGTATCTAGATTTGTTGTAATGATATTCATAAAGGTAGAATCTTGACCTCAATGGAAAGAATGAACTCACTACCATAAACAAGGGAATAAATGGTTGCCCCCATGGGTGTGGAGATACTAATGTAATATACCCAAAGGGTGCAAGATATAACTGTGTATGCTAGTCATGACCAATTTCAATGACAACTCTCCTATGAATGTAGATTTTTTTTTTTTTTACCTCAACTTGGTCATTGCCTTATGGGTAGTAAGGAGTGGACCATCTATGTTTAATATGTTAGGTTTGGTAAAGAGTCTTAACATCTTTATTTTTGAAGGATTTACCATTTTTAGAAATTAGCATTGAAGGAATACCAATGTGATAGACATTATGGTTGAGGATAAACTTAGAAATTTGCTTTCTAGTGACATAAGTAATTGGAATTGACTTGACCCATTTAATAAAATACCTGGTTTCTATTATAATATACTTATGTCTGTCAAAAGAGCTAAGATTTATTTTTATAATGAGGTATAACCTCCATGTGAAAAATGGCCAAGGAGTTGTGATAGGTTTCAAATATTTTGAAGGAATATGGATAAGATCTCCATGTTTCTGATAGAATATACATTTTTTGACATAGGCACATGAATCATATTCCATTGTAGACTAATAATAACCTACTTGGAGAATCTTTTTGTAAATACCATACCACTTGAATGTGCTCCACAAATTCCCTCATAAACTTCTATATTTATCGAAGTGGATTATTCAAAATTTAAATAACGTAGGAGGGTTCCATCATGGCCTCAATGATATATGGTGTTTCAAAAGATGGTATAGCAAGATGTGCATTGAATGAAGGATTTGTGTTAGTTAGATGATAAATTGGATGAGAGGGTATGACTATGAAGGTACGCATAAATATCTAAGTACCATGGAAAGTGGGACCAACCACCTCATAAACCATTTTTGAATCAAGTGTATCATAATACAATATCCTTAAGTACTCAACCTAAAATTTGTTATTCTTTATGCTCAAATCTAGTAGGGATCTAATTATTTCCATAGCATCCGTTTCTTGATTGTATATTTTTGGAAATTGTTCAAATTGGATGTACTCAAAAGATGATTTCAAGCTATTCACCATCATCTTATAAGGGATTAATATATCATAATGGGATTGTAACTCATTAGTAATCGGATTGATGATAAGCTTAAAATTGCCAAAAATAAGTAGATGTTGGATTCCCCATTGGAATACCATCTTGAGGCATATTATGAGACCTTCATATTTTCCTATCCCCATCAGGTGTTTCCAACAAGATACGTAACCCTAATCCATGGTTTATAAATGAATAATAAAATAAAAGCTACCATACTATAGATTCATCTATAGACATGATTGCATCATCTGATAATTCTATAATGAGAAGTGTTTTATCATTGAGCGATGTTTCTACCAATGTAACTGGTAGAACTTGTTGTTTGATTGATTTTTGGTTAACATACTCTAAATAAAACTCACTAAGAATCAAAACCCACTTATACATCCTACCTATTATAATGATTCTAGATAGAAGATATTTGAGAGGGTTAATCTTAGTAATAATCTTGGTTTGATTGTTACGCATGTAATGCCATAGTTTTTGGGAAGCAAAAATAACTACAAGAAAATCATTTTCTATTTGAGAATAATTTAGCTCATAATATATCAATGTTATACTCAAGTAGTAGATTTCTCGTTCTTTCCCATGATCATGTTGTGCTAACAATGCCCCAAGTGCAAATTGAGTAGCTAAAATGTACAACAAAAAAGGTTTACCCGCAACAAGTAGAATTAACACTGGTGGGTTTGAAATATATTACTTTATGTTAAATACTTTTTCACAATTTTCATTCCATGTAAAATGAATATTCATTTTTAGTGAAAAGGTGTATGGATGACAAATCTATGCAAGTTGAGATGTGAATCTTTTGATTACTTGAATTTTCCCTTGTACACTTCTAAGTTGTTTAAGATTTTTAGGTGGAGGCATATATCGATGATAGATTAAACCTTTAAAGGATAAACTTCAATTCTATGTTGTGAAATAACGAATCCTAAGAAATTTATTGATGTTACACCAAACAAGCATCTCTTTGGATTTAACCCCATGTTTTACTCTCTAATGTGCTCAAAAATATGGTGAAGCACCTAAAGGTGATCTTTCTTGGATTTAGAATTAGCCATAATATCATCTACATAATCTTCCATAATATCATTAAGCATGTCTTAAAAATTAATATCATTTCTCACTAATATGTTTCTCTTGCATTTTTGAAACCAAAAGGCATCACTTGATAACATAATGTCCCATATAAAGTTTTAGATGTCATTTTGTGTTGATCTTCAACAATAATTTTTATCTGATTATAGCCTAAAAAACCATCCATTAAAGATAACATCTCATGTCCTACAGTTGAATTGATAATAATATCTATGTTAGCCAATGGAAAATCATCCTTTGGGCATTCTTTATTTATATCAAAAAAAATTGTGCATACTCTAATCCCGTCTAGTTTCTTTGATACTAGTACAATTTTTGAAATCTAGTTTGAATAGTCAATTAGACGTATGAAACTGATACCCAACTATTTCTTTAGTTCTTACTTTACCAATAGTGTAATCTTGGGATGCATCTTATAAAAAAATTATTTTACTAGTTTTAAATCTAGATGCACCATTGTAGACATCCAATTCCTAAGATCATTTATGTTAAAATTATCAATCTTACTCTAATTGCACTCAAATGAATATTTTAGGTCAAAATCCATAAAACATGCTAAATGGTTTGAACTTGTCATTTACAAGTGCCAATTTAGGTCAAATTATCCCTAAATAAACTAATATAATTTATGGGTCAGCTAACTTTGATTAATTTATTCAAGTCAAAATGACAATTTCACATTTTGTGCTCTATATCACTCTTTTCTCCTAAATTTGTTAGTACACGCCACATACCTTTGTTATTTTGTGTTGGAAACATCATAAATGGAAATACAATTTCGATCCATCTAATGTTACCTTCTAATTCTTCTTGAGTCAAATTATAAATTAGTAATATGACTTTCTGAGCATTTTGATTAATTGAGAGCCAATTTTCAAATAATTGCACAAATGTTGATTAACCTTGTTTAAGACTAATTAATCCAAATCAAGAGCTTAAGTGGATTTTCTATGAGAGTTATTAAATATTTATTTTAAAAAATTGATTCCTATTATTTGCATCATCAAGTGATCTCATATTTTGGGAAGACATCCCTAGGCCATAAATACCTCAAATATCAAAATTATGGGTCACACATGCCTAGTTAATGCCTCCCATGCCTCTTCAATGCCCCTTCTTCCAAGGTCATGACGAAGATAATTTTGAATTTAATTCTAAATATTAAGATTATCCATGGCCACACATCTCAATTTTGAGATGGACGGTCATGGTTGATCTTGACCAATCTCAAAAATTTATAAATAGAGAAGCCATGGACATGAATTTTAAGCTTGAATATTACAAAGTTATAATGTTAAATTATTTCCACAATCCTTTGTATTTTATCATTTATTTTTTTTACAAGCTTCATTGATAGGCTAGTTTAGTGATTTGGAATCATGAACCTAAGTTTTATGAAGTGCTTTTGAGACATTGTAGGAGTTTGCAACCTTTGTTGACAAAGACAAGGATGCTTGATCAAGGGAGAACATGATTTTGAGCCACATAGGTGTGGTGAGTCCATTTGGGAAGTTAATATGATGTTACTTTATTTTATTTTATTTCTTGGTATCCTTTATAATTTTCATAGGAATAGATAGGCTTAGTTAGTTAGTTCTTTATGCATTTTTCATTATTTATGGACTAATGTTTGACTAACTTGCTTTGTAATCCTCTCTACATCTTGGCATGCCTATTGGGATGAGATGCATCCCACATATGAAGAAGATCATTTTAAAGCTTTAAAATATTCATTTAGATCATCAAAACTCTTGCAAATTGATTATCTAACTTTATTTTGTTGTTTTTATTTGCCACAAATTTACACAGTAAGCGACGTCAAGTAGTAAAACTGACATAGGTTAGATAGATTAACCGATGTCGATTAGTAAAACTGACATTAGTTAGATAGCTATCATTGATCATATCGGTATAACTGATGTTGGTTAGATAATTGTCATCAGTTAGAAAATGTAACTGTCATCGGTTATATAGCCAAAGTTGGTCACTGTGTTTTTCTTAAAACATAGACCCGAGAGCTCTTTTTTAAGTTTATTATTTCAAACCCAAAAGAGCTTCAAGGCTAAAGGACATGCTAACATTTTTGTTACAAGACCAAGCTTTAAATTTGCTAAAAACATGTTTAGATCACCTTTTGCATGCTTGAAAATTAATTAAAAACTTTGTTTTGGTGTTTAACAAAAAATTTAAATGTTTATGGTGAATGTTTTTAAAGTTTGAAACTAAGACCAAGGGGTTAAATGAGCACCACCTCATTTTCATTTAGGCTTAAAAATGAACTCATCTTTCCAAGATTTTGGTCTTCAATAGTTGCTTGATTAATTTTTTGTTTAGAAAAAAGAGGGGTGTTGCATGTATGCTCTTCCACTTGTCCCCTTAGGGAACCCTTGGAATCAAAAGCGCCATTCCTATTGCAAGTATCCTAGTCCAAGGCTTAGAAATAAATTTGTCTAAAGCACTCTCCAAAAACTCATCAAAGTTTGGGTGACCTTGAAAATGACCTTAAAGTCTTTCTACTTTTATGCTTTCTTTATTTTTATGCAAACTTGGCTTGCGAGGGGGATGTCATTACCTCCTGTAAGTTCTTTAAGGAAGCTTTGACCTGGGGTTTCACCTCCTAACATTGAACTCATTTAGATTCTAATTGGATTTGCACATGGGATGTATCTACATTTGGACATCATACTACACTGAGTGAACAGTAGGATGTAGTGGTTGTAAAAAGAACTAGACCTTTTTATAACTAGCCATTGTTGTGGTCACCCAGTTTACATGCTTGTCTTTTGCATCATTTAACGTGAATGCCATTGTGCAATTGATTACCCTATAATGATTAATTTTTTTTTAGTTTAGTAGACCCCACTTTTCCATACCTTGTTAGTTTAGACTTAAGATGTTTGTTTTTTGTCATTACCTTACTTGGTCTTGATTTGTGTCTAAAACTGCTTGTTAACCCAATGAACTTAACCAAAACACATTGTCCTCAATTTTCTTGAGCAAGGGAGGCGTTATGTTATCCAATTGAAAAATTCATATTTTCCTTGTTCAAATTGTTATCAAAAACTTTATGTCATGTCATCCACTTTGGCACAATCATGTTGCCCAATTGAGTCTAGATATTTCACCCAATTTGTTTAAATCCTTCATTTATAATCCACATTCAAAATTGACCTTTCTAAGTTGTAAGCATTGGTGTGTCAAAGTGGGTTCGCCATTTTCACACTAATCTTTTTGTAACTTGGATTCAATTTTCTATTTGAATTGAAGGTCATTTATTAAAACTCAAAATCACATTGTCATCTTGGTGGACTCAAGTCATCTTATGTATCATTCATGCTTTGAGTCCTAGAACATATTTTATCCTACTAGAATCATGTGGTGACGTTGTGCTACCTATTTGGTCCTAGATTTATACTTAGTGATTCACGTATGTTTTTACATCTTGAGTTGCTTAGTCCATTTTGTCTTCTTTATAATCTGGAGAGCTTTCCTCGAAACTTCTAGGGTCAACTTGTCAAAGTTGAAATTAGATTTTACAATATGGGTGTATCATAAATATCTAGGGTTTAGTGTACTATTTTTCACCTTGGTCTTTGAATTACCTTACCCTCTTCTAATTTATACGATTTCAACCTTACCAAAGGTTGAGTAAACTCGTGAACCAAATCTTCTAAATTGTGTGTGGTTTCAAACCAGCTTCCCTTATAGTCTCGTTAGTACCTTGGTTATTTGTTTGAAAGAGAGCCAAAGCATACTTTGTTTGGTTTCCAAGTGTTGGTCCAAAATTAGTCAATACCACATAATAGCTCTTTTAGACATGACTCAAAGGTTAACTTGTAGTGGAGCCTCTTATGGCCTTAGTTATGAAGATGAGAAATTTTATGATGGTTAATAAAACCTCATTATTTTTTATGATATCTCCACAATAGTAGGATCCAAAAATTATTAAAATGAATATCAACCCCAAAACGATCAAGATGAAGCCCTTCTTAGATTGATAGAATCAGGTGCCAGACTACCTTTGGACTTTCCTACAGAACAATTGCATACCTTAGTTAGAGAAGGAGAAAAATGATGAAAAGAGCAAGCTTTTGCATGAGTAGACATACCTTCTTCCTCTAACAAAGGGAAAAAAATACAAATAGAGTCAAAACCTACAAATCTAGATTTTCTAGCTAAGATCAAGATAATAAGTCAATGATATGTAGATCAACTTGTTACAAATTTAACTAACTCCCTAGTTGCCACTTTAATTCATAATGATGCTTTGAAAGAACAAATAAATGTGGTTGAAAGTATGCAACAAATATTAGATGAGGACATTACCATAGTGGATCAAGGTAATCTAAATGAAAAGTTAAATTCATAAGAGACCTTACAAAGTGTTCCATTTGACATAGAACATACATTCTTCAATCATCAAGAACCTCTTGTTACTTTACAAACTCAAAAACCCAAACACTTAGTTCAAATTGAAGAAATCCCTCAAGACAATTTGGCTAGTTCTTTTCAACCAACCCAAAAATTGGTAAATAAACATATAAATTTCCAAAATTAACGAAGTACAAAATAGTCAAATTCAGGGAATGTTTTACAATCCAAGAATCAATGGCCTATGTTCTCAAATCAAGGAGCCAATCATAACCAAGTCAAGGATCAAAAGGTATACACTCCCTATAGATCCACACAAAACTAGGGGCACATTCCACCCCAACAACATCTTATTCAATCCACAAATCCAAACATGCAAGACTAAAATTCTATGAAGGAAATTGTTCAAAGATTAGAAATGAATAATATAGTCAAAAATTACAAATTTGATGAGATATGCCCATATCCATTTGATTTATCTAATCTCCAAAACCCCTTTCCACCTCATTTTGAGGCACCCAAATTTGACTAGTACAATGGGAAAGGAAATCCACGTGAACACATATAGTCATTCTTCATCGTATGTCAAGAGGTTGTTTATAGTAACGAGTACTTATTATGACTATTTCCATGAATTTTAGTGGGACAAGCTATTGATTGGCTACTTAAACTATACAAGGGATTAGTTGAGGATTGGAATGAATTATCAAAAAAGTTCTTGAACCATTTCTCATATAACATAGAATATGAATTAACCATTGTTGGCTTATGAAAATCCAAGCATCGTGATGGTGAAAGTTTCATCATATATTTACAAAGGTGGAGAGCATTAGTAGGTTGCTTTCGACATAATTTACTAGATAAATAGTTTGTTGATATCTTTGCATATAATTTGCATCTTGAAGTTATGCATAATCTATAATTAGCTTGTACTAACTCATTTGAAAAAATTATTGATAAAGGAGTGCAAATTGAGAAGGCTCTTATTGGTAATGGCCTTGTTATGATTTTTGCACAAGGTCAAGCATCTAATCAGACTAAATCACTAGTTCAAATAATTTTGCAGGATAAGCCTAAAGGCTTTAGAAAAAATAAGAACATGGTTGGAAATGGGGTGACTAAAATAAGACATGTACAAAAGGTATAGGCTATGCCTCCTCCAAATGTATAATTAACTCCCCCAAATCTACTACCTACTTTGTAGAGACAACCTCCATGAAAGACATTTAATAACAATTTTAGAGTCTTTAGCAAGTTAGGAAAATCGGTTGAAATAGTGTTACAAAAGCTCTTTGTAGCTAATTTAATTATATGGCTACTATCAAGGCCATTTCCTCAAGATAAACCAAAACCAGATTAGTACAAAGAGAACTAATGGTGTAACTTTCATCATGTTGCTAGTCACAGTGTATATTGTTGCATTCAATTATGACATATTATTGAGGACTTTATTGAAAGTGATGAACTAGAAATTAAGTTAGCCCCTAATTAGGACACGAATCAGGATATGGGAATCTATAAAGACCCCTTTCCTTGATATGATCCACCACCACCAAGAAACAATCAAAATGGTCACAATCAAGGATAGAGATAGAATCAGAACCAACAACAAGGTCAAAATCATAATGAGCATAATGAAGATCATACTACCCATACTAATAATGTGGCTTCTAACAACATACCTTACGACTATAATAATACTGTGGGATGCATTTTTGCAACCCATATTTCCACTGTTACTATAAAATTGTGTGGCCAATCTCATGTTCCTCACAACATGAGACCTATCACTATAGGGTCATTACCCTCTCCCCCTAGTAATATCGTGTTGGGTTCACATCATCATGTTACTACTCCATTTACATGAGTTACTAATCCTAAACAATATCATCTTTCTTCTAATTAGAAAGGCTCCTCATTGACCCAAAATTGTAGAAATATAGTTAGTCGCCTGAAAGTCACCATCCAAGGCCCTTTGCCTTCCTCTTCTAATTATAATAACTCCTTGCCACCTCTAGGTTGTGCAGTCGTAACTAGATTCCCACAAGTTACCATCTAGGGCCCTTCACCCACTTCTTCCATAAAACCCAATGAAAACACTATGCCAATAGTTCCAAAGCCAAATACTATCCCAACAAAGACTAAAATAGTTTGATCCACAATTCAAAGGCCTTATAGTCTAACAGATTAATTAGATAAAACCCTTACACAAATTTCAATATTAGAACTCTTGCAGACATCAGATGTCCATAGAACCATCTGCATCAAACTTTTGCAAGAGTCTAACATTCCTAATGATATAAACAACAAAGATAGATAGTATATAGAAACTCATATTTGATAAAAAAGACGTGTCCACCCTCGACCCAAACCACAATAACCCACTATATACTGAGATAATCAATACAAATCACAAGATCAAGTGGGTTCTTATAGATAATGGTTGAGGGATGAACATCATATCTATTAAATTGGTATGATGATTGGGCTACATGGATAGAGACATTTAACCAAAAACTATTACAATCAAGGCTTATGATAATGCCAAGAGGGAGTCATCTGGTACAATTTGGTTACTAGTTATGGTTGGGTTTATTTCTCATCACACATTATTCCATATTATGTATATTGAGCTTCCCTATAACATACTTCTTGGTTGTCCTTGGATCCATGAAGTACAGGCAATTTCATCTACTCTTCACCAATGCCTTAAGTTTCCCCATGATTGGATCGAGGTTACTATTCCTGCTGATCAACAACCATATCAATATTGCAAACATCTTGAAGCAAATTTTTGTAATTATAACTATTACCTAGGTTCTGAATTCATTGCAAATAAGAATAAATCCATCATTTCTTATCCATCTCCATCTAATTATATAGACCTTGGTGATCTAACCTCCACTTTGATTGATCCATTTCTTGCGGCTTTGGCCAAGCAGGTTATTATTAAAGATGTAGGCATTTCTACATACCATCTGAAGTATGTCCTACATATTGTAAAATTACCAAAATCCACTAAAACATTTGGTAAGCCTAAAACTTCCCAGACTCCTAACAAACCCGATCAGACTTGGGAACTGAAGAAGAAACAACCAAAACCTCATGTGGTTTTTGTACCTATAATTGCACCAAAGAAAGATCGAGAGGCTTTTATTGAGGGAGATTGGTTATGTTTAGAAGGCCTTACTAATTTTTTTTAGAATCTAAATAATCATATCCCTAACAAGATAATGGATCATCTTGACTATATAGGGAAAGGCCTTATCCCATAGGTGTAAGGAATTTTAGAATCCTTATCAGCTAGAGTTGTCAATTGGAATCATGGTCTCAAATTTAAACCACTAGAGGATGACCTCATGACATTTGATAGTGACTCTTCTGAAGTGATTAGTAATGAGAATCCTAATAGTGACACAACATCCTATTATAGCCTTTTCAATGAGCTTGTTGACTCATATTTGTTTGATTCAAATGCCATGTTAACCATAACGCCTATTGGAGCTTTCCATCCTAAAGCAAAAATCCATCTAGTGGTGATTCCCTTCCTAAAGTAGGACATTTTATATTTACCATTGGCACTTCTCATCCTAAATTAAACCCTTACTATAACATATGCCTTTACCATCCTAAACTCATAGATTGGGATCAGCAAAATTTGGTCATATGCCTCGATGAGTTTCAAAATGAAGAATTGATTGTAGAATACATGGGCCTACGAGATGCATTCCCCATTGGTGATCATAAGTAGGGTTTTGATTTTTCATTAGATTCTTCTACCTACTTTGGAGAGCAGGCAAACTTTATTGGTCATAATAAAGAACAAACATCAAGATCTTTAGGTGAAAACCTCTTTGAGGCACTTGGAAAAAGTAAAGAAAAAGGCAAGCTTTTGAGTGAAAATTTGTTTCAAATGCTCCCAAGTGGGAAAGTTTGATCATCCCCTCAAGATGTAGAAAGCCCATCTAGCCCAAGTTTTATAGCTAGTACAAGCATCTCTTCAAAATAACATTAAATATTTGAGCATCTTGCTCTTGAGTTTCTAAAGGTTTTTGCCAATTGGCCATTACCTGAGAAGGTAAATTTTGATTCTTCATATTATTTAGATCTTTGGGAATAACAACAAGAAGATATAGTAGAGGAAAATGATCATGACCATACATTACCTATAATTCTAGAAGATGGATCCACACTCCTTATGGAGAGCACAACAGAAGTGAATTTGGGAACCCATGAGGATCCCAAAATTATTTATCTTAGATCTTCCCTTACTAAATTAGAATGCAAACATATTATATCCATTCTTAAGGATTATATAATCATATTTTCATGGGCATACTTTGACATGCCAGGCTTGGACCTAGATTTGGTTGTGCATCATCTTGTTATTCACCCTAGTGCTAAACCAGTCAAGCAAAAGCTGAGAAAGATACATCCATGCATCACCCTTTTGGTTAAGGCTGAGTTGGAAAAAAATTTAGGAGCCAATTTTATCAGACCACTATACTACTCTAAATGGGTTTCTAACATAGTACTAGTAAGTAAAGAGACCCCAGGCATATGTATTTATACTAATTTTCATGATATCAACAAAGCATGACCCAAAGATGATTTTCCTCTACCCAACATCGACGTGATCATCGAATCAACTATTGGGTAAGAGATGTTATCCTTAATGGATGGGTTTTCCAATTACAATCAGATCAAGATAGCCCCTGAAGATCAAAATAAGACTGTGTTCATCACTCTATGGGGGACATTCTGCTACCAAGTCATGATATTTGGTTTGAAGAATGTTGAAGCTACATATCAGCATGCAATGACTATCATTTTCCATAACATGATGCATGACATTTTTGAGGATTATGTTGATGATATACTATCAAAATTGAGAATAAGAGCTGGACATTCTGACATTCTATGAAAAATATTTAAGAGGCTTCATACATATAAAGTCTGCTTGAAACCTAATAAATGTGTATTTGGAGTCATATCAAGAAAATTATAGGGTTCATTATATCATAATGAGGGATCGAATTCAACCCTACAAAGGCTAACACTATTATGGAAATACCTCCACCAAACAATCATAAATAGTTGTGAGGTTTACAAGGAAAGATTCAGTCTATATGCAGGTTCATTTCTCAATTAGTAGATAAGTGCCACCCATTTACCCATCTCTTAAAGAAAGGGGTAACATTTTAGTGGGATTAATATTGTCAGATATCATTTTCAAAGCTTAAAACATACTTGGCCAATCCATCAGTCTTACGACCTCCAACATAAGGAAAGTCACTACTTCTTTATATATCAACCACTAAACATGAACTAGGGGCACTTTTGGCTCAGCATGATGATCATGGTAAGGAACACACTATTTATTATTTAAGCCACACATTGGTAGCCTATGAACATAATTATATGCCTATTGAGAAGGCATGTTTAGCTATGGTGTTTTCCACTTAGAAATTGTGACATTATATGTTAAATAACAAAACTATTATTATCGCCAAGGTAGATCCTCTCAGTTTCCTCTTATTTAAAGTAGTTCTTCAAGGATACATGGCTAAATGGATTATGCTCCTCAATGAGTTTGATATTGAGTATCAGAATCAAAAGGAAATCAAAGGATAAGTTCTTTTTGACCAACTTGTAGAAGCTTCTATTACGGCCACTCAACCTCTCAACTTTGATCTTTTAGATGATTCTATCATGACAATAGAATAAGCATCACAAGAAACTAAATAGTGGACGCTCTATTTTGATGGATCCTTCACATCCTGAAGTTTTGGAGTTGGCATATTTTTGATCATGTCATAGGGGGATTTGATCCCCAAAGCATTCCATATATAATTCTAGTCTACAAACAATATGGCTGAATATGAGGCATTAGTTGTGGGGCTCCGTCTTGTTATACAATGGTATATTCAAAGCTTAAAGGTCTATGAAGATTCATAGCTAATCATAAATCAAACAACTGACCAGTATCAAATAAGGGATGATAAGCTTGTTCCTTACAAGCAAATTGTCGATAACCTCAAAACATAATTTAAATCTCTACAGTTTGAGCAATAACTATAAGTCAACAATAAATATGTCGATGCCATGAAAACAATTGGTTCCATGATTCAAATGTCTGACAGTGCTAATGAGTATCAGTTCTTGATTGAAAATATTCTTTAGCTAGCATATATTTTATCAAATTCAAAGAGGATATGCACTATTACTGATCTTAATCCCTCACCTGAGCTACCATGGTACCAATATTTTTATAACTATTTTCATAGTCATGTATTTCCCACCAACCTTTCCAAAAACTATTCCTTCATCGCTTAACACATTATATAATCCTTGGAAACATATTTTATTATAAAGGCTATGATGGAACACTTCTTCATTGTTTATCTTTGGGAGAATCCAAAGTCGCACTAAAGGAGGTTCATGAAGGAATGTGTGGGGCTCATACCAATGGTGTAGTCCTAGCAAAGAAACTTCTCAGAATAAGATATTGTTGGCCCAAAATGGAGATAGATGCTTGTAATTATGTAAATAAGTGTGTTCTTTGTCAACAGCATGACAACTTGATACATGCACCTTCCTTACCATTGCAGTTGATTACAACACCATGGCCATTCTCAACATGGAGCCTCGATCTCATTGAGAAAATTAACTCGACATTCTTAGATGGCCATAAGCATATTTTAACTAAAATTGAGTACTTTACCAAGTGGATTGAGGCCATTCTTCTCACTTATATTACCGAGAAACAAATAGCTAAATTCATTCATTACCATATCATCTATCGATATGACATCTTAGCTCATATTATATTTGATAATGGTGGATCCTTTGTGAACTAAAATTTGAAATCTCTTTGTGAAAAATTCAAGATCAGGCACAATAAATCTACTCCATATAACCTACAAGGCAATAGACAAGCTGAGGCATCAAATAAAACAATTCTAGCCATCTTAAATAAGATTGTCAATGATGCTGGGCATAATTGGCACTTGCAACTCTTTCCTACCCTTTGGGCTTATAGAACCAATCATCGCATCCCAATTGGAGCTACTCCATACTCCATTTTTTTTAACACTAAAGCTATCATCTCGATCGAGATTGAGATCCCATCATTAAGAATATCAGTGGAGCACATTGAAAATAATGAATACTATAAAGCCTCATGACTGCATGAACTAGAGCTTCTTATGGTAAGCATTTAGCTACCCTAAAAAAATTGTAGGCCTATCAGAATAAATTATGGAGAAGCTACAATAAATGCATTCTCCTTCAATAATTTGAGATTGGTGACTTAGTTTTAAAATAAAACCAAAAGAATATGAATGTTGAACCCAAAAATAAAGGCAAGTTTCAGCCTAATTGGTTAAGACCATATATTTTCACAATAAACTATGGATTAGGAGCAAATCGATTAGCTAAACCTAATGGTGAAGAACTTTCAGATCCCATGAACATCATACACCTTAAGAGGTTTTATGCATGAGTAGCTTTAAATCATTGTCTAAAGACCCTTGACTTGGGGGCAACTTGTACTATATTAATTCTATCCCACCCTTTTATCTTACTTTGAACATATTTTATACTACCTTGGTCCACTTTTCATGATTCTTGACAATAAAGCCTTTGAATCCTTGGCACTCTAAACATATTCTTCATCCCATTCTAGATTGCTCTCTTTGACAAGCATATTATTTGTTATGTCTAAGGCATGTTATAAGCTTGAACACTTTTTATCCCTTGACCAACTATGATCTCGATTATGTCTCATAAACATTATGAACATCCTCAACAATATTTCTACAAAGCAGTTCAGCTAGGATAGCATTATGCAGCTTCAGACAAGTGCACAACAACATCTTCTTAGTTTCAAACCATTGCTACACTATTATAGATAGGTGAATGCCAATACTTCTTATTTTTAAGTTGCATATTATTCTATATCATATTTTTTTCTCTTTATTGTTTTATCAAGATCTTTGCTCTCATTCATTTGCGAGCATGGGCTATTGTAACTAGCTTAGTTGTCTTATTGAAACCTCTACTCTTAGGACATGCATCTCCTCAACTAGATGGTCTGACCTTGTGCATATTTTATCCCAAAAACACCAAAAACATTAGAAATACTTTAAAAATACCAAAAACATTAGAACATGATCCACAAAAGAACAAAAATATTGTCTCACACTTCTATACATTTGTACATTCCCATTCCACCATGTTATGCTCTTACTATTTTGCAAGCATAGAAATATCAATTCATTTGATCTTATCCCATGCACTTGTCATTTTTCAAGATCATTCTTTCTCATCTCATCAGCTTCTTGTTTTCCAAACCATTCTTATTTATTTGTCATATCTTCCATTTCTTCTATAACATTAATCATGATGGTCTGATCATCATTTTTCTTCTATCCCATTTTCTAGGAAAACTATATTTGGCCTAAATTTCATGTTGGAACATGCATCCATGAAACTATGTAGGTAGCATCCACTTGTCTTATACATCTGGAGTCAACTCAGCCAGCCCCTTCTTTTTATTCTCTTCCCCCATTTCTTTTATCAATGTTCCTCTTTAATTAGGGAACAATTGTCATTGTTCTTTGTTATGATGTGGTGGAAAGTAATGCCTCTACCACACATGCATGAACATTTGTCTTTAAACCACACTAACTTGGTTTTTATTTGTGTGTGTTTATTTGAGTTTTCTTGGTGTTTTGTTGTGTTTTTTTGGTATTTTGTTGTGTTTTGTACCTCTCTTTTTATTTCTTCTCATTTTCTCTTTTTCTTACTTCTTGTCTCATCTTGGTCTTGCGTGTCTTTGATTTATTTTTGCTTATCTCTTTTGTGTTTTAGAACATCTTGATGATTCACATGGATCTTGATTGTTTATATTTTGATCCTATGTTATTATGTTGTTTTTGGACCATTTTATTTATTTGATTATTGTTGGTGTCTTGTTTTTTTGTTTGATTTTACTTTTTATCTTTTGTATTAAAGAATGCCTTGATGGTCCACATGGATCTTGATTATTCATATCTTGGTCTCATGTCGTTAAGACGTTCTTACTTTTTATTTTTAAAACATTTTGTTCCTACTCAAGATCATATCTTGATTTCAAGTTAGGTTCATTTATGTTTGTATTTTTCTTTGTTTTTATTTTTATTTTTAAATGTAAATCGTTGTAACTTTGGTTTTGGTCATTATTTTACCATTATCCTTATTTATAGATATTCACATTTGAATTGGCTTGGTGCAATTGGGATCTTATGTAATTCTAAGTTATTCATACTTATGATGCCTAATTTATTTTTCTATAGCAAGAACTTTGTGCTCAGGTCTCAACATCTTAATGTCAGCATAAGCTTTGATGAATGACTCTCAAGAACACTTTTCAAAACCTAGACTCATGGTATGGAATTAGGCTTCTAGGTAGCATGCATTTCAAGCTTCTTTGTCTATGCTTAGATGTGTGTGTCTTTGTATACATTGTGAGTCTAATCAATTCTTGGTCATTTTCCATCAGTCCTCATTCTATTCTCTCCCAAACTTGGGTTAACTACATTGTCCTGAAGTTCATATTGGAACATGAGTCCATGGAACTATGTCGACAATGCTCAATTTATATTGAGGTCAGCTCAACTATCTCTTCATTCTTATTTTCATCTCTCTCATCACTTTTTGCATTGTCATATGCTTGGTTTTATATGGCTTTCTAAGCTATTACACCATTGCATGTATGTTTATGCTCGCTCACTTTAACCTATCTTTTTAGTTATATCTTTGAGTTATTTTTTCTTGCCAATTGCCCATGTTGGGGCATAACATCTCAACCATGTTTGAATCAAATCAGATATATAGGGGAAAAATCATTATTTATTCTTTATCAATGATCAATATTCACCCTACTTGGGCAAAACTATTTTATCACGATCAAATCTGCTCTACTAGAGTACCTCTTATTATATTCTCTTTAGAGACCCTGTTCTAGTGGTGCTTCCCTTCCTGAAGTAGAACGTTCTCTCTTTTTTCCTCTAATTCTGAGCTCTCCACATTAAATCCCATGATGTAATTTTTAGTGTGCAACTTATCTCGAGATTAATCAATGCCATAAACACATAGCTTGTACTCTTAAATTGAGTACATTTACAATGTGTCCTTTACATTTATAGATTGTATCTTTTCCATTCCCCCAATCTTTGGGGCCTATTATAACTCTAATTATATTTTGATCATTGATGATAATCATGTGTGAAAGCATTAACTCGTCTAGATGTGATCTATTCTATGGGTTAACCTCTCACTTTCTCTCTCTTTTTCAAAGTCCATCTTTCTCTTTCATCCTAGTATGACCTCTCGAGGGGGCATCATGGGTCTATTCCAATTTTTTATTGACAAATCTTTTCCTTGAAAATATGTTGCTTCACCTGAAAGTCTTACTACACCTTCTCAAATAGGGGTAAAATGTAGAGATCCAATTCCTAACACCATTTATGTTGAAATTTTCAATCTTACTCGAATTACACTCAACTGCACATTTTAGGTCAAAATCCATAAAACGTGCTAAATGGTTCAAACTTGTCATTTACAAATGCCAATTTAGGTCAAAGTATCTCTAAATAAGGAAATATAATTTATGGGTTGCTAAATTTTATCAATTCATTTCGAGTCAAAATGATGATTTCACCTTTTGTGCTCTAGATCACTCTTTTCTCCTAAATTAATTGGTACATGCCACATACCTTTGTTATTTTGTGTTAGAAACATCCTAAATAGAAATACAGTTTCAGCACATACAACGTCACATTCTAATTCTTTTTAAGTCAAATTACAACTCAATAATATGAATTTGTGACCATTTTGATTAATTGAGGGCTAATTTTCAAGTAATTGCACAAATATTGATTAACCTTATTTAAGGCTAATTTATCCAAGTCAAAAGCTTAAGTGTATTTTCCATGAGAATTGTTGAGTATTTATTTTTGAAAATTGATTCCTATTATCTACATTATCAGGTGACCTCATTTCTTGGAAAGACATCTCTAGGCCATAAATGCCATAAATATCAGGATTATGGGTCATCCATGCCTATTTAATGCCTCCCATGCCTCTTTAATGCCCCTTATTCCAAGGTCATGATGAAAATAATTATGGATTTAATTATAAATATTAGGATTATCCATGCCCACACATCTCAATCTTGAGATGGACGGTCACGATTGATCTTGACCAATCTCAAAAATCTATAAATGGAGAGGCCATGGAATTAAATTTTAAGCTTGAATATTGTAAAGTTATAATGTTAAATTTTTTCCATAATCCTTTACATTTGATCATTGATTTTGTTTTCAAACTTCATTGATATGCTAGTTTAGTGATTTGTAATCATGAGCCTAGGTTTTATGAAGTGTTCTTGAGACATTGGAGGATTTTTCCACCTTTATTGATAAAGACAAGGATGCTTGATCAAGGGAGAACATGCTTTTGAGCCACATAGGTATGGTGAATATATTTGGCAAGGTAATATGATGTTGCTTTCTTTCATTTTATTTCTTGTTATCCTTTGTAATTTCCATAGGAATAGATAGGTTTAATTAGTTAGTTCTTTATGCATTTTTCATTATTTATGGACTAATGTTTCACTAACTTGCTTTGTAATCCTCTCTACAACCATAAGGTAGTAAACTAATAACTCTGGATTTAGTCCTAGCATACCCACATAAGACCATGCAAATACATAAAAAAACTCATGAAACAGTAGTGTAAATACATCCCTTTCCTCTTGAGTGAGTGATATAACAAGTTATACCAATTTAGGATCATCTTCGGTGTCGTTATTTGCAAAAATGTTTTATTCAAAAAATAGAGTTGATTCATCTTTATAATCTATGGGTGGTGGAGGAAGATGGAAATCTTCTTCAAATTCTTCTTATTTGGATGTGGAGGTAGAACTAATAGAGTGATGTAATTTCTATTCCCCAAAGTATGTTAAATCTACTAGTTGTATTAGAAATCCTTTCTTATGGGTACCTACTGGAATTTGATCTATTGTTCTCAAGAATTAAGATATAGCTTCATCATTCTAAAAATGATCAAGTGGAAGTGTGGATAGTTGGTTCCATTATATGAGAGATGGATATATAAGGTCAAGATTAAAGATGGCATTTTTATGATAGAGTTTAGTAAGGGCAAGATCTTTAAAATGGCTAATTATGGAACCCATCTTGTTGTCTGAAGAATAATCTTCCAACTCACTATAAGAGTCATTTTGAGAGAGTGTAAGATGCACATTAAGTTGGTTAAATCCCAAACATGCTTCGCATAATTTGTATTTAGTGTTATAGGTTCAATGGAACCTTTTTCATGGAGGCCAAAACCTTTGCCTTTGTAGTTCATTATTTTACACATAATGGATTTTACAATGGGATATTTATTGGTGGAAATGTAATTAGCTAATTTATCAAAATAAATCTAGGAAGAATTTGAATCATCAATATGTTCATCAGAAAGAAGACCTCCCTCAATAAATTTAATCTAACCAAGTTTTTTAACCATTATTTTATTGTTTATATGGTGTGGTCTACCATAGTCATTTGGATTGGTGTGTATTGTACTTGTGTAAAAATATTGGATGATGTACACATTTATGCCTTGATCAATGATTTTAAAATAGGAAGAAATGGATGAGGATGATTTTTTAGTGGTGTTGGATTGGATGTTTACTCAATAAAAGGATTATTGGAAGCTTTCTCAATATATAGTTGATTTGAAACTTTCTCAAATAATGTATTTAAAGTTTATTTGGATGGTTAGTTAGAAGTTTCAATGGATACAGATGAAGTTGGTGTATTAATCCAACAACTAAGGGGAGGTGTTTGAAATAAGCTTTCAAGATGGACATAGTTTACAAACAAATGAAAATCCTCAACAAGGGTAAAATTATCATTTGGGACTGGTAGGTAGTTTGATTTTTGATATTTACCTTCCTTTAGTTGGCAATATTAGAAGGGATGAGGATCACCTTGTATAATTTATTCTATTCTTGCATGGGAGAATTTCAAATATTGGTGAAGAGTTGATGGAATGGCATTTATATAATGAAACCATGGATATCCAAGGAGTATATTATATGGTAAATAAAGATCAAGAACATGAACAAGAGTTTCCTTAATAACATACCCTACCTTCAAAGATGGATTGTACCAATAGACTAATGCTCATTGTTATCATATATCTTTATGGTAATGATGTTTGTTTCTAATGTTGTTATTGGATACCCTAGATGTTTTATAAGTCTTAATGTACATAGATAAAGGCCAAAACTATTATCTATAAAAAACATTTTTACTTTGTGGCTAGAAATAGTAACCTCTATATACAATAGGAGGTTATGATCTGAACCTAAAGAAGAAACATTTAAATGATCAAATGTTACTTGATAATTTGTTGCCAAATAACCTATTAACACTTGGAAATTTGTAGGATTAATGTTTTGAGGGACATTGGACTCTCGGAGAACTTTATAAAAAATATCTTTATACATAATGGATGTCTTAAGAAGATCTAAAATTAATATATTAGTTGGTGTTTTCTCAATATGGTCAATAATGTTGTACTTACATTCAACATTAGAGGGAGATGCACTTATGAGGGTAAATTTTGTGCATCTTGTGGTGAGGGCACATTCATATTTTGGTAAATTAATAATGTTAACATGTCTATACACCATATCAATGCCATTGATTATAAAATTAAATGGATTACTAGCTTGACTAACATTATTTGATTATGGTTGTCCTTGTTTCTGCTTACCTTTACCTTGATTATGATTAGGGAATGTGTCTTGGTATATACCTAATTTTTTATTATTATATTGTTTAAATAATGGGTTTTAAATTTCTATGTCACCTATAACAATGAGGTCTTGAACATAGTGTTTTGGGCACAAACATTGATTTGTTGAATGTCTTTTAATCTGATGGTATTCACAGTATTCATATTATTTTTACCAATCAGGTTTGGAAAAATTTTGTTCAAAGGGTTTTGTTTTTGTCCATATAATTATGTTGGCATGATCCAAATTTCATAGAACATTCTCGTGTCATCCAATTGAGTGAACTTACGTTTAGGTCTCCCTAGTTTTAGTTTCCCACTAGGAACTATAATGTTGTGGATTGGTTGGTTGTATGTTTGTGTCTATGATTTTTGAATCTATTTTACATCAGTTACACAATATCCAACAAGATTTTTATTTTTGGCAAAGAATTTTGGTTTTTCTATTGGTTTTGATGAATTGTTATTATCTGGTTTAAATATTTTGACTACACCTCTATTAATCAAATTTATTTCTACTTAAATCCCCTTTTCAATAATCTCATCAAAATATCTTGGGCAAATAAGTAACAAGTGATGTCCCAAATTTGAATTTATGTTGTTCATAAAAATGACCACTAGCTCTGTCTAAGGAAATGACCATGTAAAATGACTTGCCATTTCTCACCATCTCTGGAGGAAAGAAGAAAACATTTTGCCATTTCGTTATTTGGTTTTATGTAAATCTAAAATGGTCAAGTCTTTTTCAATATTATAAGAGAAGTGTTAGATAAAATTTTAAGATAAGTATTCAAAAGTGAAGATAGATCCTCTTAGAAGTCGTGAGAACCATTCAAAGGACTAGCCCTTGAGACTTTATGAGAATAAATGCAACATGAATTCATTACTATAGGCAATGTCTACACATGTGTGATAGAATCTAGTTAGATGTTCCTTGGGATCTCCTTTACCTTTATACTTATCAAATTTTGGTAGTTTGAAGTATTTGAGAAAAGGTGTGGTCATTTTACTTGAATCATATAGATATGAGAAAATTTCCTCA
Source organism: Torreya grandis (assembly GCA_037957365.1). Classification (NCBI taxonomy): domain Eukaryota; kingdom Viridiplantae; phylum Streptophyta; class Pinopsida; order Cupressales; family Taxaceae; genus Torreya; species Torreya grandis. The sequence goes on along the minus strand of JARHVA010000256.1, from coordinate 1,752,159 downwards.
AACTTAAATTGTTTTTACCGATTATAAGTGCCATGTTATAAGCCTTGAACTCTATCCTTTAGGCTTTGAAATTCTTGGATGAGATATGGGGATAATTGGTCCATTTGGCTTAATGAATTAGGTGGTTGACTTGTGAATTGATTTGTGTTTTGGGGAATGTGTTGATTAAAATTGTTTGGAGTTTGATTGTTGAAGTTAATGTTTTGAGGATGTGAAAAGGTATTGGAATTATAACCAAGGTTTTTATTTGTATTGAAACTGAAATTTTTTTGATTTGAGTTTGGGTTAAAACCAAAATTGTTTTGATTTGGGTTTGGATTACTAAAGTTGTGATTGTATGTAAAGTTTTAATTTCTTTGATTTGGATTTGGGTTGAAACTTGAAATATTTTCTATATTGGCATTAAAGTTTATGGAACCATGATTTACATTTTGATCAAAACTTTTTTGGTTAAATAAACTTGAATTATTTTGGTGTGGAATCATGTTGGAATTTGAGTTAAATTGATTAAAACCTATGTTTGAATTAGTTTGGCTTTGAATTTGTATTGAGTTATTTTGGTTTTGGTCATAGTTTGAGTTAGAATTTGTGTTTGGATTGTTGAAGTTAAGGTTAGAATTAGATTATGTTATTTTTTTGTTTGAGTTGATGTTGGGATTTGGATTAGAACTAAATGAAAGATTTGGATTAGAGTTAAATTGATTAGGAGTTGGCTTAGGATTTAGATTAGATGGAACTACTCCAAATAAAAATTGATTTGATACATTAATATTTAAATTTAGATTGTTTAATGTGTACAAAAGATTATTCAAACTAGGATTGGATGATTGATTGGGAAATATATAATAGGAATTCAAACTTTGATTTTGAGTGGATATGATTGGCAAGATTTGGAAGATCTAATTGGGATTGATTAGTGATTTTAAATTAAGACTTGAACTCAAATTAATTTGATTATAATCTTGTGAATTTGGGTGAGTACTCAAATTTGGTGCAATCAAAATTTGATAGATTAAACTTGAATTCAATGGGATACCCATATTCAAGTTTGGATTGTTTTATTTCTTGATGGGTAAAGTTGAAGTAGGATTCAAGTTTTGATTGGTGGGATGCATGATTGATGAGTTTGAAGGTATATTCAAACTCATATTGTTTAGATGGTGTTTTAAAAGTAAATTTGTATTTGTACATTCATATTGGGATTACCAAAGGGATTTATTGATTGATGAGATTGAAAGTTCATAATCTCTTGATTTCCTTGAGTTGCATGGATTTTTGTAGAAAAACCATGACTAGTTTGGGATGACTCCTCATGTGAAATAGTTTTCCCTTTGTCTTAAGAGACTTGGGGATGAGGTTGTGAGGAAGGAATGAGAGCATTACTACCCTCTAAATAACCTTGTGATAATTTTTGATTGGGATTAGAAGATGAAGGCCATTTTCTTGCAATTAGATATTGTAAATTATGTACATCAAAATTGGATGGGAACTTTACTACAAATCTCAATGCTTATAGAAATACTTTATTTTTGTTGGACATGATATAATCATCAAAGGAGGGTAGAAATTGGACAGATTTGGGGTTACCCTCATCTTAACAAGCCCCTCCTTCATCTTCTTCTTGGTTGGTAATTTCATGTATCTCTACATGATGTTATTGGCTAGGTAACTAAAAGGGTTCATTACCAAAAGGATCTTCCCTTTCACTTGGAAGATTTAACATGTCTATTTTCCTAGTAATAGGTATGGTTTTAAAAAAATGACTCAAAGATAAAGGATGTTGTAAATTAAAAATACTAACCAAAAAATTGATTGAAAAAATTGAATTCTTGAACCAATTATTTTAAGCTTTTGATATAAAGGATTTATTTTAGGATATGATTTGAACTTAAAAGAACTAGTTTTCAAAAAAGGATTTTTTAGCATGTGGTAGGCACAAAGAAAAAACAAATAAAATTTTTATTCTAAACAACCAGAAAAATACACATAAAAAGTGAAAAACTAGGATGGGGGTTGTGAACAACTATTGGGCCTTCTAATGTCACTAACTTGTCCATACTCTCAGTTGTGACCTAACATTTCAAGTAACTAACCATGGAGGATCCTATCATTTTCATGGCCCACTAATTTTAGTTTTAAGGATGTGTGGAAGGTAGCTTCTCAATGCTAACTACTAACCAATGCACCAAAGTTAAATAGTAAAAGAGGTTATCTTAGGATCTAAGGGGAAAAACTATGGAATAAATAGATAAAAAAGATGCACACTATTGGGTCTGGTCCCAAAATTCCCGCATAGTCATAGGGGTCTCAATGTGTTGGCAGTTGATGATATTGTATTTTGAGGTAGTTATTGAAACCTTAGGTATAAGAGCATGAAATCCCCTCACATCATGGTGTGTTTAAAATATGCAACCACTTAGGCAATTAAAATATATGGTTCTCAATTTATATACCTCACTATTAAATGAGGTTTGGCCTAATACGTGATGGTGAAATCCACACTCAATAGATCTCATAAAAATAAAAATAAAGAGTATCCATTTCTAATTTTTGTGTATTGTCACCAATGTGATGCCAAGGAAAGAGCATACACGAGTACTACTTAGGTAAAAAAAAATTATGAAAATATGTTTGATTCCCAAGTATCATCACCATGTTTCTGAATATTTTTAACTATGATTCCATGATCCATATCATGCATTGATTTTACTTATTAAATTAATATTTGTATCATGATATATATCAAGTATATCATGCTTATGTGTTTCAATGTTATATTTATTATTATGATTCAATCCAGTTAAACTGTTGAAAGTGATACTACATGATAATATCTTTCACATATGATGTCATTTAAGATAAGTGACTTGTAATATACACTTCCTCATCTCAAAATGGGGAATTAAAATGGGCTTGCTTTGAGAATTCAAGTCCTCATGAGAAAATTTAAAAAATTTGGCATTATACAATTTTTAAAATTATAGCATGATTCAAAAAATTATAATATAATACAAATTCATATATACATGATACATATTCATGGACATGTGTAAAATAATTACAATTACAAACTAAAAGTTTCAAAAAGTTATCAAGTTCAATTAACATTCAATATCAATACATTGCAGATATAGGGGCACAATATTCATTTTCTCAAGTTAAAAAGTTTTAAAGGTATAAAATTTAAAATAGAATCTAAATTTATTTATAGTGGTGTGATTCATATCATTTTTATGAGTTGGCCATGTTAGAGTATAGTGACACTTAACATCTATGGTTTCACTAACTCTATTAATTGTATAAAGGATAAAATAATACAAGATTCTTGGTTGTTTGGTAAGCTAATTGATAATTTTAACTTGTGAAAAACTTATAGAGGATTTGTGTCATTATTTTAAGTCTTTCATCTAGAGTTAGAAAGGAAAATTAGTCAAGAATAAGATTGAGAGTTATCTTCAACTAGATGCAAGTAACAGTCCTGCCAAAAATTAGTGAGAAAATCAAATAAAGGATGAGATCATACAAGTAAACAAAATGAGAATGATATTATTGCAAAATAATAGGAATATTACAAGGTTGAAGACTTAGTGTCTTAGGCTATAAGCCCAATAGAGGATAGATTTCCTAAAGGAGTCCAATAGGAACTTGATTGATCAAAATATAGGGTGTAAATCAATAAGATACAAGGACCATTTAAATAAGTTCACTAGTATTTCAAGGTTACTATAATAGGTATTCTATTATTATAATCATTAAGAGACCTAGAAGTGGCTTATATTCATTCAAGTAGGTTATACACAAAATAAAGGTAGAATGTACATGATATATGGTCAGTTTTAATCTATGTTTTGCATATATTATACAATCCATTGAGCCATAAATTTTGTTTAGGGGCTTAATTTTTCCTAAATCATGTCCTTAATTGCACTAATTGACTAATTGAATCAATTCATAAAAGAATCAAACTTAATTTTGTCTCAAACCATATACTAATCTTATAGTTAGGTTGAATGTGTTCAAATTGGCCTTAAATGCCTCCTCGATTGAATGAATCAACTCTTTTCCTCTTTATATATGATGACATCAAGGTTAATCTCACTTCAATAACATTCTATAAGTTGTATGTACATGTTTAACGAGTTTATATGGGCCTAAATTTCCTTCATGTTTGTATTTATGATAAAATTAGGGTTTAGGGTTTGCAATTATAGTTATTAACTAATCGACTCAATATGTAAGGCAATAAGAGCTAGTTTAGCCCCAAATCACATCATAACCTTGTAAAACAAGTTCAATGGGTTCATATTGTCCTCAATTACCTTTATTAAAATGTATTTGTGATGAAATTAGGGAACTTAGGGGTTGTATTCAAGACATAAAATTAAGGTTTAGCCCATTTAGGGTTTAGTGTAATAGTTTGTATACATGTGATGGAATTAGGGTTTATGGGAACTATATTTGTGATAAAGTTAGGGTTTAGGTTCAACATGTTAGGAAACATGAGTTGATTTATCCCATTGAATCACATTTTAAACTTGTATTTAGGTTAAATAGGTGCAAATTAGCCATAATTACCTTCATGGTTGCATTTATGATAAAAATTAGGGTAAATTAAGTCATATGTTACACAGACTATACAACTAATTGGGTCATAAATTTGGTGTAAGGGCTCAATTTTGCCCAAATCACATCCCTAATTGTACCAATTGGCTCAATTAATGATATAATAAAACTCAATTTATCCCCAAATCATATTACATGCTCTTTTAGTTATATTGAAGGGGTTCATATTAGCCTTAAATGCGTCCTTGATTGAATGAATCAACTCTTTAGTTAATTATATATGATGAAATTCTAGGGTTATTTTCACTCTAAATCACATCATTTATAAAATTTAAAATAGATTCATGTGGCCCATTTTGACCCTAATTATCTACAAAATTTAATCAATCGACATTTGCATTTGTTATATGATGGTCCATTCAAGTTTATTTAGGTCAATATACATGTAAAACTTGAATTTATTATTTTTTTGCTGCAATATATGATTAAATTGGAGGTGATCAACCCCAAAAACACATTTTTTAGTCATGAAATTAGGTTTAAGGGGCTAAAATTAACCCCAATTTCATTCGAATTCAGCCATGTTTGAGTATTTTGTTTATATTTTTTTATCACATTGGAGTTGACACATTAGACTTGAACTAAGTCCCAATGTCTTATGCTTGGCTTAAGTTGCATGTTAAATATTATAATTTCATTATCAAATTAAAAAAACTTAATTATATCTTCACATTAACTATTAACTGAGGCCATAGAACCCGTCAAAATATAACTGCAATCTTCCTTTGGTAGTGTATATAGGGGATAGGTACTAGTAGTGCCCTGCACCTACCAATAGCTAAACTAGATTTTTGTTAAGTTATGTTTCATTAATGGAACATGTATTTGTGTGTATGTATTCCTCTAATGTGATACCACAACACCTTAATTCTCTATCTAAAGTTAGGGACCTTTCCCTTATAATGATACACTTCACTTTACAATTGAAATTATCACGACACACCACTATTAGGGAGCTCAAGAAAAAAAAAGTGTGCCCATAGAGATTTTTTGTTTTTTTTGTGTTATGAACAAATAATGCATTCATTAAATGATGGTCCATTCAAGTTTATCGAGTTCAATCTACATATAAAACTTTTATTTAATATTTTTTCACTTCAACCTTTGATGAAATTAGAGGTGATCAACCCCCAAATCACATTTTGTAGTCACGCAATTAGGTTGAAGGGGATCAAAATTGCCCCAATTTCATTTAGATTCAACCATTTTTGACTTGTTTATATTTTCTTATGACATTATGGTTGACATGTTAGACCTAAACTAAGTCAAAGTATCTCATGATTGGCTTAGGCTACACATAAAATATTCTCATTACATTATCACATTAAAAAAAAATCATCATATCTTTAAATAACCTATTAATTGAGGCCATAAAGCCTATCAAAACATAATTTCATCATTTTTGTGGTAGTGTATGTAGTTTAAAGGTACCAATAGTGACCTACATGTACCAATAACCAAACAAGCTTTTTGTCAAGTTGTGCTCCATTGATAGAATATGTATTAGTGTGTATAAATTTTAGTGTGTATGTATTAGTCTAATGTGATACCACAACACCTTAATTATCTATCCAAATTTAGGTAACTTTTCCCCTATCATAATATATTTCACTTTACAATTGAAATTATCAGGGCATACCATTATTAGGGATCTCAAAAATATATATATATATGTGCCCATAGATTTTTTTTTTTGTGTGTTATGAATAAATAATGCATACACGTTACATAAATTTGAATAAAAAAAACAAAGCCTTTTATCTCAGAAATAGCTTGGATTCCTAGGCAAAAGGTTTGGACCAGTCAATCTATAGTCGAGTCTAAGAGTTTAAATAAAAAATAGTAATTTTCAACTTCTATCGCCAAATACACTAAATTTTAACAACAAATTTAAAAAATTATTACCATGACAACAAGCACACTCTCCTCTTTCCAAATATAAGATTTTTATATCTGTTAGACTATTTTAGGGGTTCAAACTATGTTGATTTATATCTATATATTTTTAAGCCACTACATGTCACAAATATACATGCCTATTAATGTTTATGTAATTTTTTTTCAATGATCCAAGTGAAAAAAAAAGTTATATGGTCAAAGAGTAGGCCTAATTCTACACACATTTAAAAAAAAATCAATTTTCATTATTTTTAGGTAAAGGGGACCGCATGGCCGGATATCCATTTTTTGACTAATTGTCAAGATCTATTTACTTGAATTTTTTTTTTTTTTTAAATATTCATTGAAAAAATATAAAAAAACATAGGTAAAAAATCTAGAAGATAGTATCTAAGTATTCACCAAAGGGTTTCAAACAATATTAAATGGTGCTAAAAAAATAGTGGGTCGCATAAATGTCTATCTATTTTGTATTCATAAAAAAATAGAAGTGCCTCTTTAAAATTTAGATGTTTGACCTATTTATACTTAACCATTTTTCAAAAAACTTAGTATTTTAAAAACTAGACTTGAAATTTTATAATTCATGTTGTTATACCATCTTCAAATTTTGAGTGTAGCAATTTCAAATTATCTATGGAACTTAAATTTTTTAAAATTTCAAGAAAATCATGTTCACGGTAAGCTCGTTTTGGTCCCGCAACTTTGTGCACTTACCCCCTATATTTTATGTTAAACATTTGACTATATTTATGATTACCTTCTTGGTCAATTACTATTGTATCTTCCTCCTCCGTTTACCTTGGTCAACCCTACCATGTCGTCCAATAAAAATGCTCTATCATTTATATATTTATAATTTCCCAGTGTTTCAGAGATGGTTTTTAGTTTTTTATTATTTTTTCTAGTTATCACTAACTGAACATTAAATATATTAATCATATCTAATGAGAAATAAATATTTACCCAAAATAATCCTTGGCTTAACTCACATTTCTGTATTTTACTACATGAGAATGAATCTAAGGAAATCCCAGTTGTGCCCTAGGTAGTAACATGGCAATCAAATCTTGAATTCTTTTTCTAGAATAGAAATCAACACTGGATCAAATGGGAAGATGCATATTTTAAGAAAAATAATAGCATGTGCAATGGAAGGTCAATTCGATCTAATTCTAGAATGAGTTTCTAAATTTCATATACTCCACAACAGTAAATGATTGTGTCATGTTTTTGGGCTGACTTTGCTTACTAAAAAAGACTTGAATCCCATTTCCTTTTCAAAAACCTGATAAAATTTGGTTCATATCCCCTCTTCTATCATACTTCAATTGATACACTTTTTGCAAATGATTATTTCTCAGAATAATGACTTTCTGAGTAGGTAAGGCTCCAGTTAAATTATGGGCATTAATTTAATTAAAGTACATATTTTAGAGAGGGTTTAGATCCAAAATTTTCATATTCCAACACAATTTTCCAAATCCTATGAAGGTAGGGAAGTTTGGCTGGCTGACTATGGAAGGGACTCTCATTCTTGGATTGCCTAACAATTTCAGCTTAAAATTTTTGGCTAGAATGCCAAGGTAATATTTCTATGAAGGAATCCATAGGGTTTATTCTTTGTGGAAGGAAACTATAATTAGCTCGAGTCTTTTTGTACTATGAAAATAGTTAAATATAACATAATCATGGTCGTACACAACTGTGGTGTGCAAGTATGGGAGTCTTATGTAGTAGTAAAATTATTGATTGATTTAAGAGATGTTAGTATCGATGGAGTGTTGGGCAATTCATATATTTTTTGCTTATTGAGTGTATGAGTCTCTACTGGGACCATTAGTTACATCTAGACTTTTGCATCTCTATCTTATCAAAAGGAAAATACATCCTTACAGGGTTAAATCCTCCAATAGGCATATCCTCATGAGCATTGGTAGAACCATGCAACTCAAACATGTTGTATGGATGGAAATGAAGAACAATAAAACCATCAAGAAAGGCAAGTTCACCATCATTAGTTAGCATGCCAATGAACAATTTAAATGTGTAGAAAGATTGATTGCTTATTTTCATGTTTATCTTCAACTTAGATAGACAAATAATTATCATGTGTATAGATGTCAAAATAATCAATTGTCATAAATATCGACATAAAATGTATTCATGTCTTTATTCATTGAAATTTTGGGAGAACTATAAGAGAACGGAGTGTCGATTAACACGTATATGCCCTGCAAAAATATCCAACCTTTCTACCAAATATGTGACCTATAGAGCAATCTTGAGGCCACTTTCAGTATTTGAAGCAACTATTGTAGCAGTGTTGGTAAAGGTGTTGATGGTGGATTCGATGGAAGAGGCAGTGCTAGATGGAATACCCATGGCAGGTACTACAACCACATCGTAACACTTATTTTCTTATGGTAAGGGTAACTCTTGAAATGTATCATGATAATAATTGTATTTATTTTTATTATTGTTATGAATAATTGTATTACATGTATAGACTATGAAATTTTGGAGTTACATTTTTTATGTTCTATATTTTTCAAATTATATTGATATTATGACTTTAAGTTTATACATATATAATGTGTTGAGGTTTTTATTTTGATATTTTAATGGGAGATTGTGGGTAATGTTTTGATATTTTAAATGATTATTATTCTTCAAGAGTATTGAAGGATTGTATTCTTGACACGAGCATATTCATGACTTCTTTTGTTGGATTTGCATTCTCAATGTTAGTTAACAAATTTATGAATTGCATTTGTTGTGTAGTACATCCTTCCTAACAATATATGTCTATAGTAAAATTATGTCAAATGTTTTGCATGATGTGTGACCAAACTATTTTCATGCATACATTGGTATGCCATTCACAAGGGGAAGTTGACCCGAGGCCCCCAATAAGAATAATTGACACATTCAATGAGAATCATAGTTTTTTTGTGCAGACATGAAGCTTAAGATCTGTAATTGTATAAAGGATAAAATAATTTCCATTTTTAATTATAGGATTTTGTAGGCATTAGTAACAAAAATATATCATAATAAATTCCTTTGCATTATCCTTTGATGACTTGTGCAAATAATATTATGTTTTCCTTATACTCCTTAAGTTTCTATATTAATGATAAAATGAACACTAAAAATATATAATTTTTAATTCAAAAATATATTTAATCTATAATATTTTAAAAATTAAATATTACATCCTTGAATTTTATAAACATAAACTAAACTAATAAAAAATACCCAAATAAAATAATAACCACTATAATAAATATCATAAACCCTAAATATCAATAAAGTGAAAAAAAATATCGAATCAAGATATAGACCCCAGAGTAGGAGTCTAAAAAAATATATACCTTAAAAACTCAATTATGTATTATCTACCCACTGCTCCATATATTTATGAAAATGTTAAAATAAACATGTGATTACTTAAAGTGTTTTTTGGGGTTTCAATCAACCAATTAAGATTTAGCGACCCTTTTTTATCATTGTCATATTTGATTCTATCATAAAACTAATTTATAATTCTTAATTTTTTCAAGACCCATATAAATTTTCCACGAAAGAGGTTCATATGATTTAGATAGATTAAATAGACATTTTCTTTATCTTTCGAATTTAAATCAATTTTCAACCATTAGCTATGAACTTTTAAAAAAATTGTGTCATCATATTTTTACATTATTCTATGTTAAAATAGTGGAAACGTGCTTGATTATATTTTCAAGAAGGTTAATCCAACCAGTCATGTAAGTCAACCATAAAAAACTTTAAAATGTTAAGATAAATCCCATTTTAAGAGACTTGTGTGCATCTTGGTCAAATTAATCAAAATTTATTTTTAAAAATATTTTTGAAATAATTTGTCTTAACTTTTTCATATATATTAGGAGAAAACAAACTCCTTATTTCATTTGTGACATTATAGCAGCGATGGTGGCTCCAACTTCACTAGCTTGTCAAATTTTTATATTATTATTAGATTTATCTTCAAATAAACATGTTTTCACCAGTAGTACTTGTATGTCAACTTGTGTGTTTTGTTGCTTTAGACTTTGATATAATTTTCCATTCTACTTCATATATATATAATTGTATCAATAAAAGTTTTGATATTGTTGCACCTAATGACACTGTCCCTCTATTTAGGGTGCCTTTATAGGCTATTAATCTTATCCCATTTTATCTATAAGCCACACAGGATAAACAATAATGGCAATAGGTCCTCTCTATGGTAATAGATGTTTAGTAACTTGCCATATTAAATTTAACATGTTAGCATAAGGAAAAATAATATAATAGGACCAAGAAAATAAATATTCTTGCCATGAAGTGACTAACATCCATTTTCATTGCAGTATAAACTTCCTAGTTATAGGCATGGCTCCTTTGTCCTGCCCTGCATAATATGCTCAAAAATTGATTGATGATTTATATCGACCCTATTCTCATATCAACTTCCATATTCAATGTCGACCTTTATGATTGAAAAGTGGTAGCTAAGCCTTTGCAACCAATATGGATCATTGTGATAATGTCTATGGTCTTCTTATATATAAATCATATTACAAGTCATTGATAGGAATATAATATCTATGTTTTACCTATTGTGTATACATATTTAATGTGAAAACCTAATCGATATTTAAAATTTATATACACATCTAAATCCCAAATTGCTATTCTAACATTGACATTTGATGAAAATTAATAAAATATCAAATCGTTCTTTTGTTTCATAGCCCATCAATAAAACTAAATCTTTTCCCATGTTAATACCACCTAGTAATATTACATCTACAATGTCATTAAAGCCATTAAAAATAATAAATAAATAAATAAATAAAAATACAAACTTTTATTAAAACTAGTCTAAAATTATATTTATATATATATATATATATATATATATATATATATATATATATATATATATATATATATATGGTTTATTGGTGAAGTTGTATGGTTTACAAAGAGTTCATCAAAAATGAATTTTCATCAAATAAAGGATGATATCGGGTTCAATCCCCTCATGAATTTGTTGCAATGAAACCCCTCAATCTTTGGTGCTAAACCAAAGATATAGCGAATGAAAAATAACTACTTGAAATTTAATCAGCGTCATATTATATAGAGGGCCCTACCTAATTTCTGAAATAATTTAGTAGAATGGAACCCCTTAATCTTTAATGTTAAGATAAAGATTTAGTCAATAAAATATAACTAACTATAAACTAATTAGATTCATATTACATGAAGGGCCCCCTCTAATCACTAAAAACAATTATAGATTTGGGTTTATAAGAATAAAAATAATTTATAAATGTTTAAATTAAAAGTAAGTAATTATTTATGTATATATAATTAGAGAAAGTGAATTTTTAGGAAAAACATAAAATTTTATACAAAATATTATTTATTAAAGAATTTAAAATATAAGAAATATGTCCAAAAGGACAACCAATTAAGGAAAAATAGTAATAAAAAATACTCTATTCAAGAGGAGGTCGTGAATACTTTATTCAAGAGAAGACTGTTATTAATTTGGTTTGGTTTAGTTTATTTTTTATTTTTTTAGGTTTCAATCTTACAAAAAATAATATTAAATAACAATATTTATGAAAGATAATGCATATATGTATAGAGTTAGGAAAATATATTATTCACATGGTAGTTAATTATTTACTATATGGTAAATATTAATTACTTTTGATAAATTAGTTAATAATATATTATTATTTTGTTATATTTATTTATATATATAGAGAGAGAGAGAGTTGTTCAACCGATTCATGAATATAGGAGATTGGTTGAAGCAACCTCCTTGATAATAGAAAATATTCTTCATATATATTTGTAATGGCTTGAATGAAATGTAATAAAGTGTGTATTATTATTATTATTATTATTATTATTATTATGATTATTATTATTATTATTATTATTATTATCATCATCATCATCATCATCATCATCATCATCATCATCATCATTATTATTATTATTATTTATGGTCCTATGTATGTTCTATTATTATCTGAATGCTTTAAAGCTTTGTATAAACTCTTTCAAGAGTTAACACTAGTATCAAAGTAGGGATGGGATTCTAAGAATCTATGAGGGGAAATCTCACAATTTATTATGCCCCTATCGATGAGAAAAATGTTTTTTGAGAATGATTTTATAGTTTTATTTAGGAATAAATACTTATTATTGTATATTTCTATTTTGGTCAGACTAAAAACATCATTTGGATATTGCAGACCTACATTTGTCTTCATTTATATAGTCAATCTCTAACATCTTTTGTGTTGACAGTAAATTTGATCATGTGATCAATGTGCTTTAGACATTTATGAAAGAATCACCCTACATCTTTTGGAAGCACTGAGTCACTAAATCTCCTGACTCGGCCTATGTCAAGCTTTGTTTAAAAATCCAACGTCATTGCCTTTGATTTTCCTTGGTGCCAATCTTCACATCAACATTGGAATGATGAATTCACAATGACATTGACTATGCTCTCAATTTGCATTGGTCTTTGCATCATCCTACATTAAGATATAACTATGACATGTAGAATTGTATTTGAGTTATTGGCATTGTTATTCTATTCCATGCAATCTGCATGCCAAATTAGGTTATGTTACCTTAGTTAAATTTGTTATTAGTTGAGTCTTTAGAATATTTTAGTCCATTAATGTTATACTCAATTATTTTATTTTGATTTTAGTTCTAAAAGGGCTTTTGTAGTTATAGTTTTATTTAAAGTATAATTAAAACTTATTTATATAATTCTTAGTATTATTAAATAACATGCCAAAGTATTTTCATCTATCATAGTATGTTTTTAGTCATTGAGTCCAAATGATGTGTGTCAATCCAAGCCTATTCATTTGGTATGTTAATATAGTCCATAGTTTTAAATGTTATGTAAAAATGTCAATAAAACTATTGTATGTCAAGACTTATTTTTATGTCAAAAATAGTCAAAAAAATTATTGTATAGATGCAATATCAGGCATCCCTGACATCTAATTTTTAAGTCATATGTCCCAATTATGTGGGGGTCTTGTCATAAAAATTAAATACAATTTGAGCTTCAATTTCCAATCGGCTAAATAAGCAACTTCTTATGAAGGAGGTTAGAGGTAGAGGAGGAAAGAGGTCAAACACTAACCTCTCATCAATCATCAATGATGGGGTTGCATTTATGGTATGGTGACTTATTTTTTAATTATGTGGTGTGATGTATTTCTTTTTGAGTGGTATAAAAAATAATAACATATGTAGTATTCTCATGTTCACTTTTGAAATTCCCCATGTAACACCTTTTATAGAAGCATTGTAGAGTATTGATAAAAATGTATTATAGCAATCATAATGTATAATTTATTAATAAACCTATAAAATAATTTATGTAAGGTTATTGGTGAACCTGTAAAACTATTTATGCAAGGTTATTGGTGAACATGTAAAATAACTTGTAAGGTTGTTGGTTTAATCCTTAAAAACCATCAGTATACAAATGTAGAGGTTGAATACAAGCATGTGTGCCTATTCATACCTAGATAGTCATTTGATCCATCCAAGAAAGTCATCTATGAAGATAAAACTTTTTTAGTGTTTTTTGCAAGCCCAATGTAGTACAATGGATAAGATCATGAGCCCACAAAGGTGGCACACTATAATAAAAGAATGAGATATGTTTTACCATTTAAAAATTGAGGAAATGTTAGTGTGTGAACTAAATTTAGAAGTGCTAAGAAATAAACTAATCTTAATCTAAGTTAAATTCAACCTAAGATAGATTAACAAAGAAAGGAAACAAAAAGTATGGACTTATACTTTAAATGTGCAAGCTTTCTCCATTGTGATGTAAACTTGATTTGCTCTTCAAAAATATGGTGGTCACTCTTTTAATGCAAAGGAAAATGGGTAGTGTTTTGGTGCAAAATGAGTTATTGTATGTTTTGATTTGCTTTGATTTATTTGGATTCGCTTGTGAATATAAATTCATTAACATAAATTTGGATTATGACTTCTAAGATTCAGGATTCTTGAAAATGAAGATTTTCAAATTTATTTATAGATTCTTAGAGGAAGATCTAACGATGGAAGATTATTTGGATTTATTAAATGATCTAAATAATTAACGGTGGATAATGAGTCCTCACCCATGAAGATGAAGATCATTTCAAATGGTTGAGAGAAGCATGGGATTAGTTAGCTGAGTCAATAGGAGTAAATCAAACTTCTTGACAATTCAGGAGATGACTCATAGGAGGTTGAGAAAGTTGTGGGTTTGGTTGGGATGAGGGAGAAAAAAGTGGAAGATGTTGGATGAGGTGTAAAAGCCAGATTTTATATTTAAAATAAGGATTTAAAATGTGCATAATTTACTAATTTGACTTATTCAATTATTTGAATTTTGAAGGAGATGTAATGAATTATTTTCAAAAGAATTATTAAATATTTTTGATGCATTTCAATAATAAATAAAATTTAGGTGTTTGTAGTTAGAAAAATATAGTATTCACATGGTAGTTAATTATTTACTGTGTGGTACATATTATTTACTTATGATAAATTAATTAATAATATATTATTATTGTGTAACAATAATAGATATATTTTGAGTTTTTTATACATGAGTGGAGTTGTTCAACCAACTCATGAATATAGGAGAGTTCTAGAAGTAACCTCCCTGATAATAGAAAATATTCTTCCTATATATATTTTTAATGGTTTAAATGAAATGTAATAGTGTGTAATAGAATAATATTATTTTATTTGATTATTATTATTTCTAGTCCTTTGTATGTTTTATCATTATCTAAATGCTTTAAAGGTCTGTATAAATTCCTCTAGAGTTAACAATGATATAAGAGTAGGAATGGGATTCTAAAAAATTGTGAGTGGCAAACTCGTAATTTCTTCTAACCCTATGGATGAGAGAAAGGTTTTTTGAGAATGAGTTTATAGTTTTATTTAGGAATAAATACTTATTATTTCATATTTATATTTTCATTTAGTAAAAGCATCATTCAGCTACTGCAAACCTACATTTATCTTCATTTGTGCAGTCAATCTCTAACATCTTCCATGTTGATGGTAAATTTAATTAGTTGATAAATGTATTTTAGACATTGATGAAAGAATCATCTTGCATATTTTGGATGCATTGAGCACTAAATCTCCTAACTTAGCATACATCAGGGTCTATTTCACACTCTACCACATTGCCTTTCATTTGCTTTGGTGCTAGTCTTTGCATCAACATTAGAATAATGACTTCATAATGACACTGACTCTACTCTCAATTTTTATTGGTTTGTGCATCATCATGCATTAAGATATAACTATGACCTGTAGAGTTATATTCGAGCTATTAACATCATTGTTCTATTCCATGTAGACACCATGCAATCTGCCATGCCAAATTAGGTTATGTTACCTTAGTTAATTTTTTTATTAGTTGAGTCTTTAGTATATTTTAGTCCATTAATATTATACAAGTTTTTTATTTTGATTTTAGCTCTAAAATGCCTCTTGTAGTTATAGTTTTATTTTAATTATAGTTAAAGTTTGTTTATAGAATTCCTAGTATTATTATATATTATGTCAAGGTATTTTTCTCTATCATAGTATGTTTTTAATCATTGAGTCCAAATGATGTGTGTCAATCCAAGTGTTGTATTAATTTAGCATGTCAATATAGTCTATTGTTTTAAAAAATTTATAAACTGTCAATAAAACCATTGTATATCAAGAGTTATTTATATGTCAAAGACTCTCTTGTATCGATGCAATATTAGGCGACACTGTCATCCAATTTTTAAGTCAAATATCCAAATTATGGGGGATTCTTGTCATAAAAATGACATACAATTTGAGTTTCAATTTCCAATTGGTTGAATAAGCTACTTCTTATGAAGGAGGTTCAAGGCAAAAAAGGAAGGAGACCAAATAATGACCTCTCATCAGTCATCAATGATGGGGCTACACTTCTGGTATGGTGACTTATTTTTCAATTGTGTGGTGTGAGCATTTCTTTTTGAATGGTGTAAAAATAAGAATAGATATAGTATATTTTTGTTCACTTGTGAGTATTCCCCATGTAACCTTTTTTGTAGAAGCATTGTAGAATGCTGATCAAAATGTATTATATAAATCATGATATAAATTTTATTGGTAAACCTATAAAACTATTTGTGTAAGGTTATTGGTGAAACTATAAAACCATTTGTGTAAAGTTATTGTTAAAACTATAAAACCATTTTTAAATTTGGTGGTCTAATCTTGGAAAAATATCAATATATAGATATGGAGGTTGAATAAAGTATGAATGTCTATTCATACCTAGATGGTCGATATATCCATCCATGAAATCCATCTGTGAAGATACATACTATTTGTTGTTTTGTGCAAGTCCGATGTAGTATAGTTGAAAATATCATGTGCACATAGAGGTGAAACACTATATTCAAAGAAAAGGATATGTTTTACCATGTAAAAACTAAGGGAGAGAATGTAAAGAAAGTTTAGTATTTACATAGTAGTTAATTATTTACTATATAGAAAATGTTATTTACTTATGATTAGTTAGTTAATAATATATTATTAGTGTGTGTGTGTGTGAGAGAGAGAGAGAGAGAGAGAGAGATTGTCACAAAATGTTTGGTGTTTTGTACAAGCCCAATATAGCATGGTTGAAAATATCATGCTCACACAGAGGTGGAATGATACACTCAAAGAAAAGGATATGTTTTACCATGTAAAAACTAAGGGAGAGAATGTTAAGAAAGTTTACTATTCACATGGTAGTTAATTATTTACCATATGGTAAATGTTATTTACTTATGATAAGTTAGTTAATAATATATTATTGTTGTGTAAAAATTATATATATATATATATATATATATATATATATATATATATATATATATATATATATATATAATTTAAAGTTGTTGGTGAAACTATAAAACCATTTGTGTAAAGTTATTGTTAAAAATATAAAACCATTTTAAAAGTTGGTGGTCTAATCTTGAAAAAATATCAATATACAGATATGGAGGTTGAATAGAAGTATGAATGTCTATTCATACTTAGATGGTAGATGTATCCATCCATGAAATCCATCTGTGAAGATACATATTGTTTGGTTTTTTGTGCTAGTCCGATGTAGTATAGTTGAAAAGATCATGTGCACATAGAGGTAAAACACTATATTCAAAGAAAATGATATGTTTTATCATGTAAAAACTAAGGGGGAGAATGTTAAGAAAGTTTAGTATTCACATGGTAGTTAATTATTTACCATATGGCAAATGTCATTTACTTATGATAAGTTAATTAATAATATATTATTAGTGTGTGTGTGTGTGTGTGTGTGTGTGTGTGTGTGTGTGTGTGTGTGTGTGTGTGTGTATGTGTGTGCGCGCGCGCACGTGTGTGTGTGTGTGCGCGCATGTGTGTGTGTGTGTGTGTGTGTGTGTGTGTGTGTGTGTGTGTGTGTGTGTGAGAGAGAGAGAGAGAGAGAGAGAGAGAGAGAGAGATTGTTACAGAATGTTTGGTGTTTTGTGCAAGCCCAATATAGCATGGTTGAAAATATCATGCTCACATAGAGGTGGAATGCTACATTCAAAGAAAATGATATGTTTTACCATGTAAAAACTAAGGGAGAGAATGTTAAGAAAGTTTACTATTCACATGGTAGTTAATTATTTACCATATGGTAATTGTTATTTACTTATGATAAGTTAGTTGATATATATATATATATATATATATATATATATATATATATATATATATATATATATATATATATATATATATATATATATATATGAACTTGTTCAACCAACTCATGAATATAGGAGAGTTGTTAAATAAACCTCCTTCATAAAAGGAAATTTTCTTCCTATATATATTTTCAATGGTTCAAATGAAATGTAATAGAGTGTGTAATATAATAATATTATTTTATGTGATTATTATTATTTTGGTCCTCTGTATATTCTATTATTATTTTTATTTCTTTAAAGATCCATTTAAAATCCTTTTAAAGTTAACATATAGTCTCCAAATAACATATAGAATAACTATTAAACTCACATCTAAAAAAATAATAGATAAATAATTTCAACTACTAGGTTTTCATATAATAATGCTCCTAAATAATATTGTAAACTAAATCCACATAAATAAAATCTTAGTATAAAGTATTTCAATAACATCAACTCTCCTATAAACATTGAACTCTTTTAAAGTTTTATCCTTTCCCAAAGAAATAAACAAAAATTAAGATTTTAACTAATTATGTATTCAAACAAATGCTTGTGAGGATTGAATTAAGAAATAGTTGCAATTTAGGCATTTTGAAATATTGTTCCTAGGCCTACTCAGTAACCAAGGTGTACCTAGTGGTGGGTGGATGCTCTTAATTGGATGGATATATTTTTACACATCTACTAGTGCCAACTATCCAGTATTCAATGAAGATCCTACTTTGCCACCTCTTAAGAATTGAGTGGAGCTATGGCATCCCCAGAACAACCCTTATTCAATGAAGCTCTCTAGTTGTGGGTGGCCAGATTACACCACAAAATCCAATTTGTTGATTAGTACAATGCCTTCAGTGTTCAAGTTTGATATCATATGCAATGGCTCAATTTTGGCAACTGGGTCTCCAAGGAGTTTTTCCACATGTTCAAGCCCAAGTCCACCTCCCAATAGATGCAATCCATTCAGGATAATGGGTAGAGATACATAGAGATAACTGAGATGGTCAAATCTTTCACTAAACATTATCAATAAGTATTTTCATCTCAACCACCATCTATGGAAAGCTAACATGTCTTGAATTGGTGCCTCTCAGTGGTTCCCACCAAAGTTACCTCCACCTAGAGGGTTGCCTGTGATAGGCTCCTCTCTCTGGAGGAGTTATTTGAAACTATGATGCAAATGACTAATGGCAAATTCCTGAGATGTGATGGCTTCCATTGTAAGTTTTACAATAAAATGTGGGTTATTGTTGGGGTTGACCTTTACGAGGTCTAACTCAAATACTTCCACATGCATACTTATTTGAAACTATGATGCAAATGACTAATGGCAAATTCTTGAGATGTGATGGCTTCCATTGTAAGTTTTACAATAAAATGTGGGTTATTGTTGGGGTTGACCTTTACGAGGTCTAACTCAAATACTTCCGCATGCATACCTAGGGATCAACCATCAACAAAGGGCATATCAAATTCATTCCAAATGTCGTTGACCTCGATCTCATTTATATTAGTGTCTAATCAATTTTCTTAATGTCTCTTACAAAATCATTACCAAGGCTTTGGCAGTCCACCTTAGGCATATGCTACCTTCGATCATCCAACTTGAGTAGATGGGTTTCATTCAAGGTTGACATATTCAAGATAATGTTATTACAGAGTGGGAACGCATGGAATGGGCCCATCAGTTGTACCAAAAGGCTTTGTTTATTAAAATTGATTTTGAGAAAACCTATGATCAAATTGAGTGGCCATTCATCTTGGCTATGTTACAAGCTCTAGGTTTTGGTCCCACTTTTATTCATTACATCTACATGTTATTTTATGATACCTCGACATTCTTCTCTATTAATAGAGTCAAATCATAACCTTTCAACCTCTTTAGATCCATCAGGGAAGGTTGCCTCTTAACCTTGGCCCTACATGTTCTCATAGTGAAAAGTTTTGGTTATCTTTTGGCCAATGCTCAATTGCAAGGCTTTGTGTGTGGTATATCCCTTCCTTTAGAAAAACCCCAACACCTTCTCAATGGGCACTTCATTGATGACTCATTTCTTAAAGTCGTTGATGAAGAGGATGTTGTGGCTAATGTTATGTGTTGTCTGGGGGTCTTTTAATTTCACTCTAGCTCTACCCTAAAATTGCATAAAATGCAGTGTTATAGGCAATCCTTTCTTCCTCAGCCTGCCTAAATGGTGTAGTAGAATTGGCATTGCTACAACAAGATGATTTTTTTTATTTTATAATAATTCCCTTTACCTCCAATGCCTCTCCCTCTCGGTTGTGTCAATATATGGTAGAACGTGTTGATAAAAAAACTCTTGTATTGGATAATCAAGTTGTTTTCATTTGTTGGAAAATTTTAAAATCTGCTCCAAAGTGCTTGTTGCCACTCATGTGTACTACTCTTGTTGGGTGCCGACTAAACAAGGCATCTTCAAGCTTGATAAGTTATTATAGGATTTCATATGGGCCAATCCCTCATCTGGAAAGAGCTTTGATATTGTTGCTTGGGCTTATTGTTGTCTTTTTCACAAGGCTGGTGGCATGGGCCTCATTGATATCTCTCGATAAGACTCTACCCTATGTGCTAAATGGATTATTCATGTAGTAGAGGGGAAAGAATCATAGAGGTATTATTCAAGGGTCCCCCTATGGCCATGTGACTTGGAAAGGCCTTGGTTTTCCCAGTCCCCTTACCCTTGTCACCCTAGTCAAAGTTATTGGCACCTTTGTCATTAAGAGTATCTAGAAACCCTGGAAAAAAAATCAAACCATGGTTGTTGTGGAACGGTTCAGGTTTAGGGATAGTGTTTCCATCAACCAATAGTCTATATGGTGGTTGCCTATCATCAACATGTATGAGGTAGCTCTTACAGAATTGCCTTGGATTCATGCACTTAGGTTTTACCACAAAGAAATTCGTGTGAAAGAAAAATTTTCTAAAGAATCTCGATTTTGAATCCCCAAGAATGCTTTCCAAGCTAAACTCAAACTCTCTTTAGTGAACAGAGAATCTTATGATGAGATTGTGATAATGGTGCCTATGGAGTTTCTTCACAAGATCTCTAGTAACTCTGCCCTCCTTAGTGTTTGGACTGAAAATGGTACAAAGAGACCCCTTTGCAGAATATACTACTAGAAAATGATATGAATGACTCTTTTCACACTTTTATATGGTGGATAAACTCAACTAGAGGTGAAGCATCTATTCCTCCCCTTCTATTTGGGGGAAATACGTCCACATTATCTAGTCTACTTGTATTGAGCCCAAAATTATGCATTTTAATTGGTGTTTACTTTATAAAGTCCTGCCTATTGGTAGAAGGGTTATCCTATTAGGGATTTATCTACCCAAATGTCCTTCCTATGGCCACCTTGAAACCATAATGCACCTTTTTTAGTAGGCCCAACATACCTGGATTTGGCTTCAGGTCTTTTTCTAGCCCCTGTACTCCACCCCCTTCAATTGGTGCCATATTTTATTTGGAGATACTTCGAGTCTACCTCGCCAATACACCCAAGTCTGGTATGCTTTCAGAGTGGAAAATTTATTCTGGTAATGGAAAGAGCATTATACAACATTAATTTCTAATAATTTTACTGAGTCTCTTATTGCTACTTATGAAAAAGCTACTATTGGTTTTAATGTGATTCTACTAATACAAGTGCAAACAAACAAAGTAGCTATGGAACTTGACATGCAATGACTCCTCCATCGCTAAGGTGACACGTCTTACACTGATATTCACGTGTCACATTCCCTATCCAGAGACACCCCACCATGAGGTCAGGGTGACCCTCCTAGGGTTGGATCTCACTTCAACCAACCTCATCACCATTCTCGAGCTTTTGGATCTTTACAATAATGTCACTCTCCCCCTCCAGCTCAATAGGGTGGCTAGGGATCTCCCCCCATGGATTGATGTTCTAGTTGGCAATATTACCTCGTGGTCGATAAAACTGCTCTGCATCCATGCGAGCGCCAACAAAACAAACTAGCTCGATACAAATCCTAAAGGCATCAATTCTACACTTTAATAAATCTTTGAACAATACAGAGGCAAACGGAATCGAAGAAATAAAACATTTAACTTTAATTTTTAATGACATGATCATTAACTGATTAAATAATATATATAGAGAAAAATCAATAGAAAGACAACTAATGTATTGAGGATTCAATTTTTTTCCATTTATGCTATACCTTACATTTCAATGAAGTGAACGACAGTAACAATTTCAGACTCGTTTCATGTATCATGGTAAAACAGTCTCGTGGTAGGCTAGTTTGTAAAACAGGGTTCAGTCTCGTGGTAGGATACTCTTAAATCTTTATTTAATTTAAAACAGAAGAGGCAACAACAATTATGAACGGTACTATAAAACTCATCGATTCGATGGTTTAGAGAGCTCGAGACGTTTAATGAACTCTTGGATGCATTTTTCTTCACATCCGCTGTCGCCAAATATGCTTTTTCTAATTTTGTTGACTCTCGATTTCACATTTCTTCCCTCCTCGCAGTCTTCGCTCATGACTTTGAGCACTGCCGTCCGAATGTGCTCCTCTCTGAAACTTCCGTCTTCTTCCCTTTCGACTTCCAAGCCCAGCTTCAGTTCGTTTCCCACGAGTCTGGCGTTAAGATCTTGATCGGCATTTAGCGGCAACAGCACCAGCTTCACCCCAAACTTCACCGCCTCCACCACAGAGCTCCACCCCGAGTGGCTCAGGAATCCCCCCACCGATGGATGAGACAGAATGTGAAGCTGCGGCGCCCACCCGAAGTATACAAGCCCTCTCTCCCGCGTTCGAGACTCGAAGCCCTCCGGTAATAACTCCAATGCCGTCGATGCCTCATTATGGTTGGAAAAGCAAGGGAAGCGCAGCACCCACAGAAACGGCTGCCCGGTTGCTTCCAATCCACCTGCCAACGCACGGATCTGCTCTTTCGACAGAAAACACTCGCTGCCAAATGATACGTACACAACAGAAGAAGCCGCCCGCTTATCCAACCATCTTAGACAGTAGGATTCCTTCTCTGAAAGCTTATCGTACCGCTGCTGGGAAAGATCAGGGGCCAGAGGACCTACAGGAACTACTGGCTTCCCGTTGGCTCTCTCCAGAAATTGGATAAATATGCCTTCTAATTCTAAGCAGGATCTGATGGCAACAAAAGAACACCCTTGGATTGATTTCAAGACGCGGTCGAACGCCGAGATCTGTCCCTTGCTGCGGTGAAAGACACCTAGAATATAGCGGGCTTCGAAAGGCAGCCAAACAATTTCAGAAGATGGAAAATCAGGAGGCACCACTGTCAAATCTTCCACAGTGGTTTCGTCTTCCTTGTCTCTGCCGGGAAGCAGCACGTAACTAGAGAACGCAGCGGTAAAAATAAGGAAGAGAATAGCCGGAATACCAAACTTGGCAGCAACGGTTGCAGCCCAGTACTGTGAAAAGTCGAAGACTACGCGATCGGGCAAAAGGCCCTGTAAGAGCTCCTCAAAGGGCTTCTCCAAGCCGTCCAGCGCCGTCTTCAAGACGCCTTCCAATTCGTGGGGGATGTCGGCAGTGCTCTCTGCGCCTGCTGGAAGACCCTCCACGAAGGGCAACGGCAGTTCCACCAGATCGATCTGCCGAGTGTTGTCTAACAACAATGGCTTGATTTTAGAAATATTACGCGGGGTGGAGAGGAAGGATACTCTGACACCATGATTAGCGAGCCTTTTGGAAAGCTCCAAGTAAGGCAAGATGTGGCCGAATGCGAGCCAGGGGAACATAAGCACATGAAGTTGTTTCTTTCTTTCTCTTTCCATGATGGGATTCACTGTTTCTCTCCCACAAGATCGAGCACCGTTGGTTTGCGCAGGCACACAGTCGAATTTGGTGATGAAGACCAACGAGCAACGACTTGTTCAACGAAAGTTGACTGGTAGCTGCTCACGCTGTTTGGTATGATTTCATTAATGTATTAATGTTGGAGTTATCTGAGTTTTGCAGCATATTGTAATGTTGTATTTTCTGAGCAGCGGAGTTCTGTAAAGTTGAATTCGATACAAGTTTGTCCATCTCTATGTCTCTGCGGGGATTTTAATATAAAGTTTATTTTTCTGTGAATACATTTTGTATCCTTATTTTAACAGCAGTATATGCTATAAACTTCTTATGTGTGTTTGTCATTCAATTTCCATTTGATGCGTTTACTTAGATCTTGTGTTTCTATTTACTGAAGCACACAAGAAATCTTTGCGCTTTTCTTTAATGTGATATAAACTTTCAGTTTGTATATTGTAGCAAGAATACATTATTAAAATGTAATGGGCCATACATGAATGAAAATTCGAAACGGGAAACATATTTCTGGCAGTAGAAGTGGAGCAACTGCTAATTGTTCTCTATTGTTCTCTGTTAATTGTGTCAGCATAACGTTAGATTAGTCATCAACTGGAATTGTTATCTGCTAATTGTTCGTTGGGAATTTTGGACTACTACTGAGGCGTAATTATTGGGGGAAATCATCTGGTCATTAATTATGCCATCTTTAAATAAGGATAGATGCAAAGTTTTTCTGGAATGGTCGTCATTCTTAAAAGGTTTCTGAATTTGTTCTCTATATAAAATTGTTATGGAAATTATGGAAACAGTATAAATTTTCTTGCTACATAGGTTAACATATTTTTAATGCTACATTATCCTACATTCCTAATTACACTGCAGTAACTGGAATAGGTTAAATGCCCGCAGAAACTTGGGGAGTTTATAACTTGGTACAGGCAAACTCAAAGTTAATGGAGAGCAATTTATTACTTACTCAGATAATGGAAAAGAAAGATATGGACAGTCCATTTGATGAAGATGCAAGTTAAGTTCATTTAAAGTTTACAAGGTGTTGGATGGAAGTTTAGTATTCTGATTTATGCATTTAATGATGGATGACAGGAAGAGGTAGTTAAAGTAATTCGGTCTTTTAAACACTTGGAGTTATGTAATACTCAATTCCAATACTCTTGTCTATCTTACAATAGAAACAAATTTGCTCCTGCTCAGTTTTTTTTGGGGCTCTTAACCATTTATGGTAGAACAAAATTTAAAAAAAAAACTCTTTTTTGCAGGTGGAGATGCTTTTGTGGGCTCTCTAGTCTTGGATTATATGTAATACTCAATTCCGTTTTTGTTTTAAGGTTTTAAATACTCTTGGCAACTTTTTTAGGTATATTTTATTTTGTTTTGAAAGATTTTTGGCTTTTACCCTGTGCTTCAGGGTTGTACTTTGATACGGCTAAGGAGAGTTCGTCTCCGATCCTTTTTGAATAATGGATTTTTTTGGCTTGTGATGGCCTTTCACTTGTAGTTTCTCATATTATAAATTAATTATATATATATATATATATATATATATATATATATATATATATAAAAGTGGTTTGATTTGCTTTATATATTGATATTAAACTTATTCAAGTTATCTATTATATTATATATCAGTTTTTATTTTTGTCACGTATATTATGTGTATTTTTGAATACATTATTATTTGATATAAATAATTTATGATTTGCAAAGTATCTTTTTAACCAGAGTTAAGAAAGTAATAATTTTTGGAATGAAAATTTTAGAGATATGTAGGTAATTTTAGAAGCTTATTGTAAAAGGATGAATAATATTTTATTAATTAGAATTGAAAATCAATCTCATAAATATTATATATATATATGAATTAATTAGAGATGAATTTTTCATCACTAGAACCAAGAAGATAATTATGTTGTAAAAAATAATATTTTAACTTTAGCATATATTTTCTTGAGCTTATATTTGAACTATAGATTCATAAATTAGAGCTAGGTACATAATTTCCCAGCAAATTAATCATAGAAGTAAATAACATTAAAATGAAATTATAAATATATCATAATCATTTATAGTTTGAAATTAATCGTAGAAATTAAAAATATTAATAAGATCAGTCCCTTTATTATTATTATTTTTATATACATATATATGTCACGTGAAAACCCCTATTCACCATGGTTTAAACTTTACCATGAAAAATATTATAATTATTCATCCCATGGTTTATCGAGATCAAATTCAATCTATATTGGTCCCTTTCTTGTTATTAGATAGATAATTAATTATATTTTAATTTAATATCACATCATTCACTATAGTTATATGAAGAATGTAATATTACAAGAATATAAATGTGGTATGTATTTGCAATCTTATGCACAACACCATGGTGGTGGATTGGAAAAATATCATGTTCTATTGTCATTGGTTGACAAGGATGAGATAAATGTATTGCTCTCATCTACCTAAATTATAATTATAGTAATCAACTCTGTAAAATACAATGATGGTTTCACAAAATTTGGTTTCCTGTGGGAATCCCATCCTTAGACAACCAAGGTGTTGAGCATGTTAATGAGTGTGCAAGGGAACTAGGAAAGGTGATGTTAGTAATGAACATGAGCATCAATGATATTCAATAGAAAGATAAATGACACTAATGAAGAACCCATTCGAAGTTCCTTTGCTTAATCGTATTATCTTCTTGCAAAGGAACAAACTTAGTTTCTCAACTTTGTGCTTGGTGTCTTATCAATATAATAATGGTATCTTAGACAAATGGGTCAACTCCAACATGATTACAACAACAATTAATGATATAAGAGTTTCAAAGACAAAACATATTGCCTGGATAGCTCAAGTAGATTTTAGAGTCTCAAATCTATTGTTTTGCAGTAAATTTTATTTCTTAATTCAAGTATGTCGCTGGAAGATATCAGTCATGATAGGTTTATATGATGTCAAGGACTCCTGAGTAGACAAATATCACAATTTTAGCATTTTGTCTCAATGATCTCCTAGTCTAATTAGTAAGTTTTGGGTTTTATGGTCTAAGGCAACACTTAGTTATAAGCTGATCTAGTGGAAAAAGGTTGTTGCAATTTTTTTTATTAATATATTATCTCTTCCAGATTTATTTTAAGGCCCTTCATCTTTAGTTGTCCGGTCACTGTACAAAGGAGCTTACACCCCTCAATCTAAAATGTAGGCAACGAGTCCAAAGTAAAATAGATTGAATAATATAATCATTTCACTAAGTGAAATGACATGGAAAATTTGTATGTGCATAATATTCTTCTAGATCCATTTGTCTGACGTTTTAGATATTACAACTCTATCCATCATCAGGGGAATAAGGAATGAAGCCAATGTTAAATAATATCATTCATTATCACACTAAAAAGAAACCAAACTAAAAACTTAAATATGTTTGTGTATTAATATCTAGGGCCCTATCACATTGTTCAATGCATATTTCATTTAAGAAAACTTCATTAGATAGTTTCAAGTGAAAGATGCACAAACTTTAAGTTGAAAGCATTCACCCTTTTAGAATGTGGTTTGCAGTCAACTTAAGACACTAGGAAAACCTCCTATAGAAGGAAGAACACTGAGATATAGAATTGCATGGTGCTTATGATATGTCAAACAATAGAAAGGAATATTATGATCCACCCTAAGTCCTTTCAACTTGCTTCCATGCAATATTTTATCTAGAAGGGTCTTATGACTCCTAAGTCCTATGACAGATAACATAGCTTTAAATCCAATGTCCTTAGGATGTAAAGGTCAATTAAAATGGATATGAATCTATAAAGTTGAGCTTCACAAAATGACTGAGCCATGGGTTTACTTTATTAGTTTGTTGAAATTTCTATACAATGTATACACTGGTTCATGTCCATCTTTCTCTGTCATTCTCCATTAATTACTCTTTTATAAGGTAAAAATGCTAACTTATATATGGTTTCATATCTACAGAGAGGTTCTTCAAGGCTTCAAGTTGTTACTATCAGAGGGAGTATATTGTTGAAATATTTGAGAAAGATAAACAAATTTTAATATTTTTAGTATAACCATTTTTAGATTATTTTGTTAAGAACTAAGGTGTAGCACCATATGTATTTTATCCACTCAAAATACACAAATTACTATACCTTTTTTTTACCAATTCAAGTCTATGATCCATTTTCTTATATGCACTCTTTTTATTACAATATATTTTATTGTATCAATAACCACTAGCAAATGGTTAGAATCAATGGCCTACTTACCTGAAAGGACTTCATGAATGAATCCAAAAAAATAAATCTTAAGGAATTAATAGTCAGCTTTTCCAAAAAAACACTTGGAGTAAACTTTATGCCTCAAAGCATCCTAATAAAACATTAACATTTGTATTTAATATTTGATGACAGTCCTAATAATTCTATATCTAACACATCAAGTTGAGTTAAAACATGAAACTTGGTCAAGTTACTCGACACTTGATAAACTTTCAAATAAATCACAAACATAGGCAATCAAGTTTTATGATTTGATATGAAACTTCATTCAAACCTAAGGTTTGTAATTTAATAAGAAAAATAATTATATTATGGAAATTCATCTCCATGATAGATGAAGTTATGAAATTATGTATAAGAATTTTTTTTAATCTTTTCTTTAACTATACAATAATTGTCATCACATCCCAAGTTTTAATGAGATGGTTATTTAATCAATCAAAGAAATTATTGATTAGTTTTTCTTTTATTTCTTGGTAGTACGTCAACATTAAAATATGTATGAAAGGACATAATCAACTTGAGATTGAATTAATTCAAATATTTTATTAATAATAATTATATTTAAATTCAACATCAAAAATATATACAAAATGTTTAGGATAGATTTCAATTCTATTCTAAGCCCTACAAAGACTTGGCACATGGCACCCTTATTCTAAATAATAGTTGTAAAGCAACCGGCTAAAATTCATGATTCATGCTATTTTTTAGATAAATAAATGTAGTTTAAAATAAGAAAATGTCAATAAATTATGATAAGTCAAAAAATAACCTAATAAATATAAAAGATTCTTTGATTATATAAATAAAATATTCTATATCAAACAAGAAAAAAAATCTCTTAAAAAAAATTACAATAAATTAATAAGTTTTAAATGTTTTGCCAAACACCTTAATTTAATATTTTTGACAACAATTTACATTTACAAATTCATTGCCTTGAAATCAATTTCAATCTAAACTTTTCTCTTAATAGAGCCCTTCAATTCATTTTATATTCTTTTCTTAACCACGTTTATCTTAGTTGTCAGTACCTAAAACTGTATTTACTGTTACATAATGTCTTATCTCATTACAATGCAACGAAGCTTCCCATTCCCTTGGCATCCGATGGGATCTGCACTTAATGAGAAAATAATACTAAAATTATTTGTGAAACATAGATGTCTTAATGTTCCTTTCTTCAAACAACAAAGTGGAGACTATATTAGATGAATTGAATTGTGTTGCTGTTACCAATAATTATTGAGTAGAGTTGTGTTGTAAGAGTATTAGTTGACTCAAATTTTATGACAAATGAATAGTCATGTACACAATTCATTTTCGGCCTGGCATTCTAATTTTTAAATCTAGAAACCAAGTACCCAAAAATATGAACCACACATCATGCTCTTGGCCCATCTTTATAGGAACCCAAATATTATTTTAATTATTTAAAAAAGGTTGACATATATTTTTATATCATTCTGCCTTCTTAAAATAGTGATACACACTACATGAAATGAACATTAATTGATTAAATTGACGTGGTGTAAACTAAACCATTCATTGTAATTGATTGAATTGACGTGGTGTAAACTAAACCATTCATTTTAATTGATTGAATTGACGTGGTGTAATATGAGCCATGCATTTGGCATTTACGCTGACACTGGTTTCTTTCTTTCTCTACGCTTTCAATTATAAGAAGTAGCTACTATTTCCTCTCGACCTCTGCTTTCACACTCTCTCTATACTTTCAATTTTAATGAATATTTTTTTGTTTCTTATCTTGGTATATCTTGGTACGTTGTGTCCTTGAAAATTGAAATGTATGGGAAAGAAAGTAGAGATCATCTTGCTAACTAAACGCAGAGATCATTTTTCTAACTAAAATGAGGCTACGTGATTATTGGACAAGACGTTCATATTCCATGCCAACCTCATAAATGGCTAACCATTGATTAAATTTCAAGAATGGGCTTAGATGGTCAGAATAAAAAGTATCAAAATAAATATTTATAAAGTATTTGTACCATTACAAGGATATTATTAGAATCTAATTATTTGTGAATTGCTATTATTGATGTGGACACAACTGTAATTGGTCACAACCACCTTCATGGACAAAAGACTTAATCTATATAATTAGAAATTGTTAGATAATTGCTCTGAATTATTATAATTATTGTAATTAAATATTGCTTTGTTTTTAATTATTTAAAAAATTATCCTATAAATTAAATATAAATATGATTTAATTGCAGCTCACTCTACCACATTATTAAATGTGTTTCACATATTATTTGAAATATATTTGTTTCATTTTGATTTTAATTTTAAATTTTAATGGACAACAATAGACCTATTTAAAATATTAATTTAGTAGTAGTGGATATTTTTTTGTAAGATATAAAACTTTTCAAAATATTTGATAGAATTATAAAAAATATATAATATTTATGATGGAGATCATAATATAATTGATTTAAAAGTGTGTGTGTGTCTGATATATATATATATATATAAAAGTGTTGAATATTTAACCACTCAATAATAAATTAATTTAAATAAAATACTTAATATATAATTATTGTAATTAATTATTACTTTATATTTAATTATTTCAAAATTTATTTTATAATTTAAACAAAAATGTAATTTAACTACATTCATTCTACCAACTAACAAAATGTGTTTAAAATATTGTTTGAAATAAATTTGTTTCATTTTGATTTTAGATTCTAAACTTTAATGGGAAGAAGCAATCTACCTACTCAAAATAGTGATAAGTTAATTGTGGATATATATATTTTTAAGTTGTAAAACTTTTCAAAATATTTAAAAAATATAATAGTTATGTTGGAAATAATACTATGATTGATTGAAAACTAAGAATATATATATTTGTAAATTGAATGTTTAACCATTCAATATTAAATTAATTAAAAATACTAAAATATAATATTAAATAATAAAACATTTAAATTATAAATATGTATAATAAATAAGCTTAACATCAATATTGCATTTCTTATTTAATCTACAAAATCATTACACACCTTAAAATAAGGTGGCAATAACAAGTGCATTATTTAAAGCCTGAGTATGTTGTCTGGGTAAAAATTACGATGAAAGTGGAAATGCGAGAATGTTCACATGTGCTAAGAGGCCAATGAAACTTTATGGCCAACTAGTGAGCATATTATAGTTATTCGATTTTGAAATAAATCTCACTCTCTTTAGTCTCGTTAGTCACTAGTCTAAGGCATATTAAGTGTCCTCATCTCTTAATTCTCGATTTTTTTATCTTTCAATATAATTATTTTAATATGATTTATTTTATCATAATATCTGATTATGAAAAAGGGGTCATATATAATTAGTTTCCACATAATGTTAAAAATTGTACATATGTAATGTATGTTAAAAAACAATTCAAATAACTATATTTTTAATTGGCAATTGAAAAATAATTCTATTAATTACTTTTTTT
The DNA here is from genome assembly GCA_037957365.1 of Torreya grandis. Classification (NCBI taxonomy): domain Eukaryota; kingdom Viridiplantae; phylum Streptophyta; class Pinopsida; order Cupressales; family Taxaceae; genus Torreya; species Torreya grandis. Next base: position 1,720,200 of record JARHVA010000256.1, on the reverse strand, counting down.
AATTGGTAATTGAAGGTTGGGGTCTATGAGCATTTCATTAAGATCGAAAAATATATAATTATTGTTTATAAAAAAAATTATAATTAAAAAATTACCACATATGAGTAATATAAACCAAAAAATTGAAGGATATATTATGAAACAGTGCCAAAACTTTTCACGATTTAGATTTCAAAAACCCCAAAAAACATATTTAATAGAAAAATAAGGAAGAGCATGAGACCACAACATGGCCGCCTTATCAATGTCTACATTAACCACCGCCTCCTTATCCAAAATAACATTTAGCAAAAAACAAAATAATATTCTAAAAGATATCTTGTATCTAAAGAATCACTAAATAATTAAAACAATTTATAATCCCATAAACTGTTTGATCTCATAAATGTAATTAAATCCATTTCATTTCATTTATTCAATGAAATCCACGAACTTAAAAAAAAGTCCTGCCTGTCACATCCACTTCCAACTCAGCATAGCCACTACTTGATCTGTAACCTCACTCACTCAGGGTTTCCACCACCACACTCAGATCCTATGCAACCACCACCCTTCTCAACAAGCACAACGCATAGAGCCATGAAAGCAATACCATAGTGACCTCCCATGCACTTCACATCGCTAGTTCTAGGACCAAATTTTTCTCCACCCCCACTCAGATCAACTTTCATCCATCCCACCACCGCTTCAGCGTTATTCTGCCTTATTTGGCCTCAACCTATCATGTTTAACCTACATCCCTTCCGTTTCCCACCCTTCTCAGTAGCTCCCAACTCTGATTGTTCATAGCCATGAAGCACCATGGTTTTACCCCTCAAATGCGTGAAGTGGTCACCAATTCCTATAGCAAACAAATCCTACATCATCCTTCCTTTCAAATATTTCAAAGAAGAGAAGAGCCATGTTACTGGTCTTTTCTTCCTATCCTTACAAAGTTTCAATGTGCTAGTAGCCCCCATATCCCAAGAACCTAGTTGCCAGTTTGTTTATCTACAAATTCTTACTAGGAAATTGGTTGCGTCCATTGCGTTTTCCAATGAACATACATCAAGGATCCTAATGAGTGAGGGAAACAGGGATTTTAGATAGTCTACGTTCGGTGGAGTGAAAACCTTCCCCTAATGTGGACTTTTGTCATGAAGGAAATTCTGCAGTTGCTCCATGTAGTCTACCATAGCAATGTATCGCTCCTCCAAATTTATGAAAAAACCTAAGAGGGACTAGTCCTCTCTGTTTAGACTCAGTAAATAGTGAGGGGGAATCTCCATGTCTTCTGCCACCAAAGGCTAGAACAACAATTTTAACCAAGTTTTGTATAACTTCCTTATGCTTCAATATCCTAAAAACAATCATGGTGAAGATCAAGACAATCTCTGAATTATCTCTGCTGAAAACATAGGAAATAATGAAGACATTACCCACAATCTCCCAAATTTCCTTTATGATTTTCCCAGTAGGTTCCCAAAAGATATTTCATACTTCTTTCTGAGATTCTGCCAAGGAAAGCCATTTAACATTCCTCGGCCTAATAAAATATCGATGACTCCATCAATACGAGCTCTGCCTCCCTATCCATCTTTCACTTTCCTAAATGTCCCTGAAGACATTAAAGATAAAGAAGGCTTGATACCAATTAAAAACATCCCATGTTCCGTCAGAGGGCTAGCTGTCACAGTCCTATTAAAAAATAAAATGTGCAATCACTCCCATTATGATGATTCAATAGGTAAATCAGATAATAATGAATTTGTAATTAAGAAATGATCATGCCAACCGACGTGAGATATGAAACCATGTATAAGCCAAGCGTGTCATGTATTGGTCCTTACAGCAAGTTACATAGATAAAAAAAAGGAGAGAGGCTTAAAGGGTCAGAGATAAGAGAGCAAGGAAATCCCATCTCAAAGATGCTCACTCTCCAGCTCGCTTAGATCAAGCCAGGAGTTTAACGATTGTCATTAACTAGCTCATCAGATTAAGAGATACCAGGTTTACGAGTCAATACGTCACTTTGTTGGCTTCATGGAAGCAATACCTCACTTCCCACTCTTTTAGGGAATTAAGAAGAGTCCACAATTGCCTTAGGATAATCTCAATGTTCTAAGATTTAGATTTTTAATTACAAAAAACCCAGAGCGTCACCATCGAGTCCCCTTTAATAATGACATTTTTAATTTCACATTGAACCACTGGCTCTGATTCCATAACCAAGGCCTAAGCATCGGCTTCATTATTTGTTCCATCGACCATTTTTTTAAAGAAGCCACTCTAACATAATATTAGAATGTCGTTAGATCCTATTTCTCTTATTCTAAGACATTTCTCATTATGTGGTATGCCATTGTTGAACCCATAAAAATCTCAAATTTCTCCATGTATTTTATGCCTAGGGCTCCTTTTGGATAATATTTTGGTGAATATGTGTATTCACACACTTGAATTCTAGAAATATGGTCAAACTAAGTCTCTCAAACACATTATAATATTTTTTTGCGAACCCAATAGAATTGGAGATTGATTCATGTTTTATTCAAAGCCTTCAAATTGGATCTTTCTTGGGGATTTTTCCTTTGCTCCTTATATAATTCATGAAATTTTTACATTTCATTCACATTGAAATCCAATTTCAATTCTAGAACATATTTTATGAATGCAATTTTCAATCTTATGCAAATGGAAAAATATTTTACTACTATTTATAGACACCAAAAATCTGCACACGATGGTCCCGAATGTCACATTTTCTTTGGACTACCTCATGACCCCCTTGGGCCCAACCTAGACCATTCGACCAACAAACCTACCACTACAATGAGGGGTGTTTTGAGACAATACTTCAACAAATCATCTCAAATTGAGATTAAAAAAAAAGTTGTGTATTGTCTCTAATATCGTCTCAAAATAGGTGTCTCTAATTATTGTCTCTCTCTAGGATATTACTTATTTTGCCTTTTTAGAGACACTATCATTTTTGTCTCTCAAGAGACGATACAAAATACCATTTTTTTTGTCTCTTAAGAGACAATATCATTTTAATCCCAACTATTGTCTCTTGAGAGACAAAATTAATTTAATGAAATTTAAAAAATAAAAATAAATTTCTCCCAGTGCAAACAATCAATAAATATCGTCAATGACATTGAAACATCTAGTAATTATTAGTATAAAAAAAATTATAAAACAATTTGGATGGAATAATCTTGTGCCCACAACTTATAGGTCTACAAGTATTTTATTATATCAAAAATAAAAAATACAAAGGAATGCCTAGATGTCGTTAACCCTTTAGAATGGTAAAAAGATGAACTTCACTAGATTTCAGTGAAATCCATTGTTAGAACCATGTGATTCATCTGGACACTTCATGATCCTCAAGTTTTTTCAATCTTATTCTTCTAGCTTTCGGTGTGTTAATACTCATAAGTGTAATTCAAAAAGCTTACTCTTCTTCATTTTTTGATCCTTGTTCAGAGTTGCCTCCATAAAAAAACTTGTACTTTGTTAACATTTTCAATGTGATTTCACAAAACTATATAAAAAAACCAGTGATTTGAAATTGTTCTCTAACATGTTCATACAAATCTGTTCCTCCAACCCAACACCTACCATCCATTTTTCATGAAATGATCATTAAAACAAAAATATAAGCACATATTTAAAAAAAAAAACATAAGCACATATTCAAACAACTAGAGCTAGAATACAACCTCATTGTGAACATTTTTTGTTGCACAGTCCTGTATGGATATTTTGTAGAAAGTTGTGTCACTGAATTCTCTAAATACATTCAATAAAAAAAATCAATAATATAGTGATCCATGTCCAACCCCAAGTAAATAATAGCCTAAATGATCACCTGAGGTCACTCACTTTTTCCATTTCTGTCTTTTTTTCATGCTTTTGTACATCTGCATCTATGCAATAGGATTTATAACTTGAAATAGTAGAGAAAAAACCTAAGATGGCTCATCTATAAAAGAAGTATAGGAATAGTTCTCATAGGTGACTCTCTACATGAGCAAGTCATTCTTTTCACGTCCATTGCACTAGCCTGGGTGTTGCCCTTGCATCGATTGTCATTTCAAATGGGAAAAAAGCTATTAGGATCTCAATTTATTTCTTTTCTTTATATTAATCATGGCTATGATGATTGAAAAATATTTTGCATATAGCAGTAAACATTTTAGACATAATTGCAAATATTATTCATTATTGTGAGGAGAAATTATACTTACTTTCTTGGCCACCAAGGTGTTCGCCAACATGTATAAAAAAATGATGAAGATATGGAGTCTAATGAAGGCAAGACATTTTGGAATGAACATATTCTCTAACTCTCCCCTCTACAATGCTGGTGCTGGAACTCCTCACCATACTTGCCATGTTGGAACTCCTCAGTAATGATTGCAAATATTATTTGTTATTGTGAGAACTTATACTTACTTTCATGGCTTATAAGAAATAAAATAAGAAACAAATATTATCTACATCTTTTAGTTATGTGTTGAAGAAGAAACAAAAATAACAGGTCAATTGCAATAGAAACACAATGGAGGGATCAATAGCATCATAAATTATGATTAAAATTGAATAAATAGAATTAATGTTCCAATATCACTCTAATTAACGAATGTACATGTTCAATTACAATGTTTGGAAATAAGAAAGATAAATGCACTAATGATATATTTACTAAGATCGCATAACACTAAGCGATAATGGTTGTAAAAACATGATTATAATGAACAAATGGATAATCTTCAAATAATTGCCACAAAAATCGATTGGATATTCACAATGACAAAGATGCCAATCAAAATGTTTATCAAAGAGACACATGAATCAGTCTATCCAAAATACATGTACCACCTCTCTGCAATAGTACACACCTCTCTGCAATACAATACACCTATTAATAGAAGTTTCAAACTTTTAACCTACTACAACCTGAATCTAAATGAAAAACGTATCGTTGCATTTCATTGCATTATATTAAAAATGGAAAGTGGCTTACCATAGAATGGTATGAAATCAATCTCTATCAATTAATAACTTGTAAAGTTCATCGTGATGCTTCTCCAATTCATAGCATCATAAATAAAAATAAATAATTTGGGTTATTATTCAATCATAATTGACATTAAGAGCAGTGACTATATTAAAATACAATAAATGAATCAACCATATATATGCATCTCCATATATGTAAATATGGTCGTGTAATATAATGTTTATGCTTAGATATACATATACATAGCTATATATGGCCACTATCATGCACATTTAATGCGGTTTAGGACCGCAGATAGTCATGGCCCAAAACAAGACTTGTTGTTTTCCTACTTCAAAAGTAAGAAAATATTGATAGACTAGATCTTACGGATTCATTCATTAGAAAGCTCCATTTCAAATTTCTTTAAAATTAAGCTACACTTATCCATGCCAAAAACTTGTTCAGAGTTCTAAATTTAATGGTTAGGAGGCCAAGGTTTAGGTCTCATGAGTCTTAAGAGATGAAGTTCCCTAAAGAACGTTTTCAAAAGAACATATCAAACATACAATTCATATTATAGCATTCCATATTTAACAAGGAGAACTACATTAATTAAATATTTTTCACCATTTCTCCAAAAAATCTATATTGGCCAATTGGTAGAATTTGTCAAAAAGACTAGCCATTATTTTAATAAAAATGTATTCAAAATCACTTTACTAGCCATCTTCTGCAAGCATTAGGAGTAATTGCTATGTTTTTTTATTTGCATTTATTATTTCACAAAATACAAAAATTGCTCTACCATTCTATACTTCAAAAGTTACAATCCAAAGAATTTTCCTTGGTTCTTACCTCCACATCCTTGGCTGCTTGTTCTCTTGAAACTAGTTTGCTTAAACAAGAACACTTCAAAGAGCCATAGGACAATAATCCCTATTGCATTCAAATTCTAATGAATTTTTAAGCACTAACAGACAATACTTTTATTATAGTAATAGTGTAATTGTCAGTACAAATTTGCACAAGAGGGAATTGAATGTAGCCTACAATAACGTATATGACACCATAATCAAGAAGCAAGTAGCTTAAAATCTCCTAAAAAACATTCAAAATATGTTTCTCCCCATTTGCATTGGATAGATCTTTTGTCATTACAAAAACACTGCATGTAGAAAACATAATCAAGTTAAAAAAACCTCACTACTTTTTGCAACCATTATTGTGCAAGATTAGGGAACTAGGTTATCACAATTTGGGCTAAAAAATTGAAATCTTTTTCTATATTATTTTAGAACTTGGCAAGAAAAAATGAAATCTTTTTTCTATATTATTTAAAAACTTGGTAAAATCAAGTATTAGGTCCAAGAAACAAATGTCATGAAAAACATAAAATAAGCTCAAGAAATCAAATTAAAGAAAATACAACATACATCATAAATAATGCAAGAAATATTCAAAAATTTAATGGAAGGAGATTGCTTCTCTTAATTTGGCCATATATTGGTTCTTTTGTATTCCTGTTAGCTTTTGATAAATGTTAGCTCTACATTGTGTTTGGAATGCCTTGGATACTATAAGTTGGATAATATCTTGTGAGAGTGAAGGTTCTTAAGTGGTGGTAAGTGTTAAACAAGGAATGGTTCTAGATAATTGTCTTTACAGTGAAGGTATTGAGTTTCCTTTATAAGTTGTATGTTGAAACTATAGAGGCTTTTACACTGTGGTGGCTCCCTATACAAATGGAAATGACCAATGAGAACTCTTATTTGTGATCATCTATACATTCATGTTATCATAGAGTTATAGAATGATAGTTGGTTGATTGTTAAATGGAACGGATGATCTAATGGCATATACATGATGAGGATAACTAGTAAAGGATTTGAATGTAAAAAAAAACAAGTGTTATAATAAGTATTTAGTCACCCAAGTAAAGTAGATCCTGTTGTCAAGAAATTATGTGCATTCAAATTGTACCCCTAGTTTAGATAGTGTTGGATGAATCAAGCCTTTCAAGAAAAGAGTGAAGACAAAGACAAAAAGTTGTTGATGTTCTTGGATAGAGGAAAGGCATGGTGACAATATACACAAAAAGAGAGAATATTGAACACCTACAGGGTTGATATACATAACTTGTTGCATGAAATTAGGTTATTGACACAGCCTAAGTATCAAGAGAGTGCAAAGCACCAAAGGGGACGAATGGACTTCAATGAAGATGAGTTATAGGATATAGTAAGGTGGAGGAAGATTATGTTTTAACCCAAGTAGGGTTTAGAAAACATTGTGTGAGTTCTAAATGTGAAACTTTGTCATCAAATATATACCTTGTTTTGCATAGAGAACCCAAGTGAGTGCAGTGTTAAATCAAGAAAGAGAGTTGGCATAAGTATTTTGAGAGTATTGGCATTTTCTCAACATCAAAGACCACTTTTGACCTAAACAAAATGAAAGTAGGATGGCCTAGAGTTATGATGGCTTTCACAATTCTTCTACCTATGTACCCTGTAGCTCACAATATTAGATCTCTGGTACTCTTCTCCATACCTTATCTCAATCTATGCCTTTAATGGTCAATCACTTTGTTAAAAAAATGGAGCAAAATCCTTTTAATATAGAGTATAATTCAATATGAATCGAAGATACAACCAAGATGTAATATGAATGTAGATTGTTTTTGGAGAAAACTAACTCGACATTTCCCTTTGTCTACCCAGAACAAATAGATCTGGTTGAATCATAATGGATATATGTTATTGTATAATGCTTGACATAAACATATATAGTGAGTTAAAGTTACTCAAATGACATAAATACTGAATCATTAATTGAAATTCTAAACCACCCAACCCTCTAGCTCCAATCCAAGATTCTTCATATTGATTAAATGTTGTGTAAGAAGAATGTGATGGCTAGCTGGGGAACTTCACTGATGAAAGACTAGGGAAGTCATCCAAAATGACCACCAGGGTTGGTGTTAGTGTATACAACTGGAGAGTTGATGTCGATCAAGAGGTCAAGTCCTTGATGACATTCTTGATAAAATAGATGTCTTGGTCTTGTTTAGTTACATTTAACCGCATTGACAAAATCTATGCATAGATTCCCAAGAAGCTGATCACCCATAATTGAAAGGGTTGCATTCAGCGCTTCATTTTAAAATCAACAGTACCTCAAAATAAGATGACCAAGATGGGATGTGTGAGCACCCAAGTGCCGTGCAATGACCAGATGAGGATAAAAGGTTGGGGCATGATGTAGAACTCTCTCATGGGTGATCAAGTGGAATGATGGAAAATAGAGTTGGGTTTGGATTAGTCTAATTGTAGGGGGAAAACTTGATGATAGATTGCTACTTTCAACAAACATAACATTCTTCATCAAAGGCATTGCTCTCAAATTGGTATGTTCGATAAGAGCATACTTCCACATCAATAGAGTCCAATACATATGCCATAAATGAATCGAGGCCAATTCCAATGAATGTTTTTGCTCAAGAAAAACTGTAATATTGAGAGATGTCATTCCTTTAATTTCCAACTAGTAAATTACATCATGAAGAATTTCCACATACTTGCTGTAAGATATATCTAAATAAAACATACTATCTTTGTACTATCTCTGATACCCAAGGAATCTTGTAAAAAGTAAACTTCTAAAAATTGTTGTTAAGATCCTTTATGAGATCTTATCTATGTTTCCACTGTCCTTGTTTGTGATTTGTTATTAGAAATCATTTTAGACTACTTAATAAAATAGAAATAACTAAAGCAACAGATTATATTTCAGTAATACTGAAAAAGTGTTTTTTTCGAGAGTAATACTAAAAAAGTGTTGCCTAAAACAATATCGTAAAGTCAAACCCAAATTAAAAAAATTGACATGTATGCTGAATTCATTCAATATTTTAATTATGCTGCTCCAAGCTTCTCTATAATCATCACATCCATTTAGATAAGCAGAGACAGTCAGAAATCATTGCCTATTTTAGATAACATTTGTAGAAATCGTTATTTAATTTACTTATGCACCAATAACATCTACCATCTATCTACAATGGGTAGAGAGGTGGTAGATGTTATTGGTGCAGCAAACAAGTAGAAAGTTGGTAATGAACAGAGGAACAAGAAAGCATCTTGGAAGCTACAGAAAGAACCTCATTCTATAGAATTATGTAGGCATGTACGAAGATAACATTGCAATGTTAGCCACACAAGCATTCATCTACAGATTCTTAGCATCTCAGCCATTTCTAAATGATATGTATGCTTGGGCTTGCTGGACTTGGAAGTCTCAAGCCAATTATGAAATACACACAAGTGCAGGAGGTTACATCATCAAGGTTTTTACCAATTAAGAAAATAGGGAACGTGTACTCCAAGGAAGACATTGGTTTTTGGAAATGTTGATTTGTTCATAAAATTTCAACATTTAAACTTTCAAACAATTGAAGGAAATTCCCTCTCGAACCACTGTTTGGATTCAGCTTTATACTCTTCTACATCATTTCTGGGCGGAATATGTTTTTGGAAAATTGGGATATTCATGAGGTAATATCTATGTACATCCAAAGATTACAATGGAATGTGGTGGGGACTACCTCTATTTTAAAACTTGCAAGAAATTGATAATAAACCATAGGTAACCTGCATTTTTTGACTGGCTGAGTAATCAACAAACTTCTCGCAAACCATGTAGTAAGCTGGGACTCGAGTAATTACTCACCATCGCTCGCTAGTTTGAGCTTACCACTCAACGACTGCCTGCTAATTAGCTTCTGCAGATTTAAAAATATCATTTTTCGTATACCATTGTAATATTCTATTGTTTTGCTCTGCTAAGATGATATTATAATGTTTTGATTGCTATAGTCTCTGAGCATTGTACTCATTTTTTATCTAAAACTGAGCACTATACTCTTTTTTGGTAAAAAAGCTGATAGAAAATATACTCATGCATTCTCTAAAATCATTTCTCATATCGTTCGATAGTGTTTTACATGTTATTTAATTTAATTTTATGAATTTATATATTTTTTAAGTAGCAATAAAGTTTCCAAGTAATTGCCAAATCCCGAGTCGAAGTCAAAATTTTGAGGTACTGAAGAATTACCGAGTACAAGTTTTTTAACTATGGGGCCAACCATGTGGGAATATTTACAAATTTGAATTTGGGATACCTTCTTCCAAAAAGCATTACATTCCATTAGGAAGGAATAGAGCAGGTACAACAAATCAATGTTGAGTGTATTATTGATGTAGGCCTTCTTATAAATACAAAATTTAGTGCAAGATTGTCTAGTTGCTACATGGCAGCAGAAAGCACAAGAAAAAGAGGAAAACAAACAGTGCAAGAATTTTAGCTTTCAAAACCTCAAAAAAGAAACATGTTACAAAAATATGGGTGAAAAAGTAAGTAGAAAATATCAAAAGAGGTCAACACAAAGGGAGAGTACCATTCAGCTGTCGATCGGTAGGAAGAACTCACCAAATTAAGGATAAAAATAAGAAGGGTAAAAACAACTTGCACAACAAAAATCAGAAGGAAACTATGGCGAGCAAGATAGCAAGCTCTCAATCTCAGGTGAGGTGACACGCTGGGGAGAACTAACATAACAACCCCCAAATAGATGATAGTCTCTTCAAACATTCGGGGCTTGAATGCATTTATTAAGAAGAGATTTTTGAAGAGTTTAATTAATAAAAAAAAACCTAAAATTGTGTTGTTGCAAGCTCTCAATGTCGATTGGGTGGCTTGGTGATTTTGTTGAATTATAAAACAAGAACTTGTACCATCTTGAATTCATCCAAGAATTGATTCACATCCCAGGATTCAAGAAACAACTTTGGATTGCACATTAATCTTAAGGATCCAGTCAAATAATTATTACGTTGCTTAGTCCAACTCTGTTCATATCTCCCCTCAAGAGCTTGGGGTTTGCTTTGGTGGTATCACTTTGTGCCTTCCCAAAGTGCTCATAACAAGTTTCTGCTCAATATTTATTCTAGATCAAAGGCGAAAGGAAGAAATTCTTTGTGCACCCTGAGAGTCTTGGAAAGGCCAGCAGATGATCAAGCTTGAAAGACATGGGGAATCACTGATTCCCTTAAATTCTGAATTAAACAGCAGGTAGATGAGAGGCGATGATTTTGCATCCCTTGGCACCATGAAGATGCTTCTCTTCCATTGGACATAAGTTTTGGAATGCATCTATCTTATTTTTTGAAAATCCATGCCAGAGGTAATGAATTGAAGAGAACTGAGGTATGCAAGTGCAATACTTGGCTTTGCACAAATCAATGGGTATTTGTACTAAAGATTTGAATGAAAGGAGGGGACGAACGAAGGGATAAGGAGAGGAGAATAAATAAATAGTATTTGGTCTGAGAACATTCCCAGTTTATCAAATATATAGCAAAGATTTTCATCTTACATGGGTGAGTTATGGTGAAGACAAAGACCATGCTGTATGACCAGTTTTTTAGCCATGTGAAGATAAATACATAAAATTATAATAATGTCCATGAGAACCAAACAGTCTATGAGACCACAACCATTGATGAATGAGAGATTAATGACGGAAAGAAAGGAGAAGAAAATATAAGATCGAATTCTTGTTTCCACTACTTCCTAAGTAAAAATAAAGGTCTAAGATGCTACATGAGTGTGGACCTATTATCCTAGGACATGACCTTGTAATCACAGAAGCTTGTGAACATAATTTGGGCCACTAGGAGTTTTCAGCGGAGAAACAAAGCACACAATAAATGCTTGATATTTTTGCAACTGCATTTATCAAATTAAAGCCTCTTATCATTGAGATTTGACGCTGAAATCATTCTGTTAGTGGAAGAAAATGGTGCAGAATAAAGTCCATCCCTGTTGTCATCTAAAGTGGAGAAATAAAGTACACATTATATGCCCTATAAGGCCAATTGAGACAATATTAGGGCCAACTAAGACAATATTAAAGATAATTGGCTCAATATATACCACTAACTTCCCTCCTCAATTGGCCCTATATATACCACTAATGTGTTATTTTAGACTCATATATTGGAATTAGTACAAGAAACATATAATCGGTTGTATATATAGCACTAACATGTTATTTTAGACTATCTATTGAAAAAAGTTATTACAAGAAACAAGAAATTTAGAATTGGCCCTATATATAACGCTTACCATACAAAGTTGATTGCATACATTGGAAGTATCGAGAATCTAAAGATAAAAGCTCTATTTTTTATTTAAGTTCAATTGCATGATAAATTTTAAAGAAAATACAATTCAGATTCAAGATATATAATGTTGAATCTATTTAAACATTGTTGGATTGTATGACACCATGATTATCCATCAGAAATGGCCATTACAAAACGTTGGTCCCTAGTCTTGGAGAAAAATAACTAAGCTTTATAGAATAATAATAGAGTTCGAATCAACCATACAACACACTAAATCTATCATTGCTCTTAGTTGTGTTTTAAAAATACATTATTGACAAAGGGTAAAATACCATCAAAATTCGTGGACATGTTGCCCATAAGCATATTTTCTGACCAAAAAAAGGACCAATTCCATTTTAGCAGAACTTGTTCGATCAATCTCAAACATCACAAAGAATCGCCATATCCAACCGATTTGTTTTTTTTTAAACAAAAAAAAATGAATACAATCATTTAGTCTCTTGAATTACTCCAAAATCTCCTTTTTGAGTATAGCAAGAACTCACAATATCATGGAGCTTAGGAAATGCAGCAAGAAGAAGCAACTCCAAACGGCCATACATTAATTGTTTCAGACAAACAGTTGATTTCAAAGAAAAGAACACAAACATAGTGCTTCATTAGAGAAGTTATCTTCATTACAAACAACCACTTTTAAATCCGAATAAACACAGCATAAATAACATAAAACTTGAATTGAAAATTAAAATGGATCTTGATGGAAAACTTGAAGTGAAAAAGTGATAAAATTTTAAGGAAAATCAACACATGGCATGTGGAACCAACTTGCATGAAGAAATAAATATCTCGGGCACATCGCTCATACTCCTTCCGTTCTACAAGACCAACAATAGCAGCTGGGGCATTATCTAAAAAATAGGATTACAACAAACACATTGATAAAATATTTGGCAACATCAAACTAGGCCTGTCAAAATTTAAATTCTTAAGATGTATGTCGTGTGTATTTAAATTTAGGATTCTAGAGAAGTTAATAAATACAAATCAGTGAGTAAAAGAACATAATCTGATTCAAGTAATTGTCCAAGATCTTCAAAGGATAATCTGATGTAAGTAATCGCATAATCTGATGCAAATAATTATGAAAGTAAACTTCTCTGAAAACTTTACCCACTAAGACATGTTTGCAGTAAGACTTGGGCCAAAAGAACCAACAACATCATCCTTGACCACTTTGAAATGGAATCATTGTAGTTTGTATGCTAGTTGTGCTAGAGGATAGATTTTGTTGATGCCAATATGATATATGAGTCCTTTGTATTTTATATGGTAGTTGGAGAAAATACATAAGGAATGATCAGAAAAACCTAGGAACTTGCACCATCTAGAATTGGTCCACATTCCATGAAGAAGTGAATTTTCTCTTCAATAGCAGCCAAGATATGTTGTTGTGGCTCAATCTGTGCACAGAGCTCCCATTATATGAATATTATACTACTATGTGCACATATACATTTGGGAAACTGAATGGAGATCTGCTTGCAACGTAACCCTTTTACTATGACAGAAAAATCTTATTGTAGCTAAAGTAACTAAGTATATTGGTCTTTTGAGCTATTGTCTGGCAGTGAGATGGGGTATCAGTCACAAGCATGACCTAGGTTCACAACCTGGTAGGCATGTCCCCCACATTAGGAGTTCACCTTGTTAAAGTATCGCTGTTGGATGCGGCAGAGGTGCTAGATTTCAATGAATCCTAAGATCTGATGACAGTATGACAAGTTGGTTGGCTCCTCTATCTAGCAAAAAACAAATTGTGGGGACTGAATTGCTAATCCCTAGAGGAAAGGGGGGCACACATATTCTGCAAAGACAAACGAGGGAAAATTTTACCCTGAAGAAACAAAGCACCACTTAAACAAAAGTAATGCTTATCCCAAACCAACGATAACACATGAGACGACGATCACCGGGAGCTGTGGGTATGGGTTGGAACTTGGAATGTGACCCCCATCCCTGAACCCAGGCTTCATGATGAAAAGGGACAAGCTCAAATCCCTCCATAGAAATGAAAAGGAACACAATTATAAATGGGAATATTTACCACTGACAATGAATAAAGGTTTTAAGGGAATGACTAAGAGTTCTTTAAAGAAACATTTATTGCAAAAATATATGTTTTTTATCCAAATAATGTGACTCCTTAAAAAACATAGAATTTACAATAAATTAAAAGTGCATATCAGACAAAAGATTAACAGAATACAGGGAAAAACCCTAAATTTCTCCATAATCTAGATAAACCCAAAATTCCTCAATAATATAGCTGAAACACTCGATAATCCAAAGAAACCCAAAACTCATAAAAAATCCAAAACAAATCCATAGTTATATGTACCCTTTATAGACTCCAGTGAAGTAACCCTGATGTTATTCTTCTCCACTACAAATTTCACCGTTGCAGGGGTAGCCATGACAGAAAAAATATAACTACTTAAAATCACCACAGCTAAACTGCAGTCCCTCCCAAGAATCTGCAGTATAAAAAAATAAAAAATCTAAGCCATAAATTGCAAAATACAAAACCCTAAACGGTCGTAGCATCAAATGAAAAATAATACCTTACCTTTTTTGTAGAAGATAAAACTTTCACTGCCCTTCACCACTCCGCTTCGGCTCTGTGTTCAAAGGAACTCTGCGAGATAATCCGCTTGTGGAATAAAAAAATTGCAAGGTTCAACACACGGAGAAAAATAATTTTGTGCTGAAATAAGCACCATGGGTAACATTCAGCATGTGAATCTGGTCAGGTTCTGGGGATTCTATGTAGAGTAATAAAAAATGTTACTGGTGTATGACTACATGCCTAACGGCTCCCTGAATTACTTGTTATTTCATAAGAAAGAAGAAGAGATGTTGAGCTGGAAAACTAGATTTTGGATATCATTGTGAACTGCTCAGGGATTAGTTTATCTCCACGAGGAATGCATAGATCGGATCACTCACTGCGACATTAAACTTGAAAATATTCTCTGAATGGCGACTTGCACCCAAAGGGTGGATTTTGGTCTAGCAAAGCTTGTTGGCAGCGATTTCAGTCGCGTACTCACCACTACCAGAGGAAGTCGAGGATATTTGGCTCCAGAGTGAATCTCTGGCTTGACAATCACTCCCAAGGTGGACGTATATAGTTTTGGCACGACCCTACTAGAATTAATACCAATTCGAAGAAATCTGGACTTGACCATTGGAAGTTAAAATCACTTACAGCGAAAAGCAGGATTTGGCACGCTATGAGGGAATTTGAACTGGGAAAATCTAAAGCACGTCAAAGACTATGGCAGAGATGAACTTAAAGGTGTCGTAGGCTATCTGTCCTAGTACGTCGCTCCTGAATCTGCTGTGTAATTTCCTCCCCTCCCCGCAAAACAAAGCGCTAATTCCTCCATCCCCAGCCCTATGGGCTAATTTTTCCACCCCAAAAAGAGCACGCTAATTTTTTCCTCGCAAAAATAGTGTTATTTTTTTGCCCTAGTGATAATTTTTTTCCCTCTCAAAAAATCAAATTTTTATTATAAATTTCAAGATAAAAATAATTAGAGACAATATTATGATTATTATCTCAAATTAGTGTCTCAAAAGACCCCTATAGGTAGAAGTGTACCTAACGCTAGTCAATTTGACGTAATGACTAAACCCATCATTTTAACTTAACTTAGCCTTGATCTTCGACCATCAACGGTCACCTTAATTGTCGATGGTCATCCTGACCGTCGACGATCATGGTCTACCATCTAAACCAACTCAACTGACCCTTCACTTTGACTTGTTTTTCAATAATTAACTCATTTAATTCGTGTGCGAGCCAATACATGCACGAGTTAAAATTAGATAACAAATTAGACCCCTTGTTCACGTTTTGTTGCACCTCTCATTCCTTGCCTATAAGAAGAGAGGAACAAGAGGTGAAAAAAAGATGGACCCATCCACGACTACAAGAGATTTTGCATCCAGAGTTTCTTCTGCAGGTGTTCTTCAAGAAATTCAGTGATCCAACCATCACAACAGAGAGCATACTTGCCTCCACCTCTTGGTGAACAACCAAGTATCGTTACTCTGTCAGAATCATGTCAGACTCCACCAACAAGCCAACCATCTCAACCATTCATCCGACCAACCTCCGACATGCTAAGTATTTGTTTTTAATCTGTCAATTACTTTGTTCCCATTTCATAATTGTCAGGGATGCGGAACACCGGAAGCACACAATTTGATTACCAAATACCAAGCAACTATAATATGCGGAAATAACCAGATTCACCAAGTAACTAGAATTCAGAATAACACAGCGTATGAGAGACAATACACAACTTGTATTAACACTTTATACAGAAAAGAATACAATAAAGAAGATGCCACTTCTTCTTCACCACTTTACAGAGGTTTCCCACACCTCAAGTGAACAGTAATTCTTCTCCCCAAAGCTCTCCCTCTCACAGGGCCCAACACCCAACTCAAATACAGAGTTGGTGTTCACCTCCCGTGCTCCACGCACACCACAAGTGCTCCACGCACTCCACAAGCACTCTACGTGCTCCACAAGTACTCAAGGTACTTCAAGTAGATCTCCCATGAACCTGCAATACCCTGCACTTCAACAGACCATACTTATGGAAGGGACTCCCTTGCCTTCCTCTCTTGCTCTATCCGAGTACACACCTGTACTCCAAGTAGATCCTCCCTGATACTGCTCCCTGTTGTGTTGCTGTCTATATGACTTTGCACACCTGCAAATCAAACAACGGTTCTACTCACCTGTGAACCTCGACCTTGCACACACATACACCTGCAGATCAACGATCTTACTTACCATGTAGATCTCCTATATAAGCCATGCAACTGTGACCAAGATCCTACACTCTTGAAGAATCCAGCTGACTCTCCAAACCAGCACCAACCCCTGGTACTGTGGAACTAGGAGGAACACCCTTGCTCACCTCACACACAGAAGGAGCAAACTTTGCTCAACTCAAACTAGCCCACTTTTCCAATACAACCATGAGTCTATTATATAGATCTCATCCAAACAATAATTAGACATCTAATTACAATAATTAGATCCGCAGCTCTCAGTCTATAATTAGCCCTGATCATGCAAACACTTGGTTCGTTAGCTAACTGCCCGTAATTAGCTCGCAGTCGAACCACACAGGCGACCGACGTCGGTTCTTGTCTCCCTGGAGGTGACCGACGTCGGCCGATATATGACCGACGTCGGTTGTTTCTCTTTGCTATCCTGCCGACGTCCGCTGATCAGACCGACCCCAACTTCTCTGCAACTCAGCAACCTTCAGCAACCTCCTCACCTGTTTGCATCAGTGAAGCTTTTAGCTCCACAATCCTAACAATAATCATCCCAACATAAATCAATCTCCTAGAATTGCCTTCTGTGACCCCATTAATCTAACATTTTTATCACCCAAACCCAACACAGTAATTGTTGATGGTCACCTTGATCGTCAACAATCATCTCAACCACCGATGGTCACCTCAACCGTCGACAGTCACACCAACCGCCAACGATCACTATGATAGAAAATAATAGCAAACTATTTTGACCCACCTACCTTCAACCAAATCCAACTTTCATTTCATCTTCTTATTCATAGATCCCCAACCTATTTTTTGAAGCACACCCAACTTGTTTGGTATTAGTATTGACCCTCTTATTGCTATATTAGTCATTTTAGTGTATTTTCTTTATCATGCATTTCTTCTATTCAATTTCAGTGCCTTTTGATTATGATGTAAGTACTTTGTCTTCTATTTTATAAACTTAATTGTTTAAAATGTGTAGATTAACAGCGCTTGAGAAAGCTCTTGCTTTCAAGATCTAGCTAGTGCTAGCCAATCCGTCCAAATATCTATCTAACAAACCATTTGTTTTAGTGCTACCTTATCTGTGAGTCATCCTCCCAAGTAAAGAGGAACTCTCTACAATCCTCTGATTCAATGCACACACATCCAACCAAGTTTTCAACCATACCCATATTTAGTTTCTTATATTTTCTTTCTTGAAATATAAGTTGAAATTCTCTAAAACATTCTGATACATCTAGTGAGACCCTTGAGTCTCTACTTAGGTTTCACTTGTTTGCATCTATATGCTCTTCTCTCTCTTCTGTGCTCATAAACAAAATTAAAAAAAAAAAACCGGTTTTAAAATCAACTGCATACATTGATTGCTTACAAGTTTAGCTCATTTAATTAAATTAAAGCAAAGTAATTCAATTGTAGCATCACTTTTGTTGCACACACTAAATCAATCCACCTACATCAAATCAAACATCTAAACAACTTGACATAAGGCTTGATTAGGATCTCATCACATAGCGATCATCTTACCCTTTTCCAACAATCTTACTTGGAGGTTATTACCAAAGGAAGAAATAACTTAGTGCTTTGGTTGAGTATAAACTCTGAAAATCGATATATATTGGCTAAGCCCCTGACACCCTTATCGTTGCAGTATGTGAAGTGAGGAGGTAGGCCCCAACACTAAGCTATATATTGATTTCCAACACAAATCTTTTTGAGAGCCTAAACACAACCTAAAATTTCTCCATGAGAGTTTTATTACCTGTATAAATAAGATCATCAACATAAAGACAAATAATGAGAATATCATTACCAATATGTTGGACATACATGGTTGGCTCTAAGTGGTTTCTATTGAATCCCTTCTTTAAGAAATAACTATCAATCATTGCATACCAGGCATGAGGGGCTTGCTTCAATCCATAAAAAGCTTTTTTCAGCTTGTAAATGAACTATTTTTTACCTAGTATTTCATAGCCCATGGGTTGTTCCACATAGACTTCCTCATCTATATAATCATTCAAGAAGGTTGATTTTACATCCATATGATATACTAGCCACTTGTGGTGTGCAACAATAACCAATAAAATCTTGATTGTATCAAGTCTTACAACTGGGGTGAAAGTTTATGAATAGTCTACTCTAGGTGTTTGTGCAAATCCCTTGGCAACTAGTCTTTCTTTGTGTCTTTTCATAGAACCATCAACATGATATTTCACTTTATAAATCCATTTGACACCACTAATCTATTTGTCTTTCAGAAGTTGCACTAATTTCCATGTATTATTTTTATCAATTGCTTGCATTTTATCATTCATAGCATCAATTCATACTGTTGCTTTTACTGCTTCTACATATACAGAGATTTTATCTTGAATTTTATTAAGCAAAGCAAAATTAGCAATTGGAATCACATTACTCTAATAAATTTCATTTAAACTTTGTACCTTTTTTGAAGAGCTTGGACTTGATGTTGGACTTGAACTATCACCTAAAGGGTGCTAGTAGATGAACTTGGTGAACCTAAGCTTGTAGAACTCGAACTTGAGCCATTTTTGAAGCTTGAACTTCCACTTGAGCTTGTGGAGAGAGAAGGAACACTTCCAACTTCTATGTCCATCATTACTGGTGGTGTTTTTTGTTTTGCACATGTTTACTAGTGTCATTCTCCCCCTTTATCAAAAACACCATCCCAACTAATAATCCAGTTTGTTGTGTCAGGATTATAGAATCTGTAACCTTTAGTTGCATCAAACTATCCCACAAAGATACAATATTGGGATTTTGAATCCAACTTCTTCTACTTCTGAACTAGAATATGAACATATATACGACAACCAAATACATGAAGATGAGCCACTGAAGGCTTGTGACCACTCTAAGATTCCTTTAAAGTGATGTTGTGAACTGCTTTTGTGGGGCTTTGATTCAAGATATATACTATTGTTTCCACTGCTTCTCCCCAATAACAATTTGGAAGATTTTTTGATTGCAACATACTTCATGTCATTTCTATAATGGTATGATTCTTTCTTTCTACAATACCATTTTTTGGGGGCGTATAGGCTATAGTAAGCTATCTCTTGATGCCATTTTTGTTACAAAAATCAGAAAACTCTTTCGAAGTGAATTTTCTCCCTCTATCTTTTCTGAGTATTTTGAAATAATACTCATTTTTTTAGCCATAGCTTAAATTTTTTTGAAGCATTCAAAAGCTTCAGATTTTTGCTTAAGAAAATAAATCCATATGTGGTGAGAAAAGGCATCAATGAATGTCAAAAAATAAAGATTCTTACCCAAATATTCCTCTTGCATAGCACCATAAATGTCAGCATGCACAAGTTCTATAGAAGATTTTGCCCTCCAAAATTTGTTCACCGAAAACTTATCTCAATGTTGCTTGCCAAATGCACACCCTGAATAAACTTCTTCTTTTGTCTAAATTATTGGAAGTCCTCTCACCATATTCTTCTTATGAAGTAAATTTAATCCTTGAAAATTCAGAGGACCATAATGTTGATGCCATAACCACAAATCATTTGTGATTGCTTTGAAGGCATGCATAGTAGTAGAATGTAATGTGAGAGAAATACTATGTTCTCTGTCATATGAACCTTTGGTACAAGATGATAATTAGCTAATTTATCAAATATTTAGTAGCACTTGTCTTCAAACATAATTTTATATTTTTTTCTACAAGCTGCCCAATACTTAAAAGGTTATGCTATAATTTGAGCACATGCAAAGTATCATGAATATAAGTAGTTTTTCTTTGTTTATTTTTTACAGCAAGAGTACCTTTTCCCATCATATCAACTTCTTTATCATCACCAAATTTTACTTGATTTTTTACAGATGCATCTAATTTGATAAAGAGATCAGATTTACCTGTCATATAATTAGATCAGCGACTATCCAAAAACCACACATCTTTTTGATTTGCTTTCACCAAATTGCATGTGAAGAAGGTGGAGTGCTTGGGATCTTCAAAAGACTCTTCAGTATAATTGGCTCTTGACTTGTTCAAGTCAGGTTTCTTCTTTCTACACTCAGATTCATAATGTCTATAATGATCATAATATTCTCACTAGATGCTTCTCCGATCCACAAAATGTTAGGTTGTGGAGCTAAAAGCTTCAACTCTTTGCAAACTGAAGGAACAGAAGGTTGCTGAGATCCAGGAGCACCGACGTCGGCAGCATGATCGACGTCGATCGTGACCAGTGCAGAAGGCCACCGACGACGACAGAAAGTCGACCGATGTCGGCAGAACCAGGCAAGCAGGGACCAGCGTCGGTCGCCTGTGTGTTTCAGAACTGTTCGTTGCACGGACAGTTAGTTAAGTGAACGAAGTGTTTGCATGTAAAGCCCAGTTAGAGTCTTGAGCTGCGATGATAGTTGTCTAAATTAAGAGTCTAAGTTAGTGTTTAAGTCTGTGATCTATTTATAGACCCATTGGCATGTATTGTACAAGTACAAATATAAGAAGGCAAAGAAGTTCCTTCTATGTGTGTAAGATCATTGAGTTGTAGATTGTTGCAAGCTCATAGGAGATCTACATGTGAGTATGGTCTGTTGAATTGCAGGTTGCAGGTTCATGGGAGATCAACTTGAAGTATTTTAGAGTGCTTGGTGAACTGACAGGGTTATTACTGACTGGTTGGAGAGGTGAACACCAATTTTGTTTGTAAGTTAGTTGTTGGAACCGTTTTTTGTGTAGGAGAGTGTGTGTGAAAAGAATTACTGTACACTTGAGGTGTGACAAACCTCTGTAAGGTGGAAGAGTGTGGCGGCTCTTTATTGTATTCTTTTCTGTAAAGTGTTAATACAAGATAATGTATTGTCTCTCATATTCTGTGCTATTGGTGAATTTTAGTTACTTGTATTTTTGGTTATTTCCGCATTTATAATTGCTTATATATTGGTAATCATACTGTGCTCTTTCTGAAGAGCAAGATCCTAACAAAGTGGGATCAGAACAGGGGTTGTTCTTGTGATCCCCCAACAAAATGGTATCAGAGCATGTTTGTTGTTCTAGATACCTGACAAGTGGTATCAGAGCCGTTGGTTGGAATACTAACAGATTGGATTATATCTGGTTAGTGTGTTTTGATTACAGGTTACTCATAGGGTTTCTGTTTGAGTGGGAGTTGAGCAATGGCAGAAGACAGTCAACTACGAATGGAAAAGTTTAATGACAAGAACTACCAATTGTGGAGGATGCAGATTGAAGATTATCTGTATCAAAAAGATTTGTACTTACCGTTGGGAGGGGTTAGTTGCAAACCCTCGGATATGAAAGATGAAGAATGGGAGGTTCTTGATCGGAAGGCTTTGAGATCTATTAGATTGAGTCTTGCATCATCTGTGATTTCTAGCTTATCACAGTGTAAGACAACGGTGGAGTTGATGGAATCTTTGGTAAATTTATATGAAAAACCCTCAGCTTCGAATAAGGTATTTCTTATGAAGCATTTATTTAATTTGCAAATGTTGGAAGGTGGATCTGTACATAGCCATCTTAGTGATTTCCATGGTTTAGTAAACCAGTGAAGTTTAGTCAATATTGTATTTGATGATGAAATAAGAGCTCTCTTAATCTTGTGTTCATTACCTGAAAGTTGGGAAAGTTTGGTAATGACAGTTTTTAATACCGTGTCTCCTTCAAAAATCTTAAAAGTGGATGATGTTGTGAGCGTGATCTTGAATAAAGAGATACGCAGAAAAAGCACAGGTGAGTCATCAGAAAATGCTTTGAGTGTTGAAGGCAGAAGAAGGCAAAGAAAGAAGATAGAGCGTGGAAGATCAAAGTCCAAGACAGGCAAGAAATCCAAGTCCAGGTATGACAGAATACCCTGTTGAAAGTGTGAAAAGCAAAGGCACTTAAAGAGAGATTGCAGATTAGGTGAAGATCAGCATGAAAGACATGAAGAAGAAGCAGATGTTGCAGATTACGCTGCACGGGATGCTCTGGTATGTTTTTTGGATAAAGTAGAATCTTGGGTTTTAGATTCTGGTGCCTCTTTTCATGCATCCCCACATAGAAAATTTTTTCATGAGTATGTCCAGGGAGACTTTGGAAAAATTTGTGTAGGGAATGATAAGCCTTGTCAGATTGTTGGCAAAAGAAAAGTGAAGCTGAAACTGCAGACAGATAACACATAGGTGTTAAAGGAGGTCATGCATGTCCCAGTTTTAGAGCGAAACTTGATTTCTGTTAGAAGTTTGGGTGATGAAGGTTGCACAGTAACTCTCACAGCGAACTCTTGAAAGGTTACCAAGGGTACACTTGTTGTAGCTAAAAATAAGAAAGTAGGTACGCTTTATCTATCTACTTGTATCACTGATTCTCTTTTTGGGTTATCTACTTCAACTGTAGATTCAGAGATGTGGCTTAATAGGCTTGGTCACATAGATAAGAAAGAGATGCTTGTTCTTGAGTCAAAGGGTATGCTTTCGGATTTGGAAGGTATGGATCGTGATTTCTGTATGCAAAAAAAGAAGGTGACGTTTCTTGAGAAATCCGATGTTAGTGACAAGAACAGAAAAGCTTTGATTTTCAAAGAAAAGGTGACGGACAGAGTTCAGCACAAGATGCAGAGAAATTCTGAGTAGAGCAAAGGTGTTTTGGACAAGGGTTTGATCTAAAAAGAGCTCGCGGAAAAAAGTCAGGTCTCACTAGAAAAACACAGAGACCGACGTTGGCAGAAAAACCGGCGTCGACGTCCATACAAGGACCGACGTCGGCTATGTGCAGCGCGACGTCGGTGACTCAGGGCAGATTACTACCGACGTCGACCAGGGTAAAAATGACGTCGACAAAGGGGCAATCGCAAAGAACCGACATCGGTCGACTGCAGACTGAGATGTGATCGGCTTCGGTTATTGAGACGAATTTTAGGTGGACAGCAAGCTGTCATGAAGTCTCAAGCGCCCATATGGAGGACTAAAGGTGTAAGTAAGTTCTTAAATTCGTCATTTCCCTTCTTTACACTACTTGTTGCTCACTTATGGCATAAGACCAAAAAGTTATTGAAGAAGCAGAACAAGGAGATCTAGGAAACAGTGGGAGCTTGACATGGATGAGGATGTGATTCCTTGGAGGAGAACCAAACATGAGTTTTGGGTAGAGTTGCCAGCTAGAAGTAAGCACTGAGAGACGAATGGATGTTCAGGATGAAGAAGCGAAAATAGATACGTGAGATGGAAAATCAGGGTATATGGTCTTGTATAGCTGCAGGGCAATGGAGGTTTGTTCATTGTGTTTCTCTTTCCCAGGTTGGATAATATTAGCTACATTATCCTATTACTGTATGATGTGCTTGTTGCAGGGTTACATATACAGGGTATTGTTGAACTAAAGGTAAAGCTAGTTCAGAGGTTTGTCATGAAGAATCTGAGAGCAGCAAGATTCTTTGGCATGAGTGTGTTCTAGAGACATGGGAAGTCACATGTTGACTTTGTTTTTGGATGATTATGTGAGGCCGGTTAGCACGCCGATGTTTGGACAGTTCACAGAACAGGTTCTTGATTCACATAATGAGATTGAGTGCATGGTATGTATTAAACCTGAGTTTTCTCAAGCAGTGAGAGTTGTCACAAGTTGGAGCCAATCCAGGAGAGAACCATTGGAGGACAGTTCAATGGATTCTTACAGGGACTAGCAGTAGGTGCACATGCTATGCAGGTTCAAGTTATTTTCTACATGGTTTGTAGATGTAGATGTGGCAGGTGATTTGGGTGACAGGGGTTGCACCACGGGATTTGTGATGATTGGTCTTCAAGAGTGATCTTGAAGAGGGATACAAAGCCAAGGGAACAAACTAGACTGAGTACAGGTACAGGTACAGGTTGCAGCTGTTTATCTCCAAGTGAGAGATTGTTAGGTTGTGGAGCTAAAAGCTTCAACTCTTTGCAAACTGAAGGAACAGAAAGTTGCTGAGATCCAGGAGCACCGACGTCGACAGCATGACCGACGTCGGTCGTGACCAGTGCAGAAGGCCACTGGCGACGGCAGAAAGTCAGTCGACGTCGGCAGAACCAAGCAAGCAGGGACCGGCGTCGGTCGCTTGTGTGTTTCAGAACTGTTTGTTGCACGAACAGTTAGTTAAGTGAACGAAGTGTTTGCATGTAAAGCCCAGTTAGAGTCTTGAGCTGCGAGGATAGTTGTCTAAATTAAGAGTCTAAGTTATTGTTTAAGTCTGGGATCTATTTATAGACCCATTGACATGTATTGTACAAGTACAAATATAGGAAGGCAAGGAAGTTCCTTCTATGTGTGTAAGATCATTGAGTTGCAGGTTGTTGCAAGCTCATAGGAGATCTACATGTGAGTATGGTCTGTTGAATTGCAGGTTGCAGGTTCATGGGAGATCAACTTGAAGTACTTTAGAGTGCTTGGTGAACTGACAGAGTTATTACTGACTGGTTGGAGAGGTGAACACCAATTCTGTTTGTGAGTTGGTTGTTGGGACCGTTTTTTGTGTAGGAGAGTGTGTGTGAGAAGAATTACTGTACACTTGAGGTGTGGCAAACCTTTGTAAAGTGGAAGAGTGTGGCGGCTCTTTATTGTATTCTTTTCTGTAAAGTGTTAATACAAGATAGTGTATTGTTTCTCATATTCTGTGCTATTGGTGAATTTTAGTTGTATTTCTGGTTATTTCCGCATTTATAATTGCTTATATATTGGTAATCATATTGTGCTCTTTCTGAGGAGCAAGATCCTAACAAAGTGGGATCAGAACAGGTGTTGTTCATGTGATCCCCCAACAAAGTGGTATCAGAGCATGTTTGTTGTTCTAGATGCCTGACACAAAACTTCTCCATCTTCCTTTACTATAAATTCTTCCTCTTCTTCTACCATGTCCTCTATTAGTAAAAGGCTCCCCTTGAGATTTATTTGTTTCTAAAAAAGTTGTTGATTTATCTTTAACCTTCATTGTAGACTGGAAAGCTTACACTAAACTTTATGTAGAACATTGCATATGCTCCTCATGATATTGTAAAGAACCAACCAACTCTACCACTTTGAAGGTGGTGAGATTTTTGCTTTCTTCAATGTCTATCACCACTGAATCAAATTTAAGAAGAAGAGATCTCAATATATTTTCTACAATTTTTGTTTTGTAATTGCTTCCCCTTATGTTCTAAACTGATTCAAAACACCTTGAGTTCTAGTAATAAAATATTGAATAGACTCAACTTCTTTCATCTTTAAATTTTTAAAATCTCTTCTTAAAGTTTGAAGTCTTAACAATCTAATTTTGTCAGAACCTTGGTATGCGACTTGCAAAGCCTCCCATGCATCCTTAGATTTTGTCATACCAACAATACGGGAGGAAATTGAAATATCTAATGTGGATTGGATAGCAAATAGTGCTTGATTGTCCTTATTTCTGTTTTCTTTCAACTGAGTTCGTTGGTTTATTGTTAAAGCATTTAGAGCATTCTAATCTTCAAGGTTTGTGTATCTCATTTCCACTAATTTTTAGAGATCTTGAGACAATAATGAAGTCTTCATTTTAATACTTCAATAATCATATTTGTCCCCTGTAAATAGTGGAAGCCGGACTGGAAAGTTACTGCGATTTACCATTTTGGAGATAATTGATACACTGAAATTGCTATCTGCAAAATTAAATTTCTGCAACCTACTCTGATACCAATTAAAACAAAATAAAAGGAATCTCTAACTTTATACTAAGAGCTGTTAAAAAAATACAGACAAAATAAATATACAGTTGCTCAAGAATGTTAACTAACCACATACCCACAAATATAATTATGGGCTGCGTAATCACGCAGCCTAGCTATCCTTTATTTTAAAATAAAAGAATGTTTTATTTTTAATAAAAATAAGAACAATTAAAATCTTCTATCCGGCCTCCTCTGCAGCGTGGTTAACATCCAGCCGCGTGAATACAAACTATGCAACATAATTTTAAAAAAAAAGAAACTAATAATAACAATTAAAAAAATAAATATATCGTATATAGTTATATTTATCAGCTATAGATTAGGGGTTAAATTTGACGGGCACCCTTATCTGTCAAAAATTTTTTTGGTGACGGTTTTTAAATTAATGTGACTTTGTAAATGACATTCATTTTTATTTTTGACTTTCATAATTTTAATATAGATACAATTTTTTTTTTTCAAATAATAAAATGATATAATTATAAAGATATTATTGATATAAACGAAATATTATTCTATTTGAAGTATATGTAAATATATCTAAGAATTATTATAACTTATCATAATATTTTTTTGATGCATGTAAATTATAATCCATAATTACCCAATGAAATAATTTAAATAAAATACATGGACTAATTTCAAATTAAAAATTAAATATTCAATATCCTTCCTATAATAAAAAATAATATACATCAAAAAAATTGAATATGTTTAAATTAAACAACATTTTCATAAAAGAGAATATATTCTTCTTTAATAAAAATATTCAATAAACTACAACATTTAGATGGGTTACATATTCTCCCATCATAAACTAAATTGGGAGAGCCTTTGCTTCTTAATAAAAAGATTTGTCAACAATATCTTGAAAAAAAAAATTGTTAAATATTTTAAAGTTTTGAATGCTCTGAACAAATATATATAAACCTGTGGAAGCATACAAAAGAATCACAATTTTTTTTCACCAAACTACATCATCTAAGGAAAACATGTGGATTGTAAAATATGCACAAAAGGGGTTTCGGGCTTGTTGATAGAGCCTTTTATTTTTTTTAACAAATATGCCAATCTCAACCACAAATTTGTCAGATATTGTAGTTGTGATTGCCCTGTCAACGACCTATGGAAAATGTGGATCTTATAAAATGCAAACAAATTGTTTGACAAAAGACCTCGACAACATGTGATCTCATTGAATACACATGCAAAAAATGGGCTTAACGACAAGCCTCGGACATTTTAAAGTATTTGTTATCAACAGCGGTAAAAGCAAAGCTTGTCAGCAAACTCCTACCCTGTACCAAACTTGGAGCTTTGGGTTAGAACAAAAACACTGATGTACATAAGAATTTAAATTTAAAAGTGCAGATCTCTGGACTGTAGTTGTGCCTCCATTGTTATTTTAGGCATTGACAGGGTAGCATAAGCTGAGTGTATGCTAAGATGGCATTTTTGAAACACGATATGCATGCTCATCAAAAGAAATAAAAGCATATTTCTAGCTGTGGTGATTGGGATTGCCATGTTAAAACTTGTAATAAAAATGTGGTAGTAGCCCAAAGGCTTGTGAATTGTTTGACAAATTGCATGCTTTAGGCATGGCTTAATGGATCATTATTAGGATGCTTTCAAACTCGTGGCTTCTAGAAGAGTTTGGCTGTTTGAAAGCACCAAGGTTTACTTATCTGTGGAAGATGAAAATGGTATAGATGGTAGCTTAAATCTCAGACATTACATCACTTTGAATAGGAATTTGTGGGTTTCTAAAATGTATTTTTCACTATTATCCTTGTTCTGTTTAAAGGGCGAGAAACCAACAGACAATTTCCACTAACCTAACCTAAAAATGCTACGACAACTTTGCCAAGTATAAAAACCGCACTGATTATATCATCAACCAGTACAATATAAACCCTATAGGAAAGGCATTAAAATGAAATTTAACAAATAGACAATATATGTATGCAAATCCATTGGAAAAATCAATCAATGCCCAATTCAAGTATCTTTCAGGGATGGCTGAGGTAGGGGATGAGCTAAAACAACATTTGGGTACTGCACCAACACATCTATATTCTCCATTGAAGTAATAACTTCAGAATTTCCATTATTATGTCGTTAATCAATTTGAAGAGAAAAACCCAATTCAAAATATAATTTGAGTCAATAAGGATTGATCACATTTTCATATAATCTATGATAGGGGATCTAAGTATATAAGATCTAAAATGAAAATTAATGCAAGGATAAGAATGCAACATACAGATTTGCAGAAGGGTACTTATTGTTAAAAACCCTGAACAATAGCGAGACTAGGATTCCGCTGAGAATGAAGATGAAAGTCGTCACCAGAAAACCCATTCTTAATTGGTTGATCCAGCCTGGACCCTTTGACCCTACGTAGAGACATAGACACATTGAATGCGTAGGCTATGGTCTTATCACCGATAGAAAATAAATAGTGGGCCATGGACGGGTGACTCGATGCCCTTGCAGGCTCGCACAATAAAAAATTTAATCTTCAGAAGACATGAAAAATAGAGCCTTTAATTATTCTCACTATCAGGCTCAGCGACTCTGCACTGTCAGTGACTCTGCAGTATTGAATTCATTTTTAGCAGAGTTTTTTTATAGTGTGTACCATGAATGGCAGCCAAGTTGCTGGCCCATGCTGGGAATGGCAGCCAAATTACTGGAAAATTTATCAAGTTTGAAGTTTTTTTTAAATTGCAGTTGCAGGCCGTACTAAACAGGACTCACGGACATTTGAAGATTTAAATTTTTTGGCGTGCTAAGGTGCTCCCAGTTTCAGACCTCACTTGCCGTAGTGCCACTTGTAATAAATTTAAAATATTTAATGTCATGGGCATTGGGGACTCGGGAACAGAGCTTATTGCAAATTGTAGTTGACAGTTGATTGATTCAATTCCTGCTAGCAGCCCAATTGCCAATTGGTAGCCGAGGCTAAGGGAAATTGTAACCTTAAAGTTTAAACCAATCGGTGATGAGTCGACCACCGTTCAAGCGCCCAAGGACTCCAGGGCATATAGGCAACCTGTTTAAAAGGACTTCAGACGGCTGTTTTTTTTCCAAACATCAGTATGACAGGCCTTATAAAAATTGTCTGTCCTTTGCTACGTTTAAAAAAAAGATTGACAGTATTTTATGTTTGAAAATTTAAAAAATGTTTAAACGGGGGTTAAATTTAACCTCTGAATTGATTGGTCGATTCATTGTAGACTATAACCAAAACATCAATTGGCATCGTGAATGTTAAAAATTATATTATTATTATTTATTCTCAACATTCTATTATCCTCTTTTTTAACACATTCATTTTAAACGATTACAAATGTCACATTGATGCACCTATTTTTATATACCCATTTTTCACGCACGTGAAACAATAACTCTATTGAACATTTATTAACAGAGGCATTTCCAATTCTAGAATCCCATGCATTTACAACTCATCAGTTAATTTTCAATCAATTTTATTATTGGAATTATATATTACAATAATTTTTATTTTTTTTTAAAGTTTGAAAATTAAATAATAATATATTTTTAATATTCTTCTAAATTTAATATCATTAACAAATATAAAATACATAAATAGACCATACATATATATATATATATATATATAACCCAGTCGAGGCATCCCTTAAATAAGTCGAATCTAAGTTCGAATTAAATTTAAATGTACTCGTTAAGATTTGAACCAGTATAGAATCCATTTGGTGATTTGGTGAAATACGTTAGTCATATCTTATTAAATGCATATATAGTCAGAAGTTGGAGGTATAAGGCAAGACAATAAAGTCGGTATAATTTTGAACCATAAGCTATGTGTATGTATTTTGGTATATTACCAAAGTTAGTAGAATTTGGAAAGTTAAGACAACCAAAGTTAGTAGAATTTGGAAAGTTAGGACAACTGTTAAGGAGTTGATGTGTTATATGTATGATGTTAGCCTAACATGATCCATCTCCAAAGTTGACGAAACATTGACAAGACACTAAAGTTGTCCAAGAATTTAGTTGACAAGACACTAGTTCGTGATTTATGTATGCATTGCTCACCCACATCTTATGGCTATATATTAATTATATTATAATATATGTTAGTTAAGTTTATTAATTATAACATATATTTAATATAATAATATTATAACTTATATTTTATTATATATAATGTTTTTAGCATAAGGATATGTTTTGATATTTTGGATATTGAAATATTTATTTAAATTTTATTTACTATAATAATTATATAAATATTATATAAATAAATAAAAATAAATATGTATATAATTTTTGGATATGTTCAAAAGTATTATATGGAATTGCTAAATTATATAGAATGTTGATATTTTTGTTCATATTTCGAAAATAAATTTATAACAGAGTTACAATATTTAGTAAGGACACATCTACATTAGTGAGGTTTTTTGGCTAAATAACCATGAGTATAGGGCATCTATGCCATCAAAATCACCCAGTGCAATACAGTTAATGTCAAATTAGTAAATATCACTAACTTCAATGAGAATATTATGTACCTATTCAAATAGAATCAAAATCATTGTTTGTAGATTTGTGCATGATAAGCCTAATAATACTAGATCTATTTATATGATGTAATCCTATTTCATCCTTGTTCAAACAATATAATCAAGGTCAAATCAGTAAATATCACAAACTTCGATGAGAATATTACGTACCTATCCAAACAAATTAGACATCATTGTTTGTAGATGTGTGCATGATACACTTACTAATACTAGATCATTTTATATGATGCAATCCTATTCCATCCTTAATCTTTACTGTGTTCATGATATTGCTTCGTACAATACAATCAAGGTCAAATCAGTAAATATCACCAACTTTGAAAAGAATATTATGTACCTATTCAAATAAATTCAACATCATTATTTGTAGATCCATGCATGCTACGCCTACCAATACCGAATCTATTGGAATGATGTAGTCCTATTTCATCCTTTTTTAGTTGTGTTCACGAATGTATCATTTTACATGATTTTATTGGCTCTTACCTATTTGTTAGTTGTATATTTCTCACTCTCTATTACATCTACTCCACATTCATTGTCAACTATTATAATTTTTTTGTGTAAGCCTGACAAAATTTATCGTTCTAGTGTCAAGCTTTCATCCATGGCCATGTCTTTCATATTTTTTGACAAATCTATCAAGGTCATCATTCTGAGCATCATTATGTGCTAAGTGATTCTTGAATTTGTAATATATACCTATTTTTTTGATCTTATAAACCTTTTGTTTTTGTGCATTTATGTTTATTGCAATAGTTATATTATTATGGAAAACACTAAATTCATTTCTCAAAAACCATGTCTTTTATTTTGAGCTACTAGAAATAAGTCTACAAGAGATGAAACTTGATGCTCATATGGAAAAATAATTTATTTGTTGCTTGTAATGTATTAGATTCTATATGAATTTTGTTATTGTCAATTCTTGCTTCCATTTAAACAACATATAATTAATTCCAAAATATTAAATTTTGACACTTTCAGTCTTAACTTTCATAGGTGGAAGGAACATTGATAGTTGCCAATATATATTCAAAGTCATTTCAATTGACTTGCAATAAGTACAATTTCACAATTGGATCCCTGCAACTTGTGAAAACCATAACTTTTAATTGCCCTTCATGTCATGAAAAAATTTCATATGTGCGTATTGACATCGTCTCACTTACAAGCTAAGAAATACGAAGAATGTCAATATATAGTCTAGTATTTGAAGGCAACCATTGAAGACGGCTATGTGGAAGATACAGCTAGAACTGTCTACCTACTTCAAATATTTTCACTACAAGGAAAATTTAATCTTAACAAATACAAAGTCATTCTACACACCGATATAATGGACAATAACTAAGGTATTTAATCCACTCCTTAACTTTTACTCTTTTAGATTTCAAATTACACACTTCTAGTTAATTTTAACTTTTTTTGTCTCATCTTACAAGGATAACTACCTCTTTCACTTACATAAAAAAGACAAAGAAATAACAACTATCATTATTGCCCATAGAGGACTCACATCTCAAAGTCATATTGAGTAAGTGCACATGATTTTCTAGAAATTTCATAAATTTAAACTTATGTCAATAATTTGAGATGGCTACACTCAAAATTTTAAGATGGTATAACAACATGAATTGTAGCATTTCAATTCTAGTTTCTAAAACACTATTTTTTTGAAAAATGATTAATTATAACTAGGTCAAACATCTAAAATTTGAAGAGGAACTCATTTTTATAATAAAAATAAAGTAGATAGATGGCCGTGCACCCCACCATTTTTTAGCATCATTTAATATTTTTTGAAACCATTTGGTGAATATTTAGATAAAATTATCAAGTTTGTGAGCTATACTTTTTATATTCTTTCAGAGAATATATTTAATGTTAATTGTACAAGTAAATAGATCCTAAACGCTGACAAAACATGGATAGCTGGCCATGCAACACCCCTAATTACCTCCAAAAATATGAAACTTATTATTATATTTTGAATGTGTGTAGAATTAGGCATAGTTTATGGCCATATAAGTTTTTTTATACTTGGATCAATGAAAAACAAATTACATAAACATGAATAGGCATGCATATTTACATGTAGTGGCATAAAAAAGGTAAAGTTAGAAATCAACATAATTTGAACCCTTAAAATAGTCCAAAAATTATAAAAAAACATATATTTGGAAAAAGGAGAGTGTATTGGTTGTCATGGTAATATTTTTTTAATTTTGTTCTTGAAATCCATAATGTATTTTACAATAGAAGTTGAAATTTGTTGTTTTCTATCAAAACTCTCAGACTCAGATATAGATTAATACGTCCAAGCCTTTGGCTCGATAATCCAAGCCATTTTCAAACCAAAAGGCTTATGTTTTAAATTTAGACTCACCATAATGCATATGCACTATAAAACATGTATGCACTATTGTGTGTACAAATTAAAATTGAAAAAATACATAAGTTTGAAAGTCAAAACAATAAAAGGGCGTATGTGTTATTAGTGGTAATTGTAAATACACATTATTACCATTAATTATAATAATGCATATGCACATTATGGGTATGTGAATCCATGAGTAGCTGAAATACAAGAGGGGGATGCATTAGAAGGTGGGTGGTGGGAGAGGGCCATTTATTAAAATAAATGTAAAGTATAAGCTTACATTTATACTATTACATTATATTACTTATACTTTAAATTTATTATAATAAATATAAGAAATTAGTGTCACTCTATATCAGATAGAATTGGTCTCATAGCTGTATGCCTTATGATGTGAAAGATAGTTTTTCAAAATCTAATCTGGTCAGTACTTAGGCATTTTTAGAGTCTCAGAATTGAACTTAGGGATTTCAAGGTATAAATTTTATAATTGATGTCCATTTCTGGTAAATATATAGTCATTTTAATATTTTTGTGCTTTCCTGATTACTTCCTAATATTTATAGGAGTCCTATGTTTGTCAAAACCACTCACTTTGAACTCAAGCCAAAGTGATGTGATTGGGGTAACATAGGTCACATTGATGACCTACACACATCAAATAAACACTTCACTTTAATTTTACTTTCTCATTATCCCTCTCTCATCCCTAATTACTTCCTACTCATTCTTTATCACCCATAATCACTCTCTCCTAGTTCCTCATTATCACTAATCACTCCCTCATTGACCCTCACTATCTCTCATCATATCTCATGATTCCCTCATAATCCCTAATCACTCCATCATCGAACCTCACTATCCCTCATCATATTTAATCACTCTATCATCCCTCATCATCTCTAATCACTCCATCCATAATAATCCTTAATCACTTGATCTTCATCCCTTATTATCCCTACTCACTCCTTCATTGACCCTCACCATCCTTTAACAACCCTAATCATCGTTAATCACTCTTTCATTGACCCTCACCATCCTTTAACATCCTTAATCATCATTAATCACTCTCTCATTGACCCTCACCATCCCTAGTCACTCATTCATCATCCTTAATCACTCCCCCTCATCCATCATAATCCTTAATCACTCCCTCATTGACCCTCAACATACATCAAGAGCCCTCATGATCCCTCATCATCTGTAATCACTCCCTCACCATCTTAGATCACTCCCTCATAGGCCTT
Organism: Torreya grandis; assembly: GCA_037957365.1. Lineage (NCBI taxonomy): Eukaryota > Viridiplantae > Streptophyta > Pinopsida > Cupressales > Taxaceae > Torreya > Torreya grandis. The sequence continues at coordinate 1,685,230 of JARHVA010000256.1, read as the reverse complement.
CACCATTGCTCATCATACCTAATAATTGCTCTATAGTCCCTCATCATCCCTAATCACTCCTTCCTCATACCTCATCATAGCTAATCACTCCCTCATTGAACTTCACTATCCCTCAACCTTTTTAATCATTCCTTCATTGTACCTAGTCACTCCTTGATTGACCCTCACCATCCCTCATCATCCCTAATCATTGTTTCATCATCCTTGATTGAATGAAATGACTATCTCTAATTTAATTAGAGTCTAATTAAATTGTTTGTCTCCCCATTCAATCCATTTAGAGTATCTTTCTGTTCAACCCAACCATGCTTATCTATCTAACCATGCCTATCTATCTGAACCTACAATAACTAAGTAGGTAGGCAAATGATATATTCCAACTATAGATTGGGAAGTAATCTTCCCTTGATAGCTAAGAATCTATTATAGAAAGGAAAAATAGGTATTACAAGAACAAAGCTATATATCAGGAATCAAGATTCACTTGCCTTATTAGGTAGGGCATAACTTAGTAAGTAGGGTAAAAAAATCTATCTATCAGAAAGCAAGATTCCTTTGATAGATAAGCCTTAATCTAGAAAGAAAGCAAAGCTAGATACCAAGAAGGTAAATTTACCTTAATAATTATACCTTAATCCCTTGATATCCACCCAAAAGGAAATCTTTCCTTGATATGTTATCAAGTGAAGCAAAGTTAGATATCAAAAAGGCAAGGTTCCCTTTCCCTACTCCTTGGCATATATGAAGCAAGTAGGGAAATATATCATTGACTTAACATGTAGGGAAACTTTGATACCAGGGTAGGGCCTCCATAATGGTGTCCCCTATGTATCTATTATATGGACCCTACTCATATTCTATCCTTTAATATATTATATTGGGAATTGAGGAATACTTAGAGTATGATAAGAACCTAGTTTGGTCTTTAGAGCCCACTAAGACATGGCCAAACTCTAAGTGGTCCCTCATCGATACACTTATTAAGGTAAATGCCCTTAATTCCTTTTATATATCAAATTGGGTAGATATTAGGTTGGGTATAGATCGATTTGGGTTCATAAACACACCCTTTTGGCTATCAGATTGGAACACACTCTACACTAAATTAGTAACCACCTATCTATCTATCTATATAGGCATGGATCACCATATATATATTTTAATCCCACCAGATAATTAGGTGATATCTCTGAGTTCCTTATTTATGTGAAAGAGGATGAGTGAAAGAATAGTTTCTTTGGGCATTATTTGAGTGAGTAAAATTTGCAATTGGAATGTATGTCAATTGAGTACAAGTGTGAAGTTATTTCATCCACTATCAAGGTATTGGAGGGAGTGATTAAGGATGAGGAGGTGATGTATGAAAATTTGTGGTCTTGAACAACCTTGCATTGTAAAACATACAGTGCATTCTTATTTTTTAATTATTTATTTCTTTGTATCGGTTTTTATGTGCTTCATTGGGGGATGTTGCTTCCTCATGTTGGCCATTGTATTTGTGTCTTGTTCATGTTTGTGCTTATAACTTTGGCTTTCAACATTCATTCATGCATAATTACGTTTATCCTAGAGTTTTGGTAGAAAAAATACACCTTTTATGTTGGTTAGTTTGCTCTTTGGTGAAATGTTGTGACTTATGCCTTTTTATTTTGATTACATTGACTAATTTAGTCTTGGTGAAATATTTTTTCACTTATTATGCTATTCGAGTCATGTTTCCTAGATTAGAAAGTTGACTTGTCTTTGTGGGCTTGTGTCTTTTACATAATCCATAATGCTATTTAGCAAAGGAAAACTTGTATGGGTCTAAATATGCCTTTCGTGTTACTTAACAATGATAATCAAAGTGGTGAATCCCGTATAATTTATAAAATATCCTTGTTCCATCTCTTTTGGTTATTGGATTTGTTCCTTCGATGGAATGTCTCGATGAATCGTGTAACAAGTGATTGTGTTATTCAAGACTGAACACCCACATAAGTATGTGTTTGAAGACAAGTCTTAAAGTAGTGATTGATAAAAAATACTAAGTTGTTCCACACAGTGGTAAGAAATAAGATAAGCCATGATTGGGTCATGAGGAATGAACATGGTATTTGATTATGTTATTAAAAGTTTGTAAGCCTATAGATATCTTCTATACATACACATTTTTTCACTATGGTAAATCGGTTATGTAAATCCCAATGGAGTCATGAGTAAGACAAATGTTTTGATGTAGTGCTATGCATTATCCAGAATTGATTGAGTCTCATATTCTTCAAATTATGTTTTGGTGCTTCTATGAAACCCAATAGGTTAGCATTGTATATAATACTTAAAATCCCAATTTGGTCTTCTAGTTAACAACATATTCATTGTATTTTATTATGATCTTTGTCAAACTAGAATTGAACCACCCTTAGGTGAGTAACAAGCTTTATCTTTCCCATTTGTAATTTATTTTGAGAAAAAAACATGTGATGAACTTGAAGCATTGGGATAAGACAAAGGGATGAGAGGATAATTTATTTGGACACCCATTCTCATCCTTATAAGCAAATAAACCTTTCTTTGGAGGGTTGACTATGGAAATAAACGAGAAAACTAAAATTTCATGATATTTTGATTGTCTTCATCTAGGTGGTTTATTAGACTACCATTATAAAGGAAAAGGTTGGTGTATGTAATATAGGTGTTTGTCTATTATTTTCCTCCATGTTGTATACATAATAATACCAATATTGGCATTGATAAAATATAAATTTGTTTGTATTAATGCAATTATTTTGACATCTATTATATGATCCTCAACTATTTTATGAAATGTTTGTGTTTGTTTATGTTATTGAACCCCTATAATGCAAGATTTAGTGTCAGGACTTAAATGGTTTCCACCCCCTTATGTGTTTACTAGTAGGGACAAAGATGTAGTGAGTAGGGATTGTTGACGCAGTGGATTGCACTCGGGGCAGGACGCCTAGCTACCGCCCTTCCACACCCAACAATGGAAACTCCCCTCTCGCTTGTGGAACTGGTGAAGCTAGAGGGGAGAGTCTCTAGATAAGGGCTATCTCCTTATGATGTATCTTTTAGGCCCTAGTTTCTCCTACTGCTAACAAATAAAATGAAAAAGGGGGGGATGAAAAGAGAGAGAGAGATGCTCAAAATAGAACCTAAGCCTAAAAATGAAAAGGTGATACACCAGAAAAGTGATGACCCACCCAGCCTAAATATACACTTTTCACCAGGAAGAAATGCCCATACACTTCATCTGAAGTGGGAAGCTCTTCTACAACAATCAACTAGGGGTCTGTGAAAACACAGGGAGGAAGAAACTACCAGAGGCATCCTTAGACACACTTATGGTAGCCTATTCACAAGCACCTATATTATTCCTGTAGACACTTCTAGCAGACTTGCAGAAAGGAGACTTCACAATGCACTGGACATGTTGTAATCGATTTGTGAAAAGCATGAAAGCTAATGACTTAACACAAAAGAAGAAAACAAACATATACTTTAAAGTGCAGGTCTAGATAGAGGTAAAAATGCTAAGTCTTGATTCAAGGTAAAATCTGGCAGTGCTTTGCCTTACAAGCTTGAGAGATTTTTGGGCAAAATTTTGCCTTAAGGCTAAGAGAGTCCATCCTTCTCAAATGAGAAATTTTACAATATATAGAAAGAGGAAGAGAACTTAGCATTTTTGGGAAAGATTTTGGCACTCTTTTTGCAAGCTGGCCCATGTGCGCTCTGAGCCTTGGGAAGAGGGAGCCATTTGATTGTCGGTTCCTGCTTTGACTTTGGCATTCCACGTTAATGTGAAAAACATGGCCGCACCTCTTTTCTGTAGATAAACTACTCTTTTCAAGGTATTTGCATAGCTTGTTTGCTTATAAATGCAAACTGGAAGAAAAAATAGGCTGCACCGTTTGGTGACCATCTGGCAATAAATCACCTCCTTTTTGCCACTTTGGACTGCTTTGTCTCTTTTCTGCACCGTGTCCTCTTCCTGCTTTGTCTCCTTTTGCTCCTTCAACCCTCGGGGGCGATCTTCTGGCGGGTCGCTACATTCCTTGGGCTCATCTCTAGTTGGCGCTTAGGAAATTTAAAAGCAAACAGCTATTTCACCACCTTAAATTTGACGTCTACACACCCATCATTGTTTGAAAAATAATGGCTAATTCATCGTGCTTAATTTTGACATCCTTGGGCACATCACCCCTGGAATTTCCTTCGGCCTCCATGCTTTGGCCTTTTCCTTTGTTTCGAACCCTCCCAAAGGGGAAGTGTCCCTTTGGTTTTAAAGAGATGCCCTTCATTTGGCCTTTAGGAGCCCCTCGCAAGGGTACCTGCCCTTCAGTCTCTTCGGCCCTTTCTGCGAGCCTTTTTTGCTTCAAGCTTTTTCCCACGAATAAAAAGTCTGTGAGAATTGGCCGCTTTGACTTCCCCAGGTCCTTTCTTCATGCTGGCGACCTTCCTTTGAATTCCTTCAGACTTTTTGTTTGAAGGAATTCCTTCAAACAAAAAGTCTGAAAGAATTCAAAACCTTAAGCTTTCCATGCGTTCCTTGAAAACCTCTGACTGTCTTCGAAGTGCTCTCTACCCTCTGAAAGGGCTTTTGAACCCAAAACTACCCTCCGCAAGGGAAGTTATCCTTTGGCTTCTTGAACCAAGATGTTGAACTGACTAATTGAACCAAAAATGGTTCAACAGTTCAATAGTTCAACACTGCGCACCACTCATTCATTGAACTGAGCCTTTGAAACTGTCGCTTGAACCAAGTGTTGAACCAAGTGATTAAACTAAATGATGAACCAAGGCATTGAACCTGTCGATTGAAACAAAATGTTGAACTTGCTGACAAACCAAGTGATTGAACCAAGCGATGAACCCACCGATTGAACCAAGTGATGAACTAAGGCGTTGAACCCACCGATTGAACCAAGCAACAAACCCACCGATTGAACCAAGGCGTTAAACTGGTTCAATGGTTCAAAGGTGCCAAATTTTGGAAAGATTATGTCATTGAACCACTCTTCCAACCTTAAGGAAAAGTGTCTTCTGAACCAATTTAGCTCTCTTTCCTTATGAATTTCTTCAAACAAGAGTCCGAAGAAGCTTTGTAAAACCTTGCACCCTCTGAACTGGTTCTTCATCTGTCAAAAGATTACACCTGCAAAGTCTGTAGAAACCCAATTCCTGTAGAGTCTATAGAAATAGACCTACAGAGTCCGTAGAAATAGACCTACAGAGTCTGTAGAAATAGACCTGCAAAGTCTGTAAAAATAGACCTACAGAATCCGTAGAAATTCTTGGACTTGTGCAAAATCAAAAAATGAATTGGCCTAGAACAGTAGGAGAAGAAGGGGACCAATTTTTGGCCTATTGAAAAAAAAATGGTCAACAAATTGGCGACTCCCAGGGGAAGCATGCCTGCTATGCTTAGAGACCAGTTGCCTTGTAGTCCATTGGGCACAGAGTCAGAATGCAACTTAAACAAAGTTAGCAACGGCCCCAAAAGATCCAAGAATCAAACATGAAGCTTTTTACCCCAAACACAAGGGAAAGCACACATAAGACTAAAAACACTACTTGTGCAAACTGCACTTAGGGAAAGCAAGAAAAGAAATTGAAAGCAAACTACTATATAAAGCTAACCAGGAATATTTACCTCCCTCCTAGATCAAAGGGAAAACTTCTTAATTCCCCTCCCTAGCAAGGAAACTTATGGTGCCAGACAAGTGGTTGAATGAAATGGAGAGTTGGTGACCTGCTACTCTTGCCTGCCACCTGGATTGGCTGGGATCCGAGTGGATTAGATTTGAACATGCTTCCAACATATACATACTCTATTTGTTCCTGGAAGCTTGTTGAATGTTGGTCCTTCATGCTGGTGCATGTCACCAAGAAATTAATGGTTGCTGGCTCATCATCACAGGCCCCTTGATATGCACAGTCCCTCTACAATGCATCATGGTTTGACTCGTCCCCTTCTACTTCGTTGAAGATCCTATCAAACTCATCCTTTGCTTCCTCTTGGAATTCTTGAAGAAGGGTGACTGTTGTGATGTCTAAAATAGAATCACAAATTGATTGCTCATCCCATAGAACATCACCTCTTTGTTCAAAGCTTTCTTCTTCAAGGCTTTCCTCAAGGTAGACAGACCTCTCTTTTTCCTCCTCAAAGATTAGGATCTCTAGATGTTTAAATATATTCTCCTGATCCTCCTCCAACTCAGACTCCTCGACGTAGTCGTCCTCCTCATCGAAGCAGCAAGGAAGTTCATCAAACAAAGGGGGAGAGAGCTCACCATGCTTATGTTCCTCCTCGTATTGCTAGAACATTTGCATGTATGTGTGACCTGAATCTTCTCCATTGCTGATGATGCCTTCACAAGGAGCACCAATGATGATTTCTTCTTCATTGTCACTCATGATAGCCTCTTGGAAAATTACAGATTGGGTCTTCTACTCCTCACTCACCTCCTACAGAACAGGTTCCTCCTTGAGAAGGGGTGAAGTGGAAAAACCATGTGGAAGAGGAGGCAGTCCTTGAGATAGAATCGAATGATTCTCCTCCTTCCATCTGGCTAACACTTCATCAATATCACGTGTGGCGTGATAGCTCTCTTGGGGATGTGTAGATGGGGTGTGTTTAGACATGGAATGTGCCATTGGGTCTGAGCCGTCCATCACACCTTGGCTGAGGAATCTCTCTCTGGATTCCAACTCTATAATTATTTTGGCTATACCCTCTTGGAAATGCCTTTCTTGGAGGTCACCAGCATTATCATGAGTAGGAGCAGCCTCGTCTTCTTCAAGGTTTTGAGCAAAACCTTTTCTCTCCTCCTTCCTACCCCATGATTCCACTGTTTGCTTCCAATTCAGGATCTCAAAATTAGAATTTTGCTCCTGTGAATAGGAAGCAACTTCATTTTCTCCAAGGTCCTGGGGCTCCTCCATAAGGTCTGGAAGTTCTATCTTTGTTTCACGAAGCAATCTCATCTTAGCCTCTAAATATTTAATTTGCTTGGCTAGATTATCTTGAAAGAGTCCTTCTTGGAGGTCATCATCATCATCATGTTGAGTAGGAGTAGTTTTGAGAGAGATGCACTGGTTCGTAATGCTCCCCCCAAAAGAAGATTCACGATCTAAGGAATTTAGAAGGTTCATTTCCAGGGGAGGTTGTTCCAGTTCCCTTTGATGCTTGAAGGCTAGGTGTACGGGGTCAAGAGCAGAGTTGATTGATGCATCGGATGAGCCAAAATGAGCAAGTGCCATCTGGTAGAAAGGATTTGGTGCACAAGAGGGGGCTTTCTTTAGGATAGAAGGGGGCGCGTAAGGCTGACTGCCTTGCATGAATGGATTCCTCCATTTTTCTACCTCCTCCTCCATGGATTGCAAGGCCTGATCTTGCCTGAACAAACACACCTCTTTGTACATCAACTCTTACTAATAACCATACTACTCATCCAATCTGTCTACTTCCATTACCTGCTTCTCAAACTCCAGCGCCACCTTCTTTATCATTTAAGGGCAACTAGGAGGGATGTTTGAGGTGATTGCATGAAAATTCTGAGTCTGATTGAAGTCATATGAAGGAAAACAAGGTCCATGATTCGGTGCAAAGGAATTATACATAAAAAAAATCCTTGATGGCACCAGGCTGCTTAACTAGCAGATTCAACTTAGAGTCGCCATTGGTGTTGATGCAAAAGCCTCCAATGGCTAGTTGGTTGAAGAACACACCAAAAATTCTTCACTCTTTGGACACAACTTGTCCTAGTTGGTCCCACTGGGTGTGCCAAAAACTATTGACGCAATGGATTGCACCCAGGTCAGGATGCCTAGCTCCCACCCTTCCACACGCAACAATGGAAACTCCCCTCTCCCCTATGGGACTGGCGAAACTGGAGGGGAGAGTCTCTAGATAAGGGCTAGCTCCCTCTAATGTATCTTTTAGGCCCTAGTTTCTCCTACTACTAACAAATAAAATGAAAAAGGGGGGGATGAAAAGAGAGAGAGAGATGCTGAAAACAAAACCTAAGCCTAAAAAAGAAAAGGTGATACACCAAAAAAGTGATGACCCACCCAGCCTGAATATACACTTTTCACCAAGAAGAAATGCCCATATACTTCATCTGAAGTGGGAAGCTCTTTTACAACAGTCAGTTAGGGGTCCGTGAAAACACAGGGAGGAAGAAACTACCAGAGGCATCCTCAAACACACTTATGGCTGCCTATTCACAGGCACCTATATTCTTCCTGTAGACAGGTCTTGCAGACCTGCAGAAAGGAGACTTCACAATGCACTGGACATGTTGTAATCAGTCTGTGAAAAGCATGAAAGACAATTACTTAACACAAAAGAAGAAAACAAACATATACTTTAAAGTGCAGGTCTAGATAGAGGTAAAAATGCTAAGTCTTGATTCAAGGTAAAATCTAGCAGTGCTCTGCCTTACAAGCCCGAGAGATTTTTGGGCAGATTTTTGCCTTAAGGCTAAGAGAGTCCATCCTTCTCAAATGAGAAATTTTACAATATATAGAAAGAGGAAGAGAACTTGGCATTTTTGGGAAAGATTTTGGCACTCTTTTTGCAAGCTGGCCCATGTGCGCTTTGAGCCTTGGGAAGAGGGAGCCATTTGATTGTCGGTTCCTGCTTTGACTTTGGCATTCCACATTAATGTGAAAAACATGGCCGCACCTCTTTTCTGCAAACAGACTACTCTTTTCAAGGTATTTGCATAGCTTGTCTGCTTATAAATGCAAAGTGGAAGAAAAAATAAGCCACGTCATTTTGTGACCATTTGGCAATAAATTACCTCTTTTTTGCCACTTTGGACTGCTTTGTCTCTTTTCTACACCTTGTCTTCTTCTTGCTTTGTCTCCTTCTACTCCTTCAACCCTCGGGGGCGATCATCTAGCAGGTCGCTATGTTCCTTGGGCTCATCTCTGGTTGGCGCTTAGGCAATTTAAAAGCAAATGACTATTTCACCACCTTAAATTTGATGTCTATGCACCCATCATCATTTTAAAAACAATGGCTAATTCATTGTGCTTAATTTTGATGTCCTTGGGCACGTCACCCTTGGACTTTCCTTTGGCCTCCATGCTTCGACCTTTTCCTTTGTTTCAGACCCTCCTAAAGGGGAAGTGTCCCTTCGGTTCTAGAGAGATGCCCTTCATTTGGCCATTGGTAGCCCCCCACAAGGGTACCTGCCCTTCGGTGGCCTTTGGTCTCTTTGGCCCTTTTTGCAGGCCTTTTTTGCTTCAGGCTTTTTCTCGTGGACAAAAAATCTGTGAGAATTGGCCGCTTTGACTTCCTCGGGTCCTTTCTTCGGGCTGGTGGCCTTCCTCCGAATTCCTTCAGACTTTTTGTCTGAAGGAATTCCTTCAGACAAAAAGTCTAAAAGAATTCAAAACCTTAAGCTTTCCGCGCATTCCTTAAAAACCTCTGGCTGTCTTTGAAGTGCTCCTTACCCTTCGTAAGGGCTTTTGAACCCAAAATTGCCCTCCGCAAGGGTAGTTGTCCTTCGGCTTCTTGAACCAAGCTGTTGAAATGACCGATTGAACCAAAAATGGTTCAACGGTTCAACACTATGCGCCACTCATTTATTAAACTGAGCCTTTGAAACTGCCGCTTGAACTAAGTGTTGAACCAAGTGATTGAACCCATCGATTGAAATAAAACATTGAACTTGCTGATGAACCAAGTGATTGAACCAAGCGATGAACCCATCGATTGAACAAAGTGATGAACTAAGGCGTTAAACCCACTGATTGAACCAAGGTGTTGAACTGGTTCAACGGTTCAAAGGTGCTAACTTTTGGAAAGATTATGTTGTTGAACTCCTCTTCCAACCTTAAGGAAAAGTGTCTTCTGAACCATTTTAGCTCTCTTTCCTTATGAATTTCTTCAGATAAGAGTCTGAAGAAGCTTTGTAAAACCTTGCACCCTCTGAACTGGTTCTTCATCTGTCAAAAGATTACACATGTAGAGTCTGTAGAAACCCAATCCCTGTAGAGTCCGTAGAAATAGACCTACATAGTCCATAGAAATAGACCTACAGAGTTCGTAGAAATAGACCTGCAGATTCCATAGAAATAGACCTGCAGAGTCTGTAGAAATTCCTGGACTTGTGCAAAATCAAAAAATGGATTGGCCTAGAACAACAGGAGAAGAAGGGGACTAATTTTTGGCTTGTTGGGCAAAAAATGGTCAACAGGGATGATGAGGCATGATCAGGGAATGATTATGGATGATGAGGTATGGTGAGGGTCAATGAGGGAGTGATTATGGATGATGAGGGATGAGGATGGAGTGATTAAGGATTATGATGGATGAGGAAGTGATGATTAAGGATGTTGAGGGATGGTGAGGGTTAATGAGGGAGTGATTAGGGACAATGAAGGAGTGAATAGGGATGATAAGGGATGGTGAGGGTCAATTATATAGTGATTAGGGATGGTGGGGGATGAGGACAAAGTGATTAGAGATGATTATGGATGGTGAAATAGTGATTAGGAATGATGAGGGTCAATAAGGGTCAATGAGGGAGTGATTAGGGATGATGAGGAAGATATTAGATATGATGAGGGGTGGTGAGGTTCAATGAAGGAATGAATAGAGACAATAAGGATTGAGGAGAGAGTAATGAGAGGTGATGAATGATTGATTAGGGATGGGGGAGGGATGATGAGTAAGTGAAATTAACATAAAGAGGTTGTTTGATGTACTAAGATCATAAATGTGACCTATGTTACTCCAATCACACTACTTTGGCTTGAATTCAAAGTGAGTGGTTTGTAAACTTAAATTTCGACAAACTTAGGATTCCTATAAATGTCATCAAATAATCTAGAAGGTAAAAAAACCTAAAAAAAGACTATATGTTCACCTAAAATGGACATCAATTGCAAAATTTATGCCTTGAAATCCATATGTTCAATACCGAGAGCCTAAAAAATCCTAATTACTTACAAGATTGGATTTTGGAAAATCATCTCCCACATTGTAAGGCATGCAACTGTGAGACCAACTCTATCAAATGCAGAGTGACCCTAATTCCTTATATTTATTAAAATAAATTTAAAGTGTAAGTTTTATACTTAACATTTATTTTAGTAAACCCAAACACCTACCCCTTATTGTACCTCTTTTTCCTTAATTTGTGCAATGTTAAAGGAATGCATATGTTCTATAGCATATTGTATACACATTCCTAAGTCATTACATAAAAGAACCAAATTCCCCTTCCACTTTTTTTTGGCTATATCCACATAATGTGTATACATTTTATACTCATAATGCATGCGTGTTATGGCTTAGATTTTTTGAGATTTAATTCAAATAATGTGTATACATTATGGCCATAAGGTGTATGTGTTATGGCCATAATGCGTACATGTTAGGGGAAATATACACAAAATTGTCCCCCAATTCTGTACACATGCCCTACTATGTTTTTCTTCTATTACCAATGTATATACAAATTCCAATGAATTTTTTAAATTTGGATTGAACTTCAATACATTTTAATTTATCCATAATTTTTATTTATATATCTTACTATTGTAGGACTTGCATCTTAGAATTATACTTTATTTTTCTTCTATAAAAAATATACATACAAATGCCAATGACCTATATTAATTAGACCTATTTTACTATAGCTTAATGTTCTATGTTTCTCAACAAAATAAATTTCTTTTTATATTCTACAATAGTAAGTTAAAAATGATTTAATCTATATTAGACTAACACATTGATTTCAATGAAATAAAAATTAAATGCAACAAACTATTCACTATAAAAGTAGGGGCTAGCCATTACATGGCCCTTGTTTACATCAAACTCATCAATCAAATTTCATATTAATTACGTAAGAAGTTTTTCAGAGACAACTCAATTTTTTTTTTTTGTCTAACCTCATTTTAAAACTTATTTGTTAATTTTTATTTTCTATTTAAACAAATTTTTACTAGTTAATATTATTGTCATGATTTTATGCCCCCTATTACTAGATGTCATAATTGACAGTGTCCATGTCTATTTTCACCACTTCTAATGACAATATCATGTTGTGTAAAATATTCTCTCACATCGGGATCCTAAAGGATTTTAGTATGTAAGTATGCAAGCATTCTATGCTGTCAAACATTGCCTAGCCCTCATGGAGCTAGTAATCATGAAACCATGGCAAAAGTTTTATATGAAAATTACGATGGTGAAGTATATGAAGAGGCATGCGAATATGAAGCATCATGGTGATTTATATTAAGAGGCATGTGATTTTGATTTTAATGTGATAATTAACCCTTTGTCTCTGTGCGTTTCTAGGATCCTCCAAGCTATAAGGTATTTCTCAGGGTATGATATTATGTTATTTTATATGTTATATAGTTATTGTAGTTTTTTTAAATTGGTTTTTAGCATAGAGAGAAATATTTAAATGGATCCAAAAATGGTTTTGTTTGTGCTTGAATAGTAGGGGCCTTTCTCTAATTACTCACAACTTTATCATGAAAAGAAATTAGCCATTTTTTTTGTGTGAAATTAGCGTGACTTTATTTTTGGTATAAAAAAATGATGCGAGGGATACCTTAAACATTTCCATGATCAAAAACATTTAGGTTCTATCACTAGAGGGAAATTATAATATTTTTCATAACATACCCCTATGCTTGTAAATCTTAAGCAATAAAACATTCTCTCTATTCCTCTTTATTTTAAGTGTAATTTTTTCTATTGTTATCAAGTAGCTATCCAATTAGAAAATAGTGTAATCTTACTTGAACAAGCTTATAAGTGGAACCATTTTGAAATATTTGCAGTGGATGAGGTATTCCTAAAAGATTTACTTGTTGGAGAGCCAACTCTCGAGAAACATTCCTAAGGCATTGGGGTATTTTATAAGTTTAAAGTATTTTACCCATTATGTATTTCATATTAGTGGAAGTATCCTATGAATCTTGGGTAGTTGAGTAATATATTATATATAATTTTATCCTCGAATAAACTCATTGGAAGTAATTCAAATGAATTTGTAATTTTTGAATAATTTGAGAACTCTTACCATGCAAGTAAAACAAATATATATAAGAATTACCGTGAAGTTGGGGCAGTTGAGTGAGCTGCATTATATTTTATTTCTACTCTTGTATTATAATTAAGGGAATATAGAAACAAAAACAAAATTGTTTTATAGTATCTTTACCTTTTTATTAGAATATGGAGGAAAGAAATAGTGTCATTTCTTCTTCTCTTGATTCCATTACCATTACCAATTGTACCATAATAAAATAGAGTATTAACACTCTATTACTTAATATTTTAACCTATCAAAATGGATTATAGAAATTCTTGTTGCTTGAGGATACTTTTTATAGGGAAATTTAAGCACATATGAGTATCATTTTATAGTTTTATTAATCAATTCAATAACCAAGATCTTCAATCTAATATATATTCAAGAAGGGTTATGATTTAAGTTTCCACCTACAATCTTGGTAAAAAACACACAAAACAAAGATTAATAATTGAATGAACCTTCTACTAACAAAGGAAAAATAGTACTATTTGTGACTAACCATCCTCAAAATCATATTATTATGATAAATTGACTGGTTCATATTTGGGTAGAAGGATCAAATTGTAATTAAGCCAACAAGATGTAAATAAATTACAATAAATTTATTACCATTACAAGCCTTTAACAAGTGTACACATTAAAACTCATTGCTAGGCCATGATTTTACAAACCTTAGATAAAGGCCTTTGTAATTATTATTCTAACTTGTCAAGGTAATCCTGGAAAGATGAATCTACAAGTTTAACCTAACACAAAATAAATAACCAAAGTTTAAATTTACAATTCATATACACTAGTAATTCATAAAAGGATTTAGGGGAATAAGAAATTAATCATAACGATAACTCCTTAAACTTAGTAAATATACTTGGCAACCACCATGTAATAATTATGAAACAAGTTCACAATATTCCCACTGAAATGATCTCAACTTGACAATTACATAAATTAACCATAACATGAGGTTAATTCAAAACTAGTTACACACCCAAACTAGGTACCATCCAATAAACATATCCTTAAATGTAATCCAATAAATATATCCTTAAATGTATTTAAATATTAGGAATAATAATTTATTTTATACCCATTATGGTTTTTCATATAAAGATGATTTCTTATGTCAAGAACAACCCAAAAAAAAAAAAAAAAAAAAAACCATTAACCTTTGGTGATTCAAACCTTATATAATTTATCCAACAATGAAATCGTATAATGAGAATATAGTATTCCACCTTATTTAACCATGTTCCTAGGTTAAATATAATCATCCAAAATGAAGGGTCATGCAATGGATACTCATCTTATGAGAAAAACTTAACAATAAGAATAGCTTTCCAAGTATATTTTTAGCAAATAAGACATACACCCAAAAGGCCTTACATTAAAAAAGGGTATAAAATTTTATTTTTCATAAGAGCGGAGGGACCATTATATAAATTCTTTTATAATATTACATCATGACAAAGAGAGAGATGGTAAGCAATAAAATGATATAATTTAATGAGATAGTAACTATGAAAGATTTAATTGTAAAATCTCTTAATTGTTTCCATTTATTCCATTCCCACACTTAATCATCAGAAAATTATGCCGATAAATTGATAGAAATGTTTACTCTCATAACAAAATAGTTTTCTAACAAATAGAAGATAATACATAAATATTACCTAACATAAAATGATTTGTCCTTTTTAACTAACACAATAATAAAACCATAAATAATATTTTATTTACTTGGATATATTTAAGAAACTAAACTCTTAGACAATAATAGGTATCCTAACACCTCATTTTAACTTGTGAATACATGTTTTTAGTACCATAATTACCATGATAGTCCCAACATAAGTATAATAAATATAGAAAGGCTCCAAAGAAATAATCATTTTCATAAAAAAATGTCTCATACCTTAATCTAATCTACTCTAGTTATATTAGATTTAAAATTATGAACAAGTATACAAATCTAACACATTAGCATGCTAACCATAAGTATTCAATTTCGACAACCATATATAATATGGGTTCTATGAAACATTATTTTTAAACACAATAATTTAAGTTATACCCAAAATAGAAAAAACACACAATTCCTCTACATTTGTGCCCAATGAGAGCCTTCAAGTCAAAGTTAAATTTGGTAAAATATAAAGAGATAAATGTATATATCATGTTTAGATTATATTGTTAAGAATGAGATCATGCCCCAAGACTCTTACCACCTTCTTTAACTTGTTTCAAGATAGGACATGATCTACGAGTATGAAGGATCAGTATGACTTTATTGAACTCTTATCCTCCTTTATAGACATGCATATAACTTTATAGTTTTCCTTTTTGACATGAAACTTGATTTGATAGATGTTTGAGGGTATGGAAGAATTTCATGGTTGGTTTAACCTTTCAGTCTAGTGTGAAACATCTTCTAGAGAGACATCACTTTATATAAAAGCTTGTTAAGACTTATTCCAAGATCAACCCATGATTAATAAGCCTAAAATGATCCTTCAACTTTGTATGAATACCTTTAAAAATGCTAATATACATTAGGGGTGGATAACTATTGTTTAGGAGCATAGAAATAATGACATCAAATATTGTCCAAGTTGAATTTATATTTGGATAACTCCATTTTTGGTACAATAATGTACATGAATAAGTTATTGTCCCCCCATCACCCCTGATTGATAACCTGACCACCCATTTCAAGATTTAGAATGCCCTTCCCAATAAAAGAATAATGTTGATTTTTAACCTAACTTAAGACATGTGTAAAAATAATAATAAGTCATATGGATACATTGTAATATCCCTCCTCTCCATTCCAAATCCTTTTAATTTCACCCCAGATTAAGTGAGTATAAACTTAGAGAACACTATGTGACACAATTTAGAGTAATAGGTCATGAAATGTAACTTTTTGATAGTGAAGAGACAACTTCTTAAGCTCCAACTGACATTTATACCTCCAAGACCCCTAAGAATAAATCCATAACTCCAAGCACATATATATAGGAAAATTACATGTGATCCAATGACCATGACATCCAAGTCCACCTTAAGCACATTTTCACAAGAATGCAAAAATACTAATAATAAATGTTGTCAAAATTGAAGTTGGAGTTGGAGAAATACATTTTTGCTGCTTATTGGTTGAAAATTGGAACTAAGAACACATCCAGATGGAAAGATAAAATTAAATACTAGGTTATTAGCCTACATAATACTAGGTCAATAAACCCACCACCCATTCCAGACTCAAGAATGCCCTTCCCAACAAAAGAAAAATGTCATTTTAAAGCGTAACTTTAAACATGCATAAAATGAAAATAATAAATCATATGGAAAAACTGTAAGATCCCTCTTGTTAATGTTGAATACATATAATTTCATTTTAGATCAAGTGAGTATAAACTTAGAGAGAAAGCGTAGCATGAGTTATAGCAATGGGCCCTAAAATGCAATATTTTGGTAGTGAAGAGACAACTTCCTGAGCTCCAACTAGCATTTCTACCTCTAGGATCTCCATGTGCAAATCCATCACTCTAAGCACATATAAATAGTAAAATTAAATGTGATCCAATGACCATGATGTCCAATTCCACCCATAAGCGCATTTTATTTTAGGAGCATGGAAACATGAACAACAAATATTGTCAAAATTGAAGCTGCAATTGGAAAACTCCATTTTTGGTGCTTATTAGCTAAAATATGGCACTACCAACACATATAAATGGGTGGATAATTTATAGAACCATATTATTGTCCTCTCATAATACCCAGTGAACAAGCCCACCACCTATTCTAGGCTCAAGAATGCCCTTCCCAACACAAAAAATGTTTATTTTTAGCCTATCTTTATACTTGCATAAAATGAAAATAGTAAGTCATATGGATGAACCATAAGATCCATAATGTGCATATGAAATCCATATAATTTTAATTGATATTAAGTGTGTAAAAAACTAGAGATTAATGTGTGGCACAAATTACATTATAATGGGTCCTAAAATTCATCTTTTTAATAGTGAAAAAATAACTTCTTGAGCTCTGACATTTATATCTTCAATTCCCCCAAGTGAAAATACATCACTCCAAGTAAATATAGACAGTAAAATTACACATGGTATAATAACCATAATGTCCAAGTCCACTCGTAAACACATTTTCACTACTATTCAGGAGTGTGGAAACACTAACAATAAATGTTGTCAAAGTTGAAGTTGTAGTTGGAGAACTCTTTTTACGATGCTTTTTGGAAGAAAAATAGTGCTACCAACATGTCAAGAGGGGAAGATAATGTCTAGGACTAGGTTATTATCCTCCCATAAATCCTAATCAACAAACCCACCACCCATTTTAGGCTCAATAATGACCTTTCTAACACAAGAAAAATGTCGATTATTAGCATAAATTTAGACATGTGTAGAATAAAAATAGTAAGTTGTATGAAATAACCATAAGAGCCATCCTATGAAATTAAAATACATATAATTAAAACCTATATTAATTCCATATAAATTTAGAGAGTAATGCATGGCATAAGTTGTAGTAACGGGTCCTAAAATACAACTTTTTAGCAGTGAAGAGATAACTTCTTAAGTTTCGACTGACATTTCTATCTCCAAGTCCCATAAGTGAAAATAAATAACATAAAGCATATTTATATAGTAAAATTACATGTGATTCAATTACCATGATATCCAAGTCCACATATAAACACATTTTCACTACTATTCAGGTGCTCAAAAACACTGACAACAAATGTTGTCAAAGTTGAAGTTGCAGTTACAGAATTCTATTTCTGGTGCTTCTTCACTAAAAAATGGAACTACCAACACATTAATATGTTCAAATAGTGTATCAAAGTAGGTTCTTGGCCTCCCATCATACTCGATCAACAATTCCACCACCCATTCAAGATCAAGAATGCCCTTCCCAACACAAGAAAAATGTTGATTTTTGTCTAACTTCAGACATGTAATTAGAGGTTTATAATTCCAATAATCCACCCAATGATATAATAGTTTAATCCCTAAGTCCAACCATTTTAATATCCGGATGAATATAAAAGAAGTCATTTTCAGTTTAGTAATTGGCCTAGTTCTTGTTCTTAAACTTGAGATAAGATATTTCAGTCACTAAAAGTGGTCTAAATTAAAATAGACCCATCCAAATGGGTTGTAATTTGGTAGATAGCTCTATAATAAACCCCTTTATGCATTCCAATTAGTTTCATCTTTTTAATACCTTTAAAAATATCTAAATAGATGATTATATTATTCAGGGTTGTAAAAGTCAAGAAAGTAAGGGGTTTAGAATAAATAAACTTGTATTTCTCTTAAAATATTACCTCAAACATTAATTAAAACCTTGACCACACTTGGTAAATTATAATTTAAATCATATATATATGTGATTTGAATATTTGGAAGACTGCCTTAATCATCCTATAAGTGACCCTGTGTAATAAAACTTATGTCTAAATAAGCAAAACAAGGTTTTAAGAGATTATAATTATCATACCTCCCAAATGATTGAGACATGGATCCTATAACTTTATAAGTAGCTTGGGGAAGTTGTATAGAATGTGCTTAAGGTGATTAGAGAGTCTTGGGATGCAGATATAATTATAAATGAGACAAAATATATCTATAACATAGGTGTTAATAGGCATATTTCTAAGTTTTATGAGAATTAACCATAAGAAAGGAAATAAATTATTGAAACCATATGATTAATGATTGTATTAAGGGTCATATGGAGCCGATATAAGTAGTGTCATGAGTTGAGGTTGAGTAGAGAAAGAGAGAAAGCTAGATTGAATATTTATAGACCTGAATAATAAGGCTAGAAGATCAATGTTTGGAGAGTGAAAGTTTAAATCATGTCTTAAGTGAAGGGTGAAACCCTGTGTGATAGGTTGGGAGTGTAAAGGTGGAGACAACAACATTTAAATAGGCATCGAATAATCTAAGTTTGTGTAAACACATCATGTGCAAGTATAAAATTTACATCAATAAGCTTCTCTTAGCTTCAAGAATATGAAATTATTCACTAACAATGCCAGCCACATGAATATAGAAGATTATTTGGCACCACTAACGTATAATTTTTTTATTAAGTAATTAAAAATTAAATTGATGCATGTAATACCTAAACAATCAAAAATATTTGATATAATTCATTACGTCTAAATTTTAAAAGTCAACATACCTGCACCTTTCCATCCAATGAACCACTAAGATCTGCTCTAATATTGATATTATCAAGAATAGATCCATGGTCTAACTCACAAACATTAATAGCTCCATGGTCTAACACTGGGAGTGATTTTCAAGCCAGTGATTGGTAATTTTACAATCTTAATGTAAAAGGATGAATTATATTTTATAAATTAGAATTGAAAATCAATCTCAGATAAATATTAAAAAAATAAAAAAATAAACCTAAATTAATTAGAGATAAATTTGTCAACACTAGAATCAAGAAGATAATTATATTGTAAAAAATAATATTTTAACTTTAAGATATATTTTCTTGAGATTTATTTGAACCATCGGTTCATAGGTTGGAGCCAAGTACATAATTTCTCAACAAATTAATTGTAGAAAAAAGAACATTAAAATAAAATTATAAATATATCATAATTATTTATAGTTTGAAATTAATCATAGAAATAAGAAATATTACCAAGATTAGTCCCCTTATTATTAATTTTATATTCATACATACATCATGCGAAAACCTATTTTCAGCATGGTTTGAACTTTATCATGAAAAATATTGTAATTGTTCATCCCATGGTTTATCGAGATCATATTCACTCTATATTGGTCCCTTTCCTATTATTAGATAGATTATTAATTCTATTTCAATTTAATCTTACATCATTCACTATAGTCATATGAACAATATGTAATGTTACAAGAATATAAATGTGGTATGTATTTGCAATTTTATGCACAACACCATGGCGATGGATTGAAAAAAAATATCATCTTATGTAGATGTTGGTTGACAAGGATGAGATAAATGTATTGATCTCATCTACCTAAATTATAATTATGGTAATTAACTCTCTAAAATACAATGATGGATTCAAAAACTGGTTTCCTATGGGAAGTCTATCCTAAAATGGTAAAGATGTCAAGTGTGTTGATGTGTGTGCAGGTTAACTAGGAAAGGTGCTATCAATTACAAACATGAGCATGGTTGACATTTAGTAGAAAGAGAAATGACACTAATGAAGAACCCATTTGAGGTTCCTTTGTTTAACTGTGTTTTCTACCTATGAATCAATTTCTCAATTTCGTACTTAGTGTTGATTGTGGATAATAATGGTAGCTTAGACAATTGAGTCAACTCAAACATGATTGAAATAATAATTAATGATTTAGGAGTTTCAAAGACAAGAAGTCAACCCCTATTTTTCATGAAATTTTGATTGAACATTTAGCCTGGATATCTTGAGTATATTTTAGAGTCTCAAATTTATTGTCTTGTGGTATTTTTTATTTCTTAATTCAAGTATGTAGTTAGAAAATATTAGCCGTGACATGTTTATATGATGTTAAGGAGTCCCAAACAGATAAATATCATGATTCCAACATTTTGTCTCAATGACCTCGTAGTATAATTAGAAAGTTTTGTGTTTTCGTTTCTAAGGCAACAATTAGCTATAAGATGAAAAAGGTTATTGTAGAATTTATTAATCAATACATTATATTTTCCATATAAATTTTAAGGCACTTCATTTTACTTTACTTGGGTCCCTATTCAAACACCTATTATCTTATCAAAACAAAAGAGTTCTCACCCATTAATCTAAAATGTAGGTAGTGAGTCCCAATTAAAATATATTGAATAATATAACCATTTCATAGAGTGAAATGACATGGAAAATTTGTATGTGTATAATATTTTTCTAGATCAATTTGTTTAACGTTTTAGATCCTACAACCTTATCCACCATTAGGTGAATAAAGAATGACGCCAATGCTGCAATATCATTCATTATTACACTAAAAAGACACACTACCATGAGGTTGGGATGACCCTCTTAGGGGTGGATCTCACTGCAAATGACCTTGTCACCATTCTCGAGCTTTTAGGCCTTCACGACAACATCACTCTCCCCCTTTGGTTAAACACAGTGGCTTGGGATCTCCCCTCATGGATCAAGGTTCTAGATGGGGCTCTCTGCCTCTACCACCTCAAAATGTTTAGTGGTGGGGCTCTCCACCTCTGATAGCCTCACTTTGTGGAAATTTTTAGTCTAGCAGTTCTCAAGATGGTTCTATTCAGCGCTTTGATAAAATCTTATCGTAGATTAATTTATCCATTTCACCCCCACATACTACTAAAGAGAAAGATAATATTGACCAGGTGGATACTGATGCTGGATGGAAACTCACAAATGATGAGAAAGAGCTTCTTGGCTCCAAGTGGGGTGTTCTTATTCACAATGACCTATCCTTAGTGGGCTTATTTTTTATTTTTGTTTAAATTACCATTTTTTAATGTATTAGGGATTTCTCTAAACTTGGTCAATTTATTCATTATTTTTGTGGCTTTGAGACTTTTGAATCCTAGTTGTGACCTAATGTACCATTATTAATGTGTACCTTTTTTATGAATATATATATATATATATGCATATATATATATATATATATGCATATATATATATATATATATATATATATATATATATGCATATATATATATATATATATATATGAAATTTATACTAAAATTATGAGCTATATATATATATATATATATGAGCTCTATATATATATATATGCATATATGCATATATATATATATATATATATATATATATATATATATATATATATATATATATATATATATATATATATATATATATGCATGAGCTCTATATATATATATATAGCTCATGCATATATATATATATATATATATATATATATATATATATATATATATATATATATATGCATGAGCTCTATATATATATATATATGTATATGTATATATATATATATATATATAATTTATACTAAAATTATGAGCTCTATTTTATAAACAGACAAACAAACAACAAATAAATAAACAAATAAACATTTATAAAAAAATAACTCAAAAATTTAGATCCAAGGAAAACACCATTAAAAAGATACATTTCAGCGATAGGTATTTAGAGCCTCCCAAAGAAAATTCTTGGGTAAAGACTTGGAAAAATATGAAACTTTCAGCACAACAACACTCAACAGGCAGATCTTAACTCGCATGAGCTAACTCCTAGCATACTGGTCTTCACCAATCATTGGTAGGATAGTCTTTACCAATCTTCACTAGCCTCTAACTTCAATGTTTAGCTCACTTGACTGCCAATCATAACTTGCACTATTAAACTACCAAACTTACTACATTTAAAGTTAAGACTCTTCTACCCCTATTCTTATTGCTGACTGACCATCCCTACCATGGTCACCACCAACTTCAGTGCCAATCACCCATTGACTATCACTATCATGCTAATCATGAACCATGACTACATAGGTGTCACTCATCTTATCATGTGGCATAGATCCAACATGGAATGTGAATCATTCCATGGTAAACTTGGATTGTCATGCCCTATTATCATTAATCTCCTATGGCCCTACTGTTAACTGGGTAAAGCCTAAAGACCAAATAGATGTCATTTATCATTCGCTCTCTGTTGGATCCAAGGTGGAGGGAGATATCTCAAGTGGAGGTGGTCAGAATAAGGTCAAAAACTTCTAGGTTTAATCCCAGGTTTTACACTCATCCATTCTACAAGTTTTTTAAATTTCATAAATGTTGATGAACTAGTCAACCTCGAGGTCCATTCTAGAAGGTTTTATCATTTTCACAGAGTCATTCATATTTGTGACCCTGCATACAACTGAATCCCTAACTTATTTATGACAAAGTCATTATTATTTTTTATCACATAAGGGCAAGTGGACATTGAATAAGTTGGACAAGGAAAGAAATCCCAAAGTTTTTAATAAATGTGAAAAAACTGAATCCATAAGTAATTAACAAAGACAAAATTTAAAACATACGAAGCAATAATAGGTATGGGGAAAAAAGGAAAATACCTCAGATAAGCACATTTATAGTGTGTTAATAAACCTCCTTTGCATAAATTATTTAGATGAAAATGAAAAGAAAAGTAGTGAAGATTTTAATAAATCCTTTAAAAGGACATTTGTCTTCAATTTACCTATGCCTACTATTTCTCGGGCCCTATTTCTCCTTGCCAGAGGCCCACTATGCATAAGGTTAAGCTCTTCCAAGATTTTGTCTCTATTAATAAGTAATTTTTATATATAAGGACAAGTTCTCATACTTAGGGTCATATGTATTGTAAATTTGAAAAACAAAGTTGTTCAACAAGGTACAATAGGGTGTATAGAAGCCTCTATAGTATTTTCCAAGCATTAATATCTTGAGCTCTATTTTTAATTCACGTGTTTTTATTCACCATTTCATGTGTATTTATTCTTGAAAGTTCCTATATGTACTCTATTATATGTGATGGGGTCATCATGTATGTGTCATTTTAAGTACATTGAAGTATTACTCTTATCATATTTCATGTGTATGTGCATATTTCCACAAAGTAAGAATGTGTGAATCTATGTTTGTTATACTCTTATTGTACTAGTAGTGTATAGTTATTATTGTTAACTTCTTCATTTAAAATTTCTAGCAAGTTTATTAAATATTACCATCAACTTATTTCATAGAATATGCAATTGAAACTAAATGTTTTGCATACAATCTCTATGGACTTGATATTTTAGGCTTCAAAAATATTATTGCTAACTTTTGAAATTTACAACATGCATGTTTTCATTCTTTTAAAGGTTTTAAAATGTAATGTATCCATTACATTTTCTCTATCTCATCTACTACATACAAAAGTTTGATTAGCTTGTCCTTGAATCACCACATGAGGCGTTGCCATATTATATAGATTATTTCCAAATGAATTAGTATGTTATGATTCTATAAAGTGAAAAGATAATCTTTGCTTTAAAAAGTTACACTATCTATAAAAAATGTAATGCCTTCTCATATGTACATCTCCTTGTTGGAGGCTCATAATATATAATTTTAATATAGGGTGTCAATTTCATGAATAGTGGTTTTCCTAGTTATTCCATGACTGCTACATTATGTTGCCAAGTACTCAAATTACTCTACTAACTGGCACACCATTGTACTCTTGTGGCAATGTTTACGGTGATTTCCATAAGCAATTCATTGGTAAGGGTTAGTGTTGTAAAGCATATTCTTAACTTGTTTGAATGCAAGTTGTTGTTTGTTGGTAATTAACACTATGAATGTTAACTACTACATATTTAACATGGATGAGTGGGAATTAGATGATTGCCTCAAATAAATTTATGCTGAGACCAAACAAATGGTATGCTTTTTTAGCTATTGCACTCGAAGGTCAATTTGTGTTGTATTTTTTTTTTGTTGATGCTAATATTTTGTGACATGCATTGTGTTAGGATAAATAAGTCAGTTGAAAGTCCTCATTACATCCAAGTCCTTAGTTTAGATGTTCCCCTCACCCCTTCGAAGATTAAATGAGGAAGTTATATGGAGCATCAATAATTGGGAATGGTATTCCCATTGTTATGAGATAACCATCACCTTCTTGTGAATAACCAAGGGTACAATCCCAGTGCGAGATTGAATCTTTACCAAATAAGGATGCAAATAAAAGGATAACAAGGGTAATTTTATTAATGGTTTGTGTATTTTCAATGCCTAATTTAATATTCTTGCTCCATATGTAAAATGCTCAATATTTTCAAATTATGCATCTCTATTTTGATTTGTTACATCCTTTTTAATGGTGCAGGAGGAGGGGGTGGAACAAATAGAAGGTGAATAGGGTATCCTCGAAGCACCCAATGAATGTTTCTCAAGAGATGTATGGGAACCTTTGGTGGCCCTTAATGTTTAATTTTTCCTCATTTTAAATAACGTTTATTTCTTCCCTCTTACAATAATAAAAATTAGAATAATTTTGACACACCATAGATTTTTCTATGTTGTTTGTATTTTGTGTTTCAGTTAGAAGGGGTAGAGAAGACCCACTTGGATGTGGCTGATAGTCACCTACATAATGACTTCGTCCCTAATAATGTGTGTATTTATTATACTCTATCTTTCATTTTCCATGCTCAATATTTGTTAACCATGCATCCCTATTTTGATTTGTTACATATTTTTTAATACTGTTGGAGGAGGGGGTGGAACAGATAGAAGGTGAAGAGGGTGTCCCCGAAGCACCCAATGATAGTTTCTCAAGAGATGTATGAGAAACTTTGGATGACCTTAATGTTTTATTGATCCTCATGTTAAATAATGTTTCTTTCTTCCCTCTCACAACAATCAAAATTAGAATACTTTTGACACACCATATATTTTTCTATGTTGTTTTTATTTTGTGTTTTAGTTAGAAGGGGTAGAGCAAAGCCATGTGGATGTGGTTGATAGTCATCTACATAATGAATTCATCCCTATAAAAGTGCGTATTTTTTGTACTCTCTCTTTTATTTACCATGCTCATAGCCCCATGTTTGTCATTCCATATATGTTTGGACTCAGATATATATGCCCACCTATGTGGTAGGAGAAGATGGAGTCATATGACCTCGATGACAATGATAATGAGGATGTTGATGATGATGATGATGACTAGCTTCTATATGCTTCATAATTTGAAATAGAGGAGGAATAAAATGTTGTAAGAACATTTGATTATCTTTGATGATGTTATCTTATGTTTATTATTTTATGCTTTTAACATTTTATTATGTTTTGATGAAGTTATATTTTTTTATTGATTTATGATTTTAACCTCACATCTCTTCCTTGTTGAATGACAAAATGTAAACAAATACAAAATCGAAGATTGGGGTATTACGAGGTGGAATCTGCACCTTTGCTTATTCAGGTCATGTAACACATTTAGAGCTGATGGTGGCATCTATTTTGGTCACAAGATAGACTTAACACTCATCATTATAAGATTTATGATCAACAACCTATTCCAAGGAGCCCCCCTAGGTGTGCAAGAAGTGGGAAATGTAAGCTTAAGGGAAGATAAATCTTGAAAAGACAAATAGAAAGGAGACCAATAGATTGACTCTTGAAAAATTAGAGCATCAATAAGAGAGACAGGCTGGAAAGATCATGGTTAGATAGGGAGGGTATGTTTGATTTATGTAATCTCAATGAGGTAGCCTTGAAGTCTATCAATGACGAGATGGGTGCATATGATTCGAGTGAAAACTTGGCACGAAGAAGGGAAGCCTACATTTAGTAAAGAGAATATCATTGACAAATAGAGTAAGAAAGAGAATGGGTAGAGCAATAACAAGGTGCATGCAATAATGGACCTTAGGTTAAATGCATTATGTTCATTAGTTTTCACATAGTTAATATTAATTTCAATTAAGCTTACTTAATATTAACATTGATATTTTTACAATAATCACCATTTTGATAATAGAGGGAAAATCTAAAGCACGTCAAAGACTATGGCAGAGATGAACTTAAAGGTGTTGTAGGCTATCTGTCCTAGTATGCCATTCCTAAATCTGTTGTGTAATTTCCTCCCCTCCCCCTAAAAGAAAGTGCTAATTCCTCCATCCCCAGCCCTATGGGCTAATTTTTTCACCCCAAAAAGAGCACGCTAATTTTTTCCTCATAAAAATAGAGTGTCATTTTTTTGCCCTAGTGATATTTTTTTCCCTCTCAAAAAATCAATTTTTAATTATAAAAAATCAAGATAAAAATAATTAGAGATAAAATCACAATTAGAGACAATTTTATGATTGTTATCTCAAATTAGTGTCTCAAAAGACCCCTATAGGTAGTAGTGTACCTAACGCTAGTTAGTTTGACATAATGACTAAACCCATCATTTTAAGATAACTTAGCCTTGATCTTCGATCGTCAATGGTCACCTTAATTATCGATGGTCACCCTGACTATCGACAATCAGGTTCTACCATCTAAACCAACTCAACTAACCCTTCACTCTGACTTGTTTTTTAATAATTAATTCATCTAATTCATGTGTAATCCAATGCATGCATGATTTAAAATTAGATAACAAGTTAGACCCCTTGTTCATGTTTTTTTTCATCTCTCCTTCCTTGCCTATAAGAAGAGAGGAACAAGAGGTGAAAAAGGAATGGATCCATCCATGACTACAAGAGATTTTTCATCTAGAGTTTCTTTTGCAGGTGTTCTTCAAGAAATTTAGTGATCCAACCATCACAATAGAAAGCATACTTGCCTCCACCTCTTGGTGGACAACCAAGTACCATTACTCTACCAAAATCATGTCAAACTCCACCAAGGAGCCAACCATCTCAACCATTCATCCGACCAACCTTCGACAAGCTAAGTATTATTTTCAATATATCAATTACTTTTTTTCCATTTTGTAATCAACCCAACATAAATCAATCTCCTAAAATTGCCTTCTGTGATGCCATTAATCTAATATTTTTATTAGCCAAACCCAACAAATAGTAATTGTCGATGGTCACCTTGATCATCGACAGTCATCTCAATCACTGATGGTCACCTCAATCGTCGATAATTTCACCAACTGTTGATGATCACTATGGTAGAAAGTAATAACAAGCTATTTTGACCCACCTAGCCTCAACCAAATCCAACTTTTTTTTCATATTCTTATTCACAGATCCCCAACCTATTTTTTGAAGCACACCTGACTTATTTGGTATTAGTATTGACCCTCTTATTGCTATATTAGTCATTTCAGTGTATTTTATTTATCAAGCATTTCTTCTATTCAATTTTAGTACCTTTTGATTATGAAGTAAGTACTTTGTATTCTATTTTATAAACTTAATTCTTTAAAATGTGTAGATTGACAGCCCTTGAGAAAGCTCTTGCTTTTGGGATCTAGTTAGTGCAAACCAATCTGCCCAAATATCTATCTAACCAACCATTTGTTTTAGTGTTATCTTATCTGCAAGTCATTCTCCAAAGCCAAAGAGAAACTCTCTAAAATTATTTGATTCAATGCACACACATCCAACCACCTTAATTATCGATGGTCACCTTGACCGTCGATGATCAGGTTCTACCATCTAAACTAGTTCAACTGACCCTTCACTCTAACTTATTTTTTAATAATTAACTCATCTAGTTCATGTGTGAGTGAATGCATACATGAGTTAAAATTAGATAACAAGTTAGACCCCTTGTTCACATTTTGTTTCACCTCTCCTTCTTTGCCTATAAGAAGAGAGGAACAAGAGGTGAAAAAAGGATGGATCCATCCATGACTACAAGAGATTTTGCATCCAAAGTTTCTTTTACAGGTATTCTTCAAGAAATTCAGTGATCCAACCATCACAATAGAGAGCATACTTACCTCCACCTCTTGGTGGATAACCAAGTACCGTTACTCTACCAGAATCATGTCAGACTCCACCAATGAGCCAACCATCTCAACCATTCATTCGACCAACCTTCGACAAGATAAGTAATTATTTTCAATCTATCAATTACTTTGTTTTCATTTTGTAATCAACCCAACATAAATCAATCTCCTAGAATTGCCTTCTGTGATGCCATTAATCTAATATTTTGATCACCCAAACCCAACACATAGTAATTATCAATGGTCACCTTGATCATCGACAGTCATCTCAACCATTGATGGCCACCTCAACCGTCAATACCACCAACGATCACTATGGTAGAAAGCAATAGAAATCTATTTTGACCCACCTAACCTCAACCAAATCCAACTTTCTTTTCATCTTCTTATTCACAGATCCCCAACTTATTTTTTGAAGCACACTTGACTTGTTAGGTATTAATATTGACCCTCTTATCGCTATATTAGTCATTTTAGTGTATTTTCTTTATCAAGCATTTCTTCTATTCGATTTTAGTAACTTTTGATTATGATGTAAGTACTTTGTATTCTATTTTATAAACTTAATTTTTTAAAATGTGTAGATTGATAGCCCTTAAGAAAGCTCTTGCTTTTGGGATCTAGTTAGTGCTAGCCAATTCGCCCAAATATCTATCTAACCAAACATTTGGTTTATTGATATCTTATCTATAAGTCATCCTCCCAAGCCAAAGAGGAACTCTCTACAATTATTTGATTCAATGCACACACATCCAACCACCTTAATTATCGATGATTACCTTGACTATTGATGATCAGGTTCTACCATCTAAACCAGCTGAACTAACCCTTCACTTTGGCTTATTTTTTAATAATTAACTCATCTAATTCATGTGTGAGCTAATGCATGCATGAGTTAAAATTAGATAACAAGTTATACCCCTTGTTCACATTTTGTTGCACCTCTCATTCCTTGCCTATAAGAAGAGAGGAACAAGAGGTGAAAAAGGGATGGATCCATCCACAAATACAAGAGATTTTGCATCCAAAGTTTCTTTTACAGGTATTCTTCAAGAAATTTAGTGATCCAACCATCACAATAGAGAGCATACTTGCCTCCACCTCTTGGTGGAAAACCAAGTACCATTACTCTGCCAAAATCATGTTAGACTCCACCAATGAGCCAACCATCTCAACCATTCATCCGACCAACCTCTAATAAGCTAAGTATTTGTTTTCAATCTGTCAATTACTTTGTTTCCATTTCGTAATCAACCCAACATAAATAAATCTCATAGAATTGCCTTCTGTGACCCCATTAATCTAACATTTTTATCACCCAAACCCAACACATAGTAATTGTCGATGGTTACCTTGATCATCGATAGTAATCTCAACCACTGATGGTCACCTCAACCATCGACATTTGCACCAACTGCTAATGATCACTGTGATAGAAAATAATAGCAATCTATTTTCAGCCACCTACCCTCAACCAAATCCAACTTTCTTTTCATCTTCTTATTCACAGATCCCCAACCTATTTTTTGAAGCACACTTGACTTGTTTGGTATTAGTATTGACCCTCTTATTGTTATATTAGTCATTTTAGTGTATTTCTTTATCGAGCATTTATTCTCTTCGATTTCAGTACCTTTTGATAATGATGTAAGTACTTTGTCTTCTATTTTATAAACTTAATTGTTTAAAATGTGTAGATTGATAGCCCTTGAGAAAGCTCTTGCTTTCGAGATCTAGCTAGTGCTAGCCAATCCGCCCAGATATCTATCTAACCGACCATTTTTTTTGTGTTATCTTATCTGCAAGTCATCCTCTCAATCCAAAGAGGAACTCTCTACAATCATCTGAATCAATGCACACACATCCAACCAAGTTTTTCAACCATACCCATATTTAGTTTCTTCTATTTTCTTTCTCAAAATATAAGCTAAAATTCTCTAAAACATTTTGATACGTCTAGTGAGACCCTTGAGTCTTTACTTAGGTTTCACTTGTTTGCATCTATATTCTCTTCTCTCTATTCTATGCTCATAAACAAAATTAAAATATCTTGATTTTAAAATCAACTTCATACATTGATTTCTTACAAGTTTAGCTCACTTAATTAAATTAAATCAAAGTAATTCAATTGTACCATTACTTTTGTTGCACACAGTAAATCAATCCACCTACATCAAATCAAACATCTAAACAACTTGACATAAGGCTTGATTAGGATTTCATTACATAATGGTCACCTTATCATTTTCTAATGATCTTACTTGGAGGTTATTTCCAAAGGAAGAACTAACTCAGCTCTTTGGTTGAGTATAAACTCTGAAAATTGATATATATTGGCTAAGCACCTGACACCATTATCATTTCAATATGTGAAATGAGGAGGTAGGCCCCAATACTAAGCCATATATTGATTTCCAACAGAAATCTTTTTGAGAGCCTAAACACAACCTAAAAATTCTCCATGAGAGTTTTATTGTTACATGTATAAATAAGATCATCAACATAAAGACAAATAATGATAATATCATTACCAATATGTTGGACATACATGGTTGGCTCCATGTGATTTCTGTTGAATCCCTTCTTCAAAAAATAAATATCAATCCTTGCATACCAGGCATGAGAAGTTTGCTTCAATCCACAAAGAGATTTTTATAGTTTGTAAATGAACTATTTTTTACCTAGTATTTCATAGCCCATGGTTTGTTCCACATAGACTTCCTCATCTATATAACAATTTATGAAGGCTGATTTTACATCCATATAATATACTGGATACTTGTGGTGTGCAACAATAACCAATAAAATCTTGATTGTATCATGTCTTACAACTAGGGTGAAAGTTTAATAATAGTCTACTCTAGCTGTTTGTGCAAATCCCTTGGCAACTAGTCTTTCCTTGTGTCTTTTCACAGAACCATCAACATTATATTTCACCTTATAAATCCATTTGAGACCAATCATCTATTTGTCTTTTGGAAGTTGCACTATTTCCCATGTATTATTTTTATCAATTGCTTGCATCTCATCCTTCATAGCATCAATCCATACCATTTCTTTTACTGCTTCTACATATACAGAGGGTTCAACTTTAATTTTATTAAGAAAAACAAAATTAGCAATTAGAATCACATTACTCTAATAAATTTCATTTAAACTTTGTACCTTTTTTGAAGAGCTTAGACTTGATGTTGGACTTGAACTATCACATGAAGGTGTGCTAGTAGATGAACCTAATCTTGTAGAGCTTGAACTTGAGCTACTATTGGGTCTTGAACTTCCACTTGATCTTGTGGGGAGAGGAGGAACACTTCCACCTTCTATGTCCATCATTACTAGTGGTGTTTTTTGTTCTGCATATTTTTACTAGTGTCATTCTCCCCCTTCATCAAAAAAACCATCCCAACTAATAATCTAGTTTTTTGTGTCAGGATTATAGAATCTATAACCTTTAGTTGCATCAAAATATCCCACAAAGATACATTGTTGGGATTTTACATCCAACTTCTTCCGCTTCTGAACTAGGATATGAACATATATAGGACAACCAAATACGTGAAGATGAGCCACTGAAGGCTTGTGACCACTCCAAGATTCCTTTAAAGTGATGTTGTGAACTACTTTTATGGGGCTTCGATTCAAGATATATACTATTGTTTCCACTGCTTCTCCCCAATAATAATTTGGAATATTTTTTGATTGCAACATACTTCATGCCATTTCCATAATGGTACGATTCTTTCTTTCTACAATACCATTTTTTTGGGGGGTATAGGCTATAGTAAGATATCTCTTGATGCCATTTTTGTTATAAAAATAAAAAAAATCTTTCGAAGTAAATTTCCCTCTATCTTTTCTGAGTATTTTGAGATAATACCCATTTTTTTTAGACATAGCTTAATTTTTTTTGAAGCGTTCAAAAGCTTTAGATTTCTGCTTAAGAAATTAAATCCATGTGTGGTGAGAAAAATCATCAATGAATGTCAAAGAATAAAGATTCTTACCCAAATATTCCTCTTGTGTAGCACCATAAATGTTAGCATGCACATGTTTTAGAGGAGATTTTTCCCTCCAAGATTTGTTCACCGAAAAGTTATATCGATGTTGCTTGCCAAATGCATACCCTAAATAAACTTCTTCTTTTGTCTAAATTATTGGAAGTCCTCTCACCATATTCTTCTTATGAAGTAAATTTAATCCTTAAAAATTCAAATGACCATAATGTTGATGCCATAACCACAAATCATCTATGATTGCTTTGAAGGCATGCATAGTAGTAGAATGTAATGTGAGAGGAAATACCATCTTCTTTGTCATAGGAACCTTTAGTACAAGATGATAATTAGCTAATTTATCAAATATTTAGTACCAGTTGTCTTCAAACATAATTTTATAATTTTTTTCTACAAGCTGCCCAATACTTAAAAGGTTATGCTATAATTTGAGCACATGCAAAGTATCATGAATATAAGTAGTTTCCCTTTGTTTAATTTTTATAGTAAGGGTACCTTTTACCATCACATCAACTTCTTTATCATCACCAAATTTTACTGGACTTTTTACAGATACATCTAATTTGATAAAGAGATCAGATTTACCTATCATATGATTAGAGCAACCACTATCCAAGAACCACACATCTTTTTGATTTTCTTTCACCAAATTACATGTGAAGAAGGTGGAGTGCTTGGGATCTTCAAAAGACCCTTCAGTATAATTGGCTCTTGACTTGTTCAAGTCAGATTTCTTCTTTCTACACTTAGATTCATAATGTCTATAATGATCATAATATTTGCACTGGATGCTTCTCTGATCCACACAACTTCTACGTCTTCTTTTATTATAACTTCTTCCTCTTCTTTTACCATGTCCTCTTTTATTAAAAAGCTCCCCTTGAGATTTATTTGTTTCTGAAAAAAGGAGTTGTTGATTTATCTTCAACCTTCATTGTAGATTAGAAATCTTACACTAAACTCTATGTAGAACGTTGCATATGCTCCTCATGATATTGTAAAGAACCGACCAACTCTACCACTTTGAAGGTGGTGAGATTTTTTCTTTCTTCAATAGCTATCACCACTGAATCAAATTTAAGAAGAAGAGATCTCAATATCTTCTCTACAATTTTTGTTTTGTAATTGCTTCCCCTTATGTTCTAAACTGATTCAAAACACTTTGAGTCCTAGTAATAAAATCTTGAATAGACTCAACGTCTTTCATCTTTAAATTTTGAAAATCTCTTCTTAATGTTTGAAGTCTTACCAATCTAACTTTCTCAGAACCTTGGTATGCGACTTACAAAGCCTCCCTTGCATCCTTAGATTTTGTCATACAAACAATACGGGGGGAAATTGAAATATCCAATGTGGATTGGATATCAAATAGTGCTCGATTATCCTTCTTTCTATCTTCTTTCAACGAAGTTCGTTGGTTTACTGTTAAATCATTTAGAGCATTCTGATCTATAGGTTTTGTGTATCCCACTTCCACTAATTCTAAGAGATCTTGAGATAATAGTAGAGTCTTCATTTTAATACTCCAATAATCATAGTTGTCCCTTGTAAATAGTGGAAGCCGGAATGGAAAGTTACTGCTATTTACCATTTTGGAAATAATTGATAAACTAAAATTGCTATCTACAAAATTAAATTTTTGCAACCTGCTCTGATACCAATTAAAACAAAATAAAAAGAATCTCTAATTTTATATTAAGCGCTGTTAAAAAAATACAGACAAAATAAATATACAACTGTGCAAGAAAATAATACATAAACTCATAAAAATATATAGACTCAAAATAAAAGACTTCATTTATTCAATCTTCAAAAGCATTGTTCGTCATCTTCATATATATCAAAGCATCTCTAAGTTAAACAAACACTGTTTAACAAATAGTTAAAGTTTGAAAATTAAATAATAATATATTTTTAATATATTATTAAAGAGTACTGTTCTAAATTTAATACCATTAATTAATATAATATACATAAATAGACCAAGAATATATAATTTACAACCGTCGGGCATCCGATTTATGGACTCATCTGCAGCTAAAGTTTTTTACATGTAAAAATGATCCCCATACAACCGAATCTTTAGCGTAAGCATCATGAAAGAGAAATAGTTTTTTAGACTAGTAATTTCGTTACTGTCATATAAATGAAGACTATGGTGTGAAAAATAAAGAGGACATGAGAGTGGAGCATCTGTGACTTCTCTGGGATATGATGTTATTGATGAATGGGAGTGGCATAATCTTGATCATGTATGTTGGCCTTCTTCTGTCAGGGGAAAAGGATTCAAAGCGGTTGTAAATAGAGTTCATGAAATGGGTTTGAAATTCAGCATTCACGGTATCAGTGCACATGCTATAAAAGCAAACCCCTGTATTTTGGGTCCTCGGGTTATTATCAATACCAAAACCTTCAATATTTTTCTCTTAGTCTGGACTCTGCATCAATGATTTACATGAATAAAACAATTATTGTGCAGGGATTTCCATATGAAGAGAATGGAAAGATTTGGAAGGCCAAAGACATAGCATTGAGTGGGAAGAAATTTTAATGGATGTCTGAATGCTTCATGAGTGTGGACACCGAGGTGGGAGCATGAAGGGCCTTTATTCAATCGCTCTATCGTGAGTATGCAGATTGGGGCGTCGATCTAGGTTTGTAAGAGAAACAATTTATTAGACTAACAATTTCGTCACTGTCATAGAAATAAACATTGTGGTGTGGAAAATAAAGAGGAGATTGTGATCATAGCAAAGAACCAATTTTTATTTTTTATTATTTTAATTTTTTTTATTTTTTTATTTTTTTGTGACAGAACGAATGCAAGAAGAGGAAATGCGGCAATCTACGCTGAAAGTACCTGGTGTGGAATGCAATTTGGAGGAAGGACCAGCACGAGTTGCCACGATCACCACTTCTCAACTCATGAGCCCTGGTGTGGAATTGTCGCTTTGATCGAAAATGTTTCGTATGCAGACTAGGGCATTCAATTTGGGGAAGTTAATTTGGGGGAAAATTGAAATCTCCCTACCCTTGCAAGTTTCCTGCCTAGTTGTTGAAAGCTTGACTAATCGAGAAACCAGTGACCATGTGGGTTAAAGTGAAACGTGACCATGCGGCTGGTCAAGTCCCTGACCGCAGTTTGAGGGGGTTTAATTTGCCCACCGTGGTTTAAGTCGATGACTCTATTCAATGGCGACAACAATGACTATTTGTCGACGACCAACACGCACCAGGAGTCGGCATGTGTTGGTTAAGCTCATCCGCTGCAATGTAGATATTCTATGGAGGACTTGCGAGAGTGTTGAAGATGTTGTAAGTTCAGTGCACAAAGAGGTGGACCAGTCTCAAGTTTGTTCCACCACGGTTTATGACCCTGTCTTTAGTCATCAGCGTATTGTTAAGGTTTGGCCTAGGCTTCCCCAGAGGGATCTCTAGGGGTGGCCCTAAATGTACATGGTATTATGATATTAGGCCCAGTCTTTGATCAATTGTTGTCTTTTTTTTGCTTCACAACGATTCTTCGATAGTTGTTTTGCATGGGCTAATTTTTTGATATTTTTTTCGCTGATTGTTTCTTATTTATTTATTAGTTAAAGTTGAAGAAGGTTTTTCCTAATTTTATTTAGTTTTTCTGTTTTGTTTTGCTACAAAAGTTGTGAAATCTTCACTTTAAAGGTACGTTTTATTATTTCATTCATATGAAGGTAAAAGATATCATCACTGTGAAGCCGAAGCCGAAGCCGACTCCAACAGTACCTCAAAGATTGAAAAAATGTCCAGCTGTCCTAAATGCTCTTTTTTGGGGAAGACCGCATGGGATTAATGGGAAAATTTTGAGTGGACAGTCAAAATAAAGATCAGACATATGTCTATTTACTCTTCGACGTTTCCTTTTCTAAACAATTGAAGGGCAATTTGGCACGAACAACAGTGATAAGAAATTTTACATGATCGACAGGGTTGTCTGTCAAATTTACCGTATACATGAAGAGTATGACGTAGGCCGCACTAGTTTGAAATTTCTGCAATTTGATGTGCAAAGTCTAAAAGTTGCCGCGCATGCATATATACCATTAAGTCGAATCTAAGTTCGAATTAAATTTAAATGTACTCGTTGAGATTTGAACCAGTATAGAATCTATTTGGTGAAATACGTCAGTCATATCTATTAAATGCATATATAGTAAGAAGTTGGAAGGATAAGGCAAGACAATAAAGTTGGTATAATTTTGAACCATAAGCTATGTGTATGTATTTTGGTACATTACCAAAGTTAGTAGAATTTGGAAAGTTAGGACAAATTATAAGGAGTTGATGTGTTATATGTATGATGTTAACCTAACATGATCCATCTCCAAAGTTGATGAAACGTCGACAAGACACTAAAGTTGTCAAAGAATTTAGTTGACAAGACACAAGTTCGTGATTTATGTATGTATTGCTCACCCACATCTTATGGCTATATATTAATTATATTATAATATAATATATGTTAGTTAAGTTTATTAATTATTACATATATTTAATATAATAATATTATAACTTATATTTTATTATATATAATGTTTTTAGCATAATAATATATTTTGATATTTTTGAATATTGAAACATTTATCTATATTTCATTTACTATAACAATTATATAAATATTACAATAAATATTATATAAATAAATAAAAACAAATATGTATACATTTTTTTGGATATGTTCAAAAGTATTATATAGAATTGTTAAATTATATAGAATGTTGATATCTTTGTTCATATCTCAAAAATAAATATATAGCAGAGTTACAATATTGAGTAAGCACACATTAAATTAGTGAGGTCTTTTCGCTAAGTAACTATGAGTATAGGGCAGCTATGCTATCAAAATCACCTAGTATAATACAATCAATGTCATATCAATAAATATTGCTAACTTTAATGAGAATATTATGTATCTATTCAAATAGAATCAACATCATTATTTGTAGATTTGTGCATGATAAGCCTAATAATACTAGATCTATTTATATGATGTAATGTTATTTCATCTTTGTTCGAACAATACAATCAAGGTCAAATCAGTAAATATCACTAAGTTCGATGAGAATATTATATACCTATTCAAACATATTAGACATCATTGTTTGTAGATGTGTGCATGATAAACTTACTAATACTAGATCTTTTTATATGATGCAATCCTATTCCATCCTTATTCTTTACTGTGTTCATGATATTGCTTCGTATAATACAATCAAGGTCAAATCAATAAATATCACCAACTTTGAAAAGAATATTATGTGCCTATTCAAATAAATTCAACATCATTATTTGTAGATCCATGCACGATACACCTACTAATACCAGATCTATTGGAATGATGCAATCCTATTTAATCTTTTTTTAGTTGTGTTCACGAATGTATCATTTTACATCATTTTATTGGCTCTTACCTATTTGTTAGTTGTATATTTCTCACTCTATTACATCTACTCCACATTCATTGTCAACTATTATAATTTTTTTGTGTAAGTCTGACAAAATTTATCGTTCTAGTGCCAAGCTTTCATCCATGGCCATGTCTTTCATATTTTTTGACAAATCTATCAAGGTCATCATTCTGAGCATCGTTATGTGCTAAGTGATTCTCGAATTTGTAATCTATACCTATTTTTTTGATCTTATAAACCTTTTATTTTTGTGCATTTATGTTCATTGCAATAGTTATGTTCATTGCAATAATTATATTCCCAAGGAAAACACTAAATTCATTTCTCAAAAACCATGTCTTTTATTTTGAGCTACTAGAAATAAGTCTACAAGAGATGAAACTTGAATCTCATATGGAAAAATAATTTATTTTTTGCTTGTAACATATTAGTTTCTATATGAATTTTGTTATTGTCAATTCTTCCTTCCATTTAAACAACATATAATTAATTTCAAAATATTAAATTTTAAAACTTTCCATCTTAACTTTCATAGGTGGAAGGAACATTGATAGTTGCCAATATATATTCAAAGTCATTTCAATTGATTTGCAACAAGTACAATTTCACAATTGGATCCCTACAACTTGTGAAAACCATAAATTTTGATTGCCCTTCATGTCATAAAAAAATTTCATATGTGCATATTGACATCGTCTTATTTACAATCTAAGAAATATGAAGAATACTAATATATAGTCTAGTATTTGAGGGCAACCATTGAAGACGACTATGTGGCAGATAAAGCTAGAATTATCTACCTGTTTCAAATATTTTCACTACAAGGAAAATTTAATCTTAAAAAATAAAAAGTCATTCCACACACTGATATAATGGACAATAACTAAGGTATTTAATCCACTTCTTAACTTTTACTCTTTTAGATTT
This sequence comes from Torreya grandis, assembly GCA_037957365.1. Classification (NCBI taxonomy): domain Eukaryota; kingdom Viridiplantae; phylum Streptophyta; class Pinopsida; order Cupressales; family Taxaceae; genus Torreya; species Torreya grandis. Next base: position 1,646,295 of record JARHVA010000256.1, on the reverse strand, counting down.
CAAATTACGCACTTCTAGTTAATTTTAACTTTTTTGTCTCATCTTACAAAGATAAATACCTCTTTCACCTACATAAAAAAGACAAAAAAATAACAACTATCATTATTGCCCATAGAGGACTCACATCTCAAAGTCATATTCGGTAAGTGCACATGATTTTCTAGAAATTTTATAAATTTAAACTTATGTCAATAATATGAGATGGCTACACTCAAAATTTGAAGATGGTACTACAACATGAATTGTAGCATTTCGATTCTAGTTTCTACAACACTATTTTTTTTTTTGAAAAATGGTTAACTATAACTAGGTCAAACATCTAAAATTTGAAGAGGAACCTTTTTTTATAATGAAAATAAAGTAGATAGATGGCCATGCACCCCACCATTTTTTAGCATCATTTAATATTGTTTGAAATCATTTGGTGAATATTTAGATAAAATTATTAAGTTTGTGAGCTATACTTTTTTTTTTTTTCAAAGAATATATTTAATATTAATTTTACAAGTAAATAGATCCTAAAAGCTGACAAAACATGGATAGCCGGCCATGCGGCACCCCTAATTACCTCCAAAAATATGATTTTTTTTCTTTTCGAATGTGTGTAGAATTAGGCATAGTTTATGACCATGTAAGTTTTCTTGCACTTGGATCAATGAAAAATAAATTACATAAACATGAATATGCATGTATATTTACAACATGTAGTGGCATAAAAAAGGTATAGTTAGAAATCAACATAATTTGAACCCTTAAAATAATCCAAAAATTATAAAAATCATATATTTGGAAAAAGGAGAGTGTGTTGGTTGTCATGGTAATATTTTTTGGATTTTGTTCTTGAAATCTATAGTGTATTTTACAATGGAAGTTGAAATTTGTTGTTTTCTATCAAAAATATTAGACTCGGATATATATTAATAGGTCCTGGCTCGATAATCCAAGCCATTTTCATGCCAAAAGGTTTAAGTTTTAAAATCAGACTCACCATAATGCATACACACTATAAAATATGTATGCGCTATTGTGTGTACAAATTAATATTAAAAAATACACGAGTTTTAAAGTTAAAACAATAAAAGGGTGTATGTGTGTTGGTAGTGGTAATTACACATACACATTATTACCACTAATTATAATAATGCATATTCACATTATGGTTATGTGAATCTATGAGTGGCTAAAATACAAGAGGGGGATGAATTAGAAGGTGGGTGGTAGGAGAGGGACATTTACTAAAATAAATGTAAAGTATAAGTTTACATTTATATTATTACATTATATTACTTATACTTTAAATTTATTATAGTAAATATAAGAAATTAGTGTCACTTTGTATGTGATAGAATTGGTCTTATAGTTGTACGCCTTATGATGTGAAAGATAGTTTTTCAAAATCTAATCTGGTCAATACGTAGGTATTTTTAGGGTCTCAAAATTGAACTTAGGGATTTCAAGGCATAAATTTTACAATTGATATCTATTTTTGGTAAACATATAGTCATTCTTTAGATTTTTATGCTTTTTTGATTACTTCTTAATATTTATAGGAGTCCTAAGTTCATCAAAATTGAAGTTTACAAACTACCCACTTTGAACTCAAGCTAAAGTGGTGTGATTGGGGTAACATAGGTCACATTGATGACCTATACACATCAAATGATGACTCTGATTTAATTTTACTTACTCAATATCCCTCTCCCATCGCTAATTACTTTGTCCTCATTCTTTAACACCCATAATCAGTCTCTCCTAGTCCCTCATTATCACTAATCACTCCCTCATTGACCCTCACTCTCTCTCATCATCTCTTATCATTCCCTCATCATCCCTAATCACTCTATCATTGAACCTCACTATCCCTCATCATCTTTAATCTCTCCATCATCCCTCATCATCCCTAATCACTCCTTCATCCATAATAATCCTTAATCACTTGATCTTCATCCCTTATTATCCCTACTCACTCCTTCATTGACCCTCACCATCATTTAGCAGACCTAATCATCATTAATCACTCTCTCATTGACCCTCACCATCCCTAGTCACTCATTCATCATCCCTAATCACTCCTCCTCATCCATCATAATCCCTAATCACTCCCTCATTGACCCTTACCATACATCATTGGCCCTCATGATCCCTCATCATCTCTAATCACTCCCTCACCATCCTAAATCACTCCTTCATTGGTCCTCACCATCCCTTATCATACCTAATCATTACTCTATAGTCCCTCATCATCCCTAATCACTCCTTCCTCCTACCTCATCATTCCTAATCACTCCCTCATTGAACCTCACTATCCCTCAACCTCTTTAATCATTCTCTCAATATACCTAATCACTCCTTGATTGACCCTCACCATATTTCATCATCCATAATCACTACTTCATCATCCTTGATTGAATGAGATGACTATCTCTAATTTAATTGGAGTCTAATTTAATTGTTTGTCTCCCCATCCAATCCATTTAGAGTATCTTTTTGTTCAACCCAACCATGCTTGGCTATCTAACCATGCCTATCTATCTGAACCTACCTACATCACTACTCCTAGTTAGGCCAACTCAAACAACATGGGTAGGATATCACTCTGGTCTATCAATTATAATATTCTATAGGGGATAATTCTCTAGTCTATAAAAGTTTTTAGTGGTTTTTGTTCTCCTATCTATTATCGATCGAGGGAGAAGGGATATATGAAAGGTGAAAGTGTTTAGAGAGATAGATGGTTGAAAAGTAATTATATATATATGGGCATTGGTATTTTGTGGATTGAGGGTAATATCTATAGATTAGATCTATATCCATATTTATACCCCTCCTATGAGATGTGTCATAAATCCATCAACTTGAAGACATTGTGTTATGCTTTAGTTTGATTAGCATTAGTAGGCCATCTCTCATATCCATGTCTATTATTTCATGATTATTGATATATATGACTGATAGGGAATAAACCAAATCAAGTGAAATGTATTCCAAGGGTAGTTTGTTATCTCAGGTTTTGTTTCGATGAAACTAAATATATTGATAGAAATAATTATCATATATATAGAATTATATAACTGGTGTATTTTAGATTGGGCCCTCTATCTGGATGGTATTTCGATCCTACTAATCAATTTTAATCGACATGTGTGCCATATATCTAGATGGGAAGCCCATTATACGCTCGATTAGGACCTTTCCCTTTATCTAGATGGGGAACCTACCAATAAAAAGGGATTAATGGGATATATTGGGCCTTATATCTAGATTATATTGAGCATATAAATAGTCCCTCATATTTGATTGACTATTCTTGATTGGATTACCAAATTCTAATCAGAGACATGACCAACTATGAGCATGTGGGATTGATTGAGCATATAGATTGTCCCTCAGATTTAATTGGATATTATCAATTTAGACCTTACCCTCCCATTTCCTTTCCTTTCCTTTCCTTTATCTAGATAGGGATAGGGATGGCGACGCTACCAATTTAAATTGATAAATATCAACCCAACTAGATATGATGTCATATATAGTCGACTAAGCATACCAATCAATTGAGAGAGATACAAAAATATATGTTTGATTAGGATTAAGAGAGATAGACTAGCTATGATCGATTTGGATTGACCGACTATGAGCTTATATATAATCAACTATGTAACATGAATAAAAAATTCATTCCTCATTTTATTTATGATGAATAAATCTTCCCTTGCCAACATCAAAAGTTAAGTAGGTATGGCATAACTAAGTAGGTAGGGAAATGATATATTCAAGCTATAGATTGGGAAGTAATCTTCCCTTTATAGTTAAGAATACATCATAGAGAGGAAAAATAGGTATGACAAGAATAAAGCTATATATCAGGAATCAAGATTCACTTGGCTTATTAGGTAGGGCATAGCTTAGTAGGTAGGGTAAAAAAAATTTATCTATTAGAAAGCAAGATTCCTTTGATAGATAGGCCTTAATATAGAATGAAATCAAAGATAGATACCAAGAAGGTAAATTTACCTTAATAATTATACCTTAATCCCTTGATATCCACCCAAAAGGAAATCTTTCCTTGATATGTTATCAGGTGAAGCAAAGTTAGATATCCAAAAGGCAAGCTTCCCTTTCCCTACTCCTTAGCATATACGAAGCAAGTAGGGAAATATATCATTGACTTAACATGTAGGGAAAGTTTGATATCAAGGTAGGGCCATCATAATGGTGCCCCATGTATATCTATTGTATGGACCCTATTTATATTATATCCTTTGATATATTATATTGGGAATTGAGGAGTACTTAGAGTACAATAAGAACCTAGTTTGGTCTTTAAAGCCCACTGGGACATGCCCAAACTCTAAGTTGTCTCTCCTTGACACACTTTATTAAGGCATATGCCCTTAATTCCTTTTATATATCAAGTTGGGTATATATCAGGTTGGGTATAGATTGATTTGGGTTTGGAAACATACCCTATTGGCTATCAGATTGGAACACACTCTACCAAATTAGTAACCACCTATCTATCTATCTATATAGGCATTGATCACCATATATATAATTTAATCCCACCAGATAGTCAGATGATATCTCTAAGTTCCTTATTTGTGTGAAAGAGGATGAGTGAAATAATAGTTTCTTTGGGCATTATTTGAGTGAGTAAAATTTGCAATTGGAATATATGTCAATCGAGCACAAGTGTGAAGTTATTTCACCCACTATCAAGTTATTGGAGGGAGTGATTAAGGATGAGGAGGTGATGTATGAAAATTTGTGGTCTTGAACAACCTTGCATTGTAAAACATACAGTGCATTCTTATTTTTTCATTATTTATTTCTTTCTATCGATTTTTGTGTGCTTCATTAGGGGATGCTGCTTCTTTAATGTCCATGTTGGCCATTATATTTATGTATTATTCATGTTTTTGATTATAAATTTGGATTTTAACATTCATTCCTGCATAATTATGTTTATCTTAGAATTTTGGTAGAAAAATCCACCTTTTATTTTGGTTGGTTTGCTCTTTGGTGAGATGTTGTGACTTGTGCCATTTTATTTTGATTACATTGACTAATTTAGTCTTGGTGAAATATTTTTTCACTTATCATGCTATTCGAGTCATGTTTCCTAGATTAGAAATTTGATGTTTCTTTGTGGGCTTGTGTCTTTTGCATAATCCATGATGCTATTTAATAAATGAAAACTTGTATGGGTTTAAATATGCCTTTTGTGTTACTTAATAATGATAATCAAAGTTGTAAATCTTGTATAATTCATAGAATATCCTTGTTCCATCTCTTTTGGTGATTGGATTTGGTCCTTTGATAGAATGTCTCGATGAATCATGTAACAAGTGATTATGCTATTCAAGACTTAACACCCACATAAGTGTGTGTTTGAAGTCAAGTCTTAAAGTAGTGATTGATAAAAAAATATTTCACACAGTGGTAAGAAATAAGATAAGCCATGACTGGGTCATGAGGAATGAACATGGTATTTGTTGTGTTATTAAAAATTTGTAAGCCTATAGACATCTTCTATACATACACATTTTTTCACTATGGTAAATCGATTATATAAATCCAAATGGAGTCATGAGTAAAGCAAATGTTTTGATGCAATATTATACATTATCCAAAATTGATTGGGTCTCATATTTATTCAAATTATCTCTTAGTGCATATATGAAACCCAATAGGTTAGCATTGTATATAATACTTAAAATCCCAATTTGGTCTTCTAGTTAAAAACATATTCATTATGTTTTATTATGCTCTTTGTCAAACTAGATTTGAACCACCCTTAGGTGAGTAACAAGTTTTGTCTTTCCTATGTGTCATTTAGTTTTGGAAAAAGCATGTGATGAACTTGAAGCATTGGGATAAGATAAAGGGATGAGAGGATAATTTATTTGGACACCCATTTTCATCCTTATAACCAAATAAACCTTTCTTTGGAGGGGTTGACTATAGAAACAAAGGAGAAAACTAAAATTTCATGATATTTTGATCGTCTTCATCTAGGTGGTTTATTAGACTGCCATTACAAAGGAAAAGGTTGGTGTATGAAATATAGGTGTTTGTCTATTATTTTCTTCCATGTTGTATACATAATAATTCCAATATTGGCATTGAGCAAATCTAAATTTATTTGTATTAATGCAATTATTTTGATATCTATTAAATGAACCTCAACCATTTGATGAAATGTCTATGTTTTTTTTTATGTTATTGAACCCTTATAATGCAAGATTTAGTTTCAGGCCTTAAATGGTTTCCGCCTCCTTGTGAGTTTACTAGTAGGGACAAGGATGTAGTGAGTAGGGATGATGAGGGACAATGAGGGATGATGATGGAGTGATTATGGACGATGAGGTATGGTGAGGGTCAATGAGGGAGTGATTAGGGATTATGAAGGGTGAGGATGGAGTGATTAAGGATCATGATGAATGATAAAGTGGTGATTAAGGATAATGAAGGTTGGTAAGGGTTAGTGAGGGAGTGATTAGGGATATTGAAGGAGTGAATAGGGATGATAAGGGATGGTGAGGCTCAATGATAGAGTGAGTAGGGATGATTGGGGATGAGGAGGGAGTGATTAGAGATGATTATGGATGGTGAAGTAGTGATTGGGGATGATGAAGCTCAATAAAAGTCAATAAGGGAGTGATTAGGGATGATGAGGAAGATATTAGATCTGATGAGGGATGGTAAGGTTCAATGAGGGAATGATTAGGGACAATAAGGATTGAGGAGAGAGTGATGAGGGGTAATGAAGGATGATGAATAATTGATTAGGGATGAGGGAGGGATGATGAGCAAGTAAAATTAACACAAAGAGGTTGTTTGATGTGTTGAGGTCATAAATGTTACTTATGTTACTCCAATCACATTACTTTGGATTGAATTAAAAGTGAGTGGTTTGTAAACTTAAATTTTGACAAACCTAACACTCTTATAAATTCCATCAAATAATCTAAAAGGTACAAAAACCTAAAAAAGACTATATGTTCACCTAAAATGGACATCAATTACAAAAGTTATGCCTTGAAATCCCTGTGTTCAATATTGAGAGTCTAAAAAATCCTAAGTACTTATAAGATTAGATTTTGGAGAATCATTTCCCACATTGTAAGGTATGCAACTATGAGACCAACTCTATCAGATGCAGAGTGACCCTAATTCCTTATATTTATTAAAATAAATTTGAAGTATAAGTTTTATACTTAACATTTATTTTAGTAAACCCAAACACCTACCCCTTCCTACACATATTTTTTCCTTAATTTGTGCAATGTCAAAGGGATGCATATGTTTTATAGCATATTGTCTACACATTCCTAACACATTGCATAAAAGACCCACATTCCCCTTCCACTTTCTTTTTGCCATATCCACATAATGTGTATATATTTTGTACTCATAATGCATACATGTTATGGCTCAATTTTTTTGAGATTTAATTCAAATCATGTGTACACATTATGGCCACAAGGTGTTCGTGTTATGGCCATAATGCGTACATGTTAGGGGAAATGTACACAAAATTGTCCCCCAATTTTGTACAAATACCCTACTATGTTTTTCTTCTATTACCAATGTATATACAAATGCCAATGAATTTTTAAAATTTGGATTAAACTTTAATACATATTACTTTATCAATTATGTTTATTTATATATCTTACTATTGTAGGACTTGCATCTCAGACTTATACTTTATTTTTCTTTTGTAAAAAATGTACATACAAATGCTAATCACCTATATTAATTAGACCTATTTTACTATAGCTTAATGTTCTATGTTTCTAAAAAAATTAAACTTCTTTTTATATTCTAAAATAGTAATTTAAAAATGCTTTAAGCTATATTAGGCTAACACATTGGTTTCAATGAAACAAAAATCAAACGCAACAAAATATTCACTATGAAAGTAGGGACTAGCCACTACATGGCCCTTGTTTACATCAAACTCATCAATAAAATTTAATATTAATTATGTAGGAAGTTTTTTAGAGACACAACTCAATTAATTTTTCATCTAACCTCATTTTTCAACTTATCTATTAATTTTTATTTTTATTTTTTATTTAATTTTTTTTATTGGTTAATGTTATTGTCATGATTTTTATGCCCCATATTACTAGATGTCATAATTGATAGTGTCCATGTTTATTTTCACCACTTATAATGACAATATCATGTTGTGTAAAATATTCTCTCACATCGGGATCCTATAGGATTTTAGTATGTAGATATACAAGCATTCTATGCCATCAAACATTGCCTAGCCCTCATGAGCTAGTAATCATGAAACCATGGCAAAAGTTTTATATGAAGATAATGATGGTGAAATATATGAAGAGGCATGTGAATATGAAGCATCATGGTGAATTATATGAAGAGGCATGTTATTTTTATTTTAATGTGATAATTAACCCTTTGTCTTTGTGCTTTTCTAGGATCCTCCAAATTATAAGGCATTTCTCAAGATATGGTATGATATTATGTTATTGTATATGTTATATAGTTATTGTAGTTTTTTTAATTTGGTTTTTATCATAGAGAGAAATATTTAAATGGATCCAAAAATGGTTTTATTTGTGCTTTAATACAAGGGGCCTCTCTCTAATTACTCACAACTTTATCATGAAAAGAAAGTAGCCATCTTTTTTGTGTGAAATTAGTATGACTCTATTTTTGGTGTAAAAACATGATGGGAGGGATACCTTAAAAACTTTACATGATAAAAAAACATTTAGGTGCTATCACTAGAGGGAAATTCTAATATTTTTCATAACATACCCCTACGCTTGTAAATCTTAAGCAATAAAAAATTGTCTCTATTCCTCTTCATTTTAAGTGGAATTTTTCCTATTGTTATCAAGTATCTATCCAATTAGAAAATAGTGTATTCTTACTTGAAAAGCTTATAAGTGGAATCATTTTGAAATATTTGTAGTAGATGAGGTATTCCTAAAGGATCTACTTGTTGGAGAGCCAACTGTTGGGAAGCATTCCTAAAGCATTGGGGTATTTTATAAGATTAAAATATTTTACCCATTATGTATTTCATATTAGTGGAAGCATCCTATGGATCTTGGGTAGTTGAGTAATCTATTATATATAATTTTATCCTCCAATAAACTCATTGGAAGTAGTTCAAATAAATTTGTAATGTTTGAATAATTTGAGAACTCTTACCATGCAAGTAAAACAAATATATAAAATAATTCCCATGAATTTGGGGTATTTGAGTGAGTTGCACTATATTTGATTTCTAATCTTGTATTATAATTAAGGGAATATAGATACAAAAGCAAAAATGTTTTATAGTACCTTTACCTTTTTATTAGAATATGGAGGAAAAAAATAGTGTCATTTCTTCTTCTCTTGATTCCAATCATTCCTACAAATACTTGTGTTTAATAGATGGAAAATAAAAATATTTTTTAATATTTTTTGATTTATAAGAATAGATAATATTGTTTATGTTGTACAAGATTACATCTAAGTTAGATTTTCCATTATGTTATTTACTACAAAAATTAGAATCATAAGCCTTCAGTATGGCAATTGCCTCTTGCACAGAGGAAACTATAACATTCAAGGTGGTGCCTAATTTGAATAAATTATATATCAATAACTATTGGATAAAGCATGTAGATACTAGTGGGGATTAAAACCCATTTCTAATACACTATCCAAAATTAGTAGCACTTGTGGTCGTGGAGGTAATTTTTCTTTACTCCATTCAATGAATATAGAGAAATTACCATTATTTTAATGAATACAATTGATGTTTTTAGTGTTACAAAGAATTATAATGGAAAAATATTGGAAACATTTTTATTCATATCTATTTACATATGGCATCTTACATCAGTCGATTATATTATATAAGATGTATCTTTCATTGAGGAAGACTTTCCAATTTTTGTCTAATTAATTTTAGAGTCATCTAATTTATTTTTATATAGTTCAATTTATCTAAACCCATTTTCATTAATATGACACCTTTTTAAATCATGTATTGGTTAAGTGCAATAGTTTGGTGGAAGCACAAATTGCATTGACACATGTGACATGTCATTGAAATTTACATGTGAATCTTATTGGGTTTATTCAAGTCTATTCCTATAAATACCCTATCATTCAACCTCACCATCATTACCTAGCTCACCATTCAAATATTTAATCACTTTTATGTTTTGTATGTGTAGCACACCCCTAACATACACACCTCAAATCAGATCAAATTTTAATAAATAAAAAATAAAGTCTCATATCAATAAGACAACATATCTTAAAGAAATGAAGTTTAAATCTCATCTTGCATATAAATAATCAAGAACAATAGTCCCAACATAAGTAAAATAAATATAGAAAGGATCCAAAGAAATAATCATTTTCATAAAAAAATGTCTCATACCTTAATCTAATTTACTCTAGTCATATTAGATTTAAAATTATGAATAAGTATACAAATCTAACACATTACCATGGTAACCACAAGCATTCAATTTCGACAACCATATATAATCTAGATTTTATGAACCATTATTTTTGAACACAACAATTTAGGGTATACCCAAAATAGAAAAAATACACCATTCCTCTACATTTGTTCCCAATGAGATCCTTCAATTCAAAGTTAACTTTGGTTAAATATAAAGAGATAAATGTATATATCATGTTTAGATTATACTGTGAAGAATGAGATCATGCCCCAAGACTCTTACCACCTTATTTAACTTGTTTCAAGGTAGGACATGATCTAGGAGTATGGAGGATTGGTGTTACTTTATTGAACTCTTATCCTCCTTTATAGACATGCATATGACTTTATATTTTTCCTTTTTGACATGAAACTTGATTTGATAGATGTTTGAGGGTATGGAAGAATCTCAAGGTTGGTTTAGCCTTTTAGTCTAGTGTGAAACATATTCTAGAGAGACATCACTCTATATAAAAACTTGTTAAGACTTATGAGAATATCAACCCATGATTAATAATCTTGAAATGATCCTTCAACTTTGTATGAATACCTTAAAGAATGTTAAAATACATTAGGGGCAGATAACTATTGTTCAGGAGTGCAGACATACTGACATCAAATATTGTCAAAGTTGAATTTTTAGTTGGAGAAATATATTTTTGTTTCAATAATATACATGACTAGGTTATTTCACCCCCATCACACTCGATCAATAAACCGACCACCCATTTCAAGATCAAAAATTCCCTTCCCAACACAAGAATAATGCTGATTTTTAGCCTAACTTAAGACATGTAAAAATAATAATAAGTCATATGGATGCACTATAAGATACCTCTTATCCATTACAAATCCTTTTAATTTCACCCTAGATTAAGTGAGTATAAACTTAGAGAGCAAGATGTGACACAAGTTACAGTAATAGGTCTTGAAATGTAACTTTTTGACAGTGAAGAGACAACTTCTTAAGCTCCAACTGACATTTCTACCTCCAGAACCCCTAAGCATAAATACATAACTCAAAGCACACATATATAATAAAATTACATGCGATCCAAGTCCACTCCTAAGCACATTTTCATAGGAACATAAAAACACTAACAATAAATGTTGTCAAAATTGAAGTTGCAGTTGGAGAAATACATTTTTGGTGCTTATTAGCTAAAAATTGAAATTAAAAACACATCCAAATGGAAAGATAACATTAAATACCAGGTTCTTATCCTACATCATGCTAGGTAAAGAAACCCACCACCCATTCCATGCTCAAGATTGCCCTTCCCAATAAAATAAAAATGTCATTTTAAAGCCTAACTTTAGACATGCATAAAATGAAAATAATAAGTCATATGGACAAACTGTAACACCCTCTTGTGAATGTTAAATACACATAATTTCACTGTATATTAAGTGAGTATAAAATTAGAGATAAATCATGGCACAAGTTATAGTAATGGGCCCTGAAATGCAATATTTTGGCAGTGAAGAAACAACTTCCTGAGCTCTAACTAGCATTTCTACCTCTAGGATCCCCATGTGTAATTCCATCACTCTGAGCACATATAAATATTAAAATTAAATGTGATCCAATTACCATGATGTCCAATTCCACCCATAAGTGCATTTTAACTAATTTAGGAGTGTGGAAACATGAACAACAAATATTGTCAAAATTAAAACTGTAATTATAAAACTCCATTTTTGGTGCTTATTGGATAAAATATGGCATTACCAACACATCTAAATAGGGGGATAATTTATAGAACTAGATTATTTTCTTCTCATAATACCTAGTCAACAAGCCCACCACCTATTCTAGGCTAAAGAATGCCCTTCCCAACACAAAAAAATGTTTATTTTTAGCCTATCTTTATACTTGCATAAAATGAAAATAGTAAGTCATATGGATGAAACATAAGATACATCATGTACATGTGAAATCCCTATAATTTTAACTGATATTAAGTGTGTAAGAAACTAGAGATCAATGTGTGGCACAAGTTACAGTATAATGGGTCTTGAAATTTATCTTTTTAATAGTGAAGAGACAACTTTTTGAGCTCTAACTGACATTTCTATCTTCAATTCCCCCAAGTGAAAATACATCACTCCAAGTATATATAGATAGTAAAATTACACATGGTCTAATTACCATAATGTCCAAGTCCACTCGTAATCACATTTTCACTACTATTCAGGAGCGTGGAAACACTGACAATAAATGTTTTCAAAGTTGAAGTTGTAGTTGGAGAACTTTGTTTATGATGCTTTTTGGATGAAAAATAGTGCTACCAACATGTCGAGACGGGAATATAATTTCTAGGACTAGGTAATTATCCTCCCATAATCCTGAGCAATAAACCCACCACCCATTTTAGGCTCAATAATACCCTTCCCAACACAAGAAAAATGTCGATTATTAGCATAAATTCAAACATGTGTAGATTAAAAATAATAAGTTGTATGAAATAACCATAAGATACATCCTATAAATTTGAAATCCATATAATTTCAACCTATATCAAGTCTATATAAATTTAGATAGTAATGCATGGCATAAGTTGCAGTAATAGGTCCTAAAATGCAACATTTTAGCACTGAAGAGATAACTTCTTAAGTTTTGACTGACATTTATACCTCTAAGTCCCCTAGGTGAAATAAAAAAAATTGAGCACATATAGTAAAATTACATGTGCTTAAATTACCATGATGTCCAAGTCCACATATAAACACATTTTCACTAGTGTTTAGGAGCTCAAAAACACTGACAATAAATGTTGTCAAAGTTGAAGTTGTAATTACAGAACTCTATTTTTGGTGCTTCTTCACTAAAAAATGGAATTACCAACACATTCATTCATATGTTTAAATAATGTACAGGACTAGGTTCTTGACCTCCCATCATGCTCGATTGACAAAACCACCACTCATTCAAGATCAAGAATGCCCTTCCCAACACAAGAAATTTTTTTGATTTTTTTCTAACTTCAAACATGCAATTAGAGGTTTGTAATTCCAATAATCCACCCAATAATATAATATTTTAAGCCCTACCTCCAACCATTTTCATATCTGGATGAATATAAAATAAGTCATTTTTAGTCTTTTTGTAGTTATTGGCCTAGTTCTTGTTCTTAAACTTAAGATATTTTAGTCACTAAAAGTGGTTTAAATTAAAAAAGACCCATCCAAATGGGTTGAAATTTGGTAGATAACTCTATAATACTCTGTTATATGCATTCCAGTTAGTTTCATCCTGTTAATATCTTTATAAATATCTAAATAGATGATTATATCATTCATGTCTGTAAAAGTCAAGAAAGTGAGGGGTTTAGAATAAAGAAACTTATATATCTCCTAAAATATTACCTCAAAACTTAATTAAATTCTTGACCACACCTAGTGAATTATCATTTATATCATATATATGTGATTTGAATATTTTAAAGACTATCTTAATCATCCTATAAGTGACCGTGCATAATCAAACTTATGTTTAAATAAGCAAAACAAGGTTTTAAGAGATTATAATTATCATACCTCCCAAATGATTGAGATATGGATCCTATAACTTTATACGTAGCTTGGGGAAGTTGTATAGAACATGCCTAAGGTGATTAGAGAGTCTTCGGATGTGGATATAAGTAGAAATGAGCCAAAATAGATCTATAACATAGGTGTTAATGGGCAAATTTTTAAGTTTTATGAGAATTAAAGAAAGGACATAAATTATTGAAACCATATGATTAATGATTGTATTAAGGATCATATGGAGTTTATATAAGTAGTGTCATGATTTGAGGTTGAGTAGACAAAAATAGAAAGTCAGATTGAAGATTTGCAGACCTAAATAATAAGGCTAGAAGATCAATGTTTGGAGAGTGAAAGTTTAAATCAAGTCTTAAGTAAAGGGTGAAACCCTGTGTGATAAGTTGGGAGTGTCAAGGTGGAGAATAAAAAATTTAAATGGGCATTGAATAATATGATAGTGTGTAAACGCGTCATGAAATTATAAAATTTACATTAATAAGCTTCTCTTAGCTTCAAGAATATGAAATTATTCACTAACAATGCCAACCACATGAAGATAGAAGCTTATTTAGCACCACTAATGTACATTTTTTATTAAGAAATTAAAAATTAAATTTATGTATGTAATACCTCAAAAATCAAAAATATTTGATAGAATTCATTACATCTAAATTTTAAAAGTTGACATACCTGTGCCTTTCCATCCAGTGAACCACTAGGATCTGCTCTAATATTGATAGTATCAAGAATAACTCCATGGTATAACTCACAAAAATTACATATATCCATGTTTAATAGAATCCCATTATATTTTTATAATTTAATATTTGTTGCAATAACCAAATTTGAATAGTGCAATATCTCTATGTGTATTTAAAAGTCTTCAAATAACCATACATCTAAATTTTTGATAGGATATCATCAAATCCAAGTTCCGGTGACTACCATGGACCCAATGGGATAGTCAATATTTTCTCCATTTATGATCGGGGAAGTCAATTTTTTCTTTCCATCTACACACCAACATAAGTAGTAATTTGTTCCCTCTTCATTATCCTCGTCTGCAATAACTACAAATACATGGTTTGTATCACAAAAATAAAAATAAAAAATTAATGACACTATCAAGATAGATAAGATAATAAATAGTACACAATGATTAATCTTCTACCTTGCTACACTAGATCAGATACATGGTCAAAGTCATTTGGTGATGGCATATGTGTAAGTTACAATGCTGGTGGAACTTGATATGTGTTGATTGAAATTAGAGATCTATAGCTCTAGTCATTGACCCACTCTTATGACTCACACTCATCATAAAAATATTCCATGCATACATAAAATAAACATGCCAAGTATCTTGTATGAATAGCCCAAGAACCTGTATTTGAGCTACAAAATGAGTGAAGCTCACTTGAACCCATTAGATTCATACAATCCTCATAGTTTTCCAAGCATTCTTCCTCCATTAACCAAAAATTTATACGAGCATTAGAATTTTATTGAGCACTATAACAAATATCATAAAATCTAAATATCAATAAAGTGGGAAAAAAAATCTCAAATCAGGGTTTAAACTCCATAGTTTGAGTCTAAAAATGATGTACCTCAAAACTCAATTATGTATTATCTATCCATCTCTCCATATATTTTATGTAATAAAAATGATGATGAAAATTTTCTCAGAGGTACATGTGCTTACTCAAAGTGTTTTTATTTGGGTTTTAAATCAACCAATTAAGATTTAGCAATCTTTTATAATGATCATTGTCATATTTGATTTTATCATAAAACTAATTCATAAAGCTTAATTTTTTTAGGGCCTATATAAGTTTTCCACCTAAGAAGTTTATATGATTTTGATAGACTATATATAAATTTTATTGATCTTTCCAACTTATTAATTTTCAATAATTAGATATAAACTTTTCTTAAACTTTCCAACTTGTAAATTTTCAACCATTAGATATGAACTTTAAAAAAATTTCATGCCACCATATTTTTACATTATTATAGGCTAAATTAGTAGAAATATGCTTGGTTATATTTTCAATAAGGTTAAAGACAACCATGGAAGTCAACCATAAAAACTTAAAAACATCAAGACAAATCCCATTTGAAAATACTTGTGTGCATCATGGCCAATTTTATAAAACTATATCGGGAAAGAAATGAAAATGATTAGAAAAATCTATTTAAAAAGATATTTTTATGGTAACTTGTTATAACTTTTTCATATTTATGATTAAAAAATAACTCTTCCTCCCATGTATGGCATTGTGGTAGCTATGGTGGATCCAACATCTCTAGTTTGCCACATTTTTCCACTATTTGTAGATTTTTCCTCAAATAAACATGTTTTGAATGGTGGTTTATCTATGTTGAACCATGTCTTTTATTACTCTAGACCTTGATATAATTGTCCATTCTACTTCATTTATAAGTAATTAAACTAGTAAAGGTTTTGATATTATTTCATCTGATGGCACATCTCTCCTCGTGTGGGATGCCTTTATAGCCTATTAATCTTAATCCATTTTACCTACATGCTGCACAGGATAAACAATAATGTCCATAGGTCCTCTCTATGGTAGTAGATGTTCAATAAATTTCCATATTAAACTCAACATGCAAGTATAAGGAAAAATAATATAATAGGACCAATAAAATAAATATTCTTACCTTGATGTGACTAACATATAATTTCATTGTAGTATAAGATTCCTGGCTAGAGGCATGGCTCCCTTATCCTGGCCCTACATAATATGCTTGAAAATTGATCAATGATCTATATTGATCCTATTCTCATATAAACTTCCATAATCAATGCCAACATTTATGATTAAATAGTGGTAGCTAAGCCTTGGCAGTCGATATGGACTATTGTGATAAATTCCATGGTCTTGTTATATACAAATCATATTATAAGTCATTGATAGGAATAAAAAAAACTATTTTTTCTATATTGTATATACATCTATGACATGAAAACCCAATTGATATTTAAAATTCATAAACACATCTAAATCCCAAATTACTATACAAAAATCAATATCTCCACACACACACACACACACTTACACTTACTTTGTTGATTAATTGGTTAAGTTGTATGGTTCATAAAGATTTCACCAATAATTAATTCTCATTGAATAAAGGATGATATCAAGTTCAATCCCCTCATGAATTTGGTGGAATGGAACCCCTCAATCCTTGGTGCTAAACCAAAGACTTAGCCAATGAAAATTTATTATTTATAATCTAATCAAATTTATATTATATAGAGGGCCTTCTCTAATCTCTAAAATAATTTGGTGGAATGGAACCCCTCAATCTTTGATGCTAAGATGAAAATTTAATCAATAAAAAATAACTACTTATAAACTAATTAGATTCATATTACATGGAGGGACCTCTCTAATATCTACTAAGTTGAAGATTTATTCAATAAAAAATAACTACTTATAAACTAATTAGATTCATATTACATGGAGGTCCCTCTCTAATCTTTCTAAAAAATTATAGAGATTTGGATTTATAAGAATAAGAATAATGTCTAAATGTTTAAATTAAAGGTATATATATATATATATATATATATATATATATATATATATATATATATATATATATATATATATATATATATAATTTAAAAATATTTAATAAAAAAAAGTGTATAGAAAATTTATGTTTTTCATAAAAATTCCCTTCATATATATATATGAAGAGAATTTTTATGAAAAACATAAATTTTCTATACACTTTTTTTTATTAAATATTTTCAAATTTGAGAAATATGTCCAAAAGGACAACCAATTAAGGAAAAATAGTACTAAGAAATACTCTATTCAAGATGAGATAGTGAATACTCTATTCAAGAGAAGACTATTGTTAATATGGTTTGGTTTTTTTTTTTTTTTTTTTGGTGGTTTGGGGGGGTGGTTAAAAAACAAACAAACAATAAATAATAATATTAGTGAAAGACAATGCATTTATGTACAATATAAGGAAAATGGAGTATTCACATGGTAGTTAATTATTTACCAGATGGTAAATATTATTTACTTATGATAAGTTAGTTAATAATATCTTATTATAGTGATATATATATATATATATATATATATATAAAGAGTTGTTCACCCAACTCACAAATATAAGAGAGTTTTTGTAGCAACCTCCTTGATAATAGGAAATGTTCTACTTATATATATTTGTAATAGTTTGAATGAAATGTAATAAAGTGTGTAATAAAATAATATTATTTTGTGTGATTATTATTTATAATGGTAAATGTAATAAATTATGTAATAAAATAATATTACTTTATGTGATTATTATTATTTTTAGTCTTATGTATGTTCTATCATTCTCTGAATGCTTTAAAGCTTTGTATAAACTCCTTTTAGAGTTAGCACTGTTACATAATCATTACAATGCAACAAAGCTTCCCATTCCTTTGGCATCCACTAGGATATGCACTTAATGAAAAAATAATACTAAAATTATTTGTGTAAAATAAATGTTTAAAGGTTTTTAATGTTCAAACAACAAAGTGGAGTCTTTATTAGATGACTTGAATTGTGTTGCTATTACCAATAATAATTGGGCAGAGTTATGTTGTCAAGAGTTTTAGTTGACTCAAATTATTTGATAACTGGAGTCATGCACACATAATTCATTTTTAAACCAGCATTCTAATTTTTAAATCTAAAAACTGAGTACCTGAAAACATGAACCACACATAATGCCATTGGCCCGTCTTTATAGGAACCTACATATTATTTTAATTATTTAAAAAAGATTAAAATATATTTTTATATCATTCTGCCTTCTTGGAATAGTGATACCCACTACATGAAATGAACATTAACTAATTGAATTGACATGGTATAATCTGAACCATGGATTTTAATTGATTGAATTGATGTGGTGTAATCTGAGCCATGCATTTAGCATTTAGGCTGTGACACTAGTTTCGTTCTTTCTCTATGCTTTTAATTATAAACAATAGCTATCATTTCCTCCCAGCCTCTGCTTTCTCTCTCTCTTCTCTCAATTATAATGAGGATTTTTTTTCTTATCTTGGTATATCTAGGCAATTTGTGCCCTTGACAATTGAAATGTATTGTAAAGAAAGCAAAGATCATCTTGCTAACTAAATTTCAGCCACGTGATTATTGAGCAAGATGTCTATATTCCATTCCAACCTCATAAATGGTTACCCATAGAGTAAAATTTCAGGGATAGGTTGGATGGTTAGAATAAAAAATATTAAAACAACTATTTGAAAATATTTACAATATTTATCAAGTATTGGTACCATTATAAGGCTATTATTAGAATTGAATTATTTGTAAATGGTTATTATTGATGTGGACATGGCTGTAATTGGTCACAACTACTTTCTTGGACAAAGGACTTGATTTTATATAATTATAAATCACTGGATAATTACTCTAAAGTACCATAACTTTTGTAAATAATTATTTCTCTACCTTTAATTATTCAAAAATTTATCCTATCATTTAAACACAAACATGATTTAACTGCAGCCCACTCTATCACCTTACCAAATGTGTTTCACATATTGTTTGAAATATATTTGTTTCATTTTGATTTTAGATTCTAAATTTCAATAGGCAGCAGTTGACCTATTTAAAATAATAACTGAGTATCTTTATTTTTTAAAGATGTAGAACCTCTCAAAATATTTAATAGAATTATATAAAAATATAATATTTATGTTAGAAATAATAATATTATCAGTTTCAAAGTAGGAATACATATATCTGCAAGTTAAATATTTAACCACTTAATATGAAATTAATTTTAGAAAATTAAATTATAATATTAAACAATAAAATATTCAAATTATAAATATATATGAAAAGTAAATTTAAATTCAATATTGTATTTCCTATTTAATTTACATAATCATTACATAACTTAAAATAAGGTGATGATACCAAGTGCTTTATTTAAAGTTATGTATGTTGTCTAGCTACAAACTATGTTGAAAGTGGAAATGTGAGAATGTTCAAATGTGCTAAGAAGCCAATGAAACTTCATCGCTGACTATGAAGCATAAAATAATTATGCAAATTTGAAATAAATCTTACTCTTTATTTACCAGTCTAATGTGAATTAAGTTTCTTCATCTCTTAATTTCCTCTTTATTTTTTAATCTTCCAATATAATTTATTTTATTATAATATTTACTTATGAAAAAGGGGTCACACATAATTAACCTCCATGTAATTTTAAAAATTATACATGCAATGTATGTTTTAAAAAAATCCCACTAACTACTATTTTTAATTGATAATTGAAATTTTTTTTCACTAATTATTATTTTTAATTGGTAATTGAGGCTTGGGGTCAGTGTTCCATTAAGATTAAAAAATATATAATCATTGTCTATCAGTTTTTTTTAATACTCAAACAATAAAAAAATACCACATATGAGTAGTATAAATAAAAAAATTAAAGGACATACCTTAAAACAACGTCAAAACTTTTTACATTTTAAACTCAAAAAAATAACATGTTTAATAATGAAAAAATCATAAAATAAAATAAGGAAGAGCATAAAACCATAGCATGTCCACCCTATCAGTGTCCCTATAAGTATGTGTTTCATCTCCTTGTACATGAATCTTCCTCTTTTTTCGAATACAAGTAAAAATTCATGAACTCGTTACGTTATGCACCTCATATGCATGATGACAAAGTAAAGGTGTCTAAATTTAAGTATGGATTAAGGGAAAATAACATCATTGACGTTAATCTAACCAACCCAGATATTCTATAAGAAGCAGTTGAGTATACCTATAGTATTAGAGAAAATGATAATTTACATTTCTAGGCTAGTCAAGAAATTAAATATAAAATAGGATTTTTGTTTTGGTAAGTCTTTAAAAGTTCAAAATACTACTGAACCAAACATGATTTTTTTGGGTAATCCTATAACATGTTCAATAATGAAAACATCATAAAATGAAATAAGGAAGAGCATAAAACCACAACAAGTCCACCCTATTAGTGTTCCTATAGGTATGTGTTTCATCTCCTCGCACATGAATCTTCCTCTTTTTTCGAATACAAGTAAAAATTCATGAACTCGTTACATTATGCACCTCATATGCATGATGACGAAGTAAAGGTGTCTAAATTTAAGTATGGATTAAGGGAAAATAACATCATTGACGTTAATCTAACCAACCCATATATTCTATAAGAAGCAGTTGAGTATACCTATAATATTAGAGAAAATGATAATTTACATTTCTAGGCTAGTCAAGAAATTAAATATAAAATAGGATTTTTGTTTTGGTAAGTCTTTAAAAGTTCAAAATACTACTGAACCAAACATGATTTTTTTTGGGTAATCCTATAACATGTTCAATAATGAAAACATCATAAAATGAAATAAGGAAGAGCATAAAACCACAACAAGTCCACCCTATTAGTGTTCCTATAGGTATGTGTTTCATCTCCTCGCACATGAATCTTCCTCTTTTTTCGAATACAAGTAAAAATTCATGAACTCGTTACGTTATGCACCTCATATGCATGATGACAAAGTAAAGGTGTCTAAATTTAAGTATGGATTAAGGGAAAATAACATCATTGACGTTAATCTAACCAACCCAGATATTCTATAAGAAGCAGTTGAGTATACCTATAGTATTAGAGAAAATGATAATTTACATTTCTAGGCTAGTCAAGAAATTAAATATAAAATAGGATTTTTGTTTTGGTAAGTCTTTAAAAGTTCAAAATACTACTGAACCAAACATGATTTTTTTGGGTAATCCTGTAACATGTTCAATAATGAAAACATCATAAAATGAAATAAGGAAGAGCATAAAACCACAACGAGTCCACCCTATTAGTGTTCCTATAGGTATGTGTTTCATCTCCTCGCACATGAATCTTCCTCTTTTTTCGAATACAAGTAAAAATTCATGAACTCGTTACATTATGCACCTCATATGCATGATGACGAAGTAAGGGTGTCTAAATTTAAACATGGATTAAGGGATAATAACATCATTGACATTAATCTAGCCAACCCATATATTCTATAAGAAGCGGTTGAATATACCTACAATATTGGAGAAAATGATAATTTACATTTCAAGGCTAATCAAGAGATTAAACATAAAATATGATTTTTTTTGGTAAGTCCTTAAAGGTTCAAAAATACTACTAAACCAAACATGATTTTTTGAGTCATCCTATATATAATTCTAATCTTCAATTAAAAAGAATTATAAAAAAGCTAATGGGAATATTGGTACACTTGTAATAAGGTTCAATAAAGTTATTTTTTTGGCTAAAGGACATGTTGGACACTACTGTAATTGTAAAGGAGATCATTAGAAGGATATTGCACCATATATTAGTAAAAAAATATATTATATATACATAATTTTGGATAGTAAAATTGTAAAAAAACAATCCACTCTTCTGGAGCTAAAAGATAACCTTTTGAACCAATAAATATATGTTTTAATTGATTCTAGTACTACAACCAATTTCAATTCCCATGATTTTTTTAATAAATATGTTTGCATACTTGAAAAAACTGAAATATAATTGAAATGTGGAGCTAAGTATTGGAAAAATCTACCACATCATGAAAAGTATTGGGCAAGTTAACTTGGTTAGCGAGAATAATTACAAATATGAATATATATGTTATTACCCTATGGTCCTATGATGTGATTCTAAGAATGCACTAACCCCAACATAATTCAAGGATAAACTATTTTAGCAAGACCATCCATTTCCTAGATGATCATACACAAATTATGGTACTTCAAGGTACCAAGAATCCCATCATCATGCATTTATTGACATCCACATAGATATAAGAAATAACAAGGAAAAATTATGTGTTTTATTAAGTCAAACTTTAAAGTTTCCCAAAGTGTAATGTCTCAATACAGATGATAATCCCTTGTTTTGAGATTTTAGGGATGTGTTTCTTCAAGAATTATTGGAAATTCCACTTGTTTGGAATTTTTATTTTGCAATTGATATACTCCTCGAGCCTACTCCACCATTAAAGAAACCCTATCATATGAACACTTTAGACTTGCAAGAGCTGAAAATATAGATACAAGATTTTATTAAAAAAAAAGTATTAATATGGCATGGTGTGTCTCTTTGTGGAAAAATATTGTTGTTCATAAATAATAAATATTGAAAATTTTATTCATGCATCGTCTATTCAATGCTAAATAAGGTTACCATAAAAATCAACACCTTTATTCTGTATTGATGAACTCTTTGATCAACTAAAGATTATAATTCTTTTTTCGAATGTTGATTTATGATATGTTTACCATCAACTTAGGATTAAGGATGAAGACATCTATAAAACAACTTTCAAGACAATGTGTGAGCACTATGAATTTACAGTTTTGATCTTTTGGGTCAATAAATACACATGAAACATTTCTAAATCTTATGAAATACATATTTAGGGACCACCTATCTTAGTTAATGATAGTATTTCTTGACCATGGCATATTTAATGAATATGTAAGAGCAAGAGCAACATTTACTAATAGTTTTCCAATGGTTACTTGAATATGAGATATTTGGTAAGCTGTCCAAGTATTCATTTTTATAGGATAAGATACATTGATTGAGTCATGTGACCTCAAAATATGTTAAGTATGTTGATTCTACAAAGTTCAAATCCATCATGAAACATTTACTTATGAGAAATTGCGTGAAGTTAAAAGTTTTATAGGATTGGCCAGATAATAAAAAATGTTCAAAGAGAATTTTTATAAGGTACCCAACCCAATAAATTTGATAAAATGAAAAAAAAAAAAAAGTTTATTTGTACTAAGTAATGTGAATTACTTATTCAAAGTCTAGAAAAACAACTTATTTCAGCGTTTGGTTTTTTATCCTTGGTCCAAATAGAGAATTTTCACTCTTAATCAATGCCTCTAAGAAAAGTATCATAGGTAGGCTATAAAAAAATGGAAATGAGTTAGTTTATGAGCCAATAAAATTGAAATCTCATGAGGTAAATTAGCCCATCCATAATATTAAACTTGTTTTGGCAGTATATGCATTGAGAATGTTTATAAACTACCTATTGGGAAAGAATTTTATAATCAAATTTAATTATCGTGGGCTTACCCATATCTTCACAAATGATAACTTGAACGCTCAACAACTTAGATGGTTAAATTTCATCGATGTTATGATGTTGATATTGAATATATTAAGAATAAAAATAATAGAGTTGTTGATGCACTCATAAGGCAAACATATATTGTTATCCCATCTCATGTTAGGTCTAAATTCAAGGATTTGGTCCATGAAAAACAACCAAAAGATTTTTTTATATTAAAATAGAAATAAAAAATATTGAAAATTTAGGAAAAGGTAAAAATAATTATTTCACCTTCAATTTAAATGGTCTATTAAGGTTAAAAATAGGATTTATATACCTATAAAAAATAGTCTAAGACTTAAAGTACTAGATTAAGTGCATAATGCTCCCTATTGTGCACATTTAGGTGTGAAAAATATGCCTAATGAATTTAAAATGTATTATTTTCCCCATAGAATGAAAAACTATATCATTTATTTTGTGTAAAAATGTCTTGAATTGTTGGAGTGGACCATTATTTAGGATCAAGTTGGGATATGATCAAATGCATGAATAAATTACCTATTTTAGATGCAAAATCAAACATGAGTTGATAGAGGCTTATATTTTACAATAACATATTGTATTATGATCATTAGTAGCATTCATTCATTAACCAAAATAGATTTAGGAAGGTACATTATATAGACAAGTAAAAACCAACTCAAAATCAGAAAATAGGGTTAAGCCATTATTTCCTTCATGACCTAATATGACACCTAAGTAAGATGAACAACATGTGTAGGAAAATATTATTGAATATAATAAAATATAAACTAACACCTCCCATCATGACCACCACCACCACCACCACCACCACCACCACCACCACCACCACCTTAAGTGTATCTTAGATGGGTAGAGGAATTAAATCCCAACAACAAAGCCTCATGAGATACCTAAATACATAAAAAATTCCCTCCTTCTGTGATGAGGAAGATGGAGTTGTCTAAACTACAAGAAGAGCCCACAAATGAAGATACTTGATTTTACTGAAGGGGTTGGTGAATATATCAATAGTTTGATTTGTAGTTTAGATGTAATGAATATCAACGACTTTCTCGTAGATAAGCTCTCCAATCAAATGCATGTGAATCTCAATATGCTTGGTTCACTCATAGAAGAATGGATTCTTGAAAATATGGATGTGCCTTGATTGTTACAAAAGATGATTATTGATTTTCAAAATTAGATACCAAATTTAGTGAGAATACCCTGAAGCCAAATAGCCTTGGTGGTAAAATTAAAAACTCCTATGTATTCTACCTTTTTATAAGATAAAACAATAACATTTTGATTAGCTCTTGACCATATAATTTACCTAAACCAAGGGAGAAATTGTAGCTTGAAGTAGACTTATGATTGTGAATATCACCAACCTAATATGAATTTGTATACCCAATTAAGTCAACATCATTGATTACTCTATAATTAATTCCAAAAATATGAATATGTTGAATGTAGTGGAGAATTCACTTAGCTTCTTTCCAATGCAACTCATGTGGTTCTTACGTAAATCTAGAGACCATGCCCACTATATATAAAATGTTTGTGTGTATAAGATACATGAGACTCCCAACAAGTTTTCAATACAGGGTAACATCAACCAATGGAGATGGAAAACTAGCTTCAAGCTTCATACATGATAGAAAGGGAGTTGGAAATGGCTTGTAGTCAGCCATGTTAAATTATGCAAGAAAATCAAGAGAATACTTGCATTATACAATAGTAATCCTAGATTCAGATTGATAAATATCAATCTCAATAAATTAATACAAAAAGCCCAAATTAGTCATTGAGAACCTATTAGAAAAAATAATTTTCACTACTACAATGGTGGATGAAAACTCTCTGTGATTAATTGGTCATCCACATAGAGAACCATAATTAATAATGAATTATCCTACCACAATACATATACATTTAGATTATCATGACATCAAGAGAACCTAATTGAAAGAAGAAAGGAATCCATCGAGGAATTCTAAGCTCAATAAGCTTGTTTGATGTCATGGATAGATTTCAAAATTTTAAACATTAAAGAGGATTCTTACACAAATCCTTGTGGTTGCTCCATGTATATTTCCTCTTTAAGGTCACCATGAATAAAATAAATTTTCACATCCATCTGATGAACATCCCAATAATGTGTTGTATAATAACAACAGTGAGTCAGATTGACTTTATTTTGGCAACTAGAGTAAATGTCTTGGAATAGTCAATTTCAGGTACCTGGGAAAAACCATTTTCTACCAAACATTCTTTGAACTTGTCTACAGACCCATGTGCTTCAAATTTCATTCTATAGATCCACCTACATCAATTTTTTTTTCTTCTATTAAGAAGGGGGATAAAATCCCAAATGTTGTTCTTTAACAAGGAATCATACTCCTCTTCTGTAGTAGTATTCCACTCTAGAGTGTCTGATTCCTCATGAAATAATTGAAGATTAGAAATAGATGTATTGAATGTATGTGGGACATTCTG
Organism: Torreya grandis; assembly: GCA_037957365.1. Taxonomy (NCBI): domain Eukaryota; kingdom Viridiplantae; phylum Streptophyta; class Pinopsida; order Cupressales; family Taxaceae; genus Torreya; species Torreya grandis. Next base: position 1,619,593 of record JARHVA010000256.1, on the reverse strand, counting down.
TAATTATGAATAAGTTCACCTAAAATCTGATGGATCTCTAATCTAATGTCTAATAATTTGAAGTGTCTATCTAACCTAGAGAGGACCAGATGTCATAGAGTCAAGAGGAGATTCCTTATCCTCTTAAGATGTTCTGGGAAAAGAAGGAGGTGAGTCCACCATCACTACTCTCATTGTTAGAATGAGAAGAAGAATCTAGATCATTAGGAATCTTCTTAGGCATATCTAAATCAACATAATTTTCATCAATTCCTATTGCTTCCAAAGAAGAGGAAGAATCTGGTTGACCCTCTTGATAGTGAACATTTATCTTAATAAATAACTAATGAGTGGTGGGATGAAGAAGCCTGTATCCCTTAACACCCTTAGGATATCCAATGAATATTTAAGATTGACTCTAAATTTATATTACCTTACATGTTTTATTTAGATTACAAGCCATAATAGGAGATCCAAACACTTGAAAGTGATTCACTAAGGTTTTATAATTTCTTCAAGCTTCAAACGGAGTGACTCCATTCAGTGATTTATGAAGAATTTAGTTCAAGATATAAAAAACATAGTTGATGACCTTGACATAGTATTAAGGTTCAAGAGACTTGGAGTGTACCATAAAGTTAGCCATTTCCTTCAAGGACCCATTATTACACTCTATAACACCATTATACTAAGGACTATATAGAATTGTACATTACAGTTCAATATCCTCTAATTTATAGAATTGGTCAAAATGATTACTGGCATACTCACCACCATTATTGGTGTGCAAAATATTGATGGATTTACTTGACTATTTTTATAAAAGAGATTTGAAGTCCTATGATCAAAGGCCTTATTTTTCTACTGAAGACATTACATCCAAGTATACCTTGAAAATTCATCAATGAAGGCAAGAATGTATTTAGTCATGTTGATTGAAGGAGCTGAAAATAGATGAGGAGTGTTAATATGAACTAGTTTTGATATCTTTAGGATGCTTACCAAATATGCAACCTTGGCAAACACTATAAAAAAAATGAACATATGGTAACCCTAAAACCATGTCATGATGACTAAGTTATTTTAGGTAGTGATAGTAGAGAAGGATGAATCACTCATGCTATAATTGCTCACCCCACATGAATCAGTAAACAATGAAGTAGAGGGCTAATCAAGATAAAAATGTAAGAATGTATACAATCATGACTAGTGATCTATTTTCTCAAATGTAACTATAGAGTCATTGTCTACTTCCCTAATAACCAAAAAATTATGTGTGAAATCAACTCTATTGCTTGAACCAATATGAGTGATATGATAAATATTTAGGAGAATGGTGGATAATGAGGAAACACATAGAACAAACTCAAATGTTCCATCATTCACTTCAATATATCCTCTACCACTAAATTTTATGGAAGTATCGACATCTAACAAGATAGAAGGTATAAAACAAGGGTCCAAAGATGAGAAAAGGTCCTATGATGAAGCTATGTGGTGGGAGGCACCAAAATCAATTACCTGTGTAGAAGGTTGGGATGCAACTACTTGTTATTTACCCTTATCTTTGTCCTTCCTACTATCTTTGGTGTTAAAAGACTCATGTGTTGATGAACTCTGGTTGAATTAGAGACATTGATATTGTTTTTCTCAAGAATCTTAGTTTGTCGAACTGCTTCTTCATATATTTGGTTTCATCATGCCTATTTTTATTATAATAGGCACATGTGAGTATTTCTTAGGTTTCCCACATGAGGAGGAGCACTAAATTGATGTTTTGGACTTCGTATCAGAGTCATACCCTTTCATTACTCTATGTCCTTGTTTTATTTTTTATCCTTTATTTTAGAAACCTTGTATTTGTCATGACTCAAAATTAAGGCATGTGATTCAGATGACTTCAATGTACCCATTTGAATAAGCTTTTATTGTTCCCAAGTCAAGTTAGCAACAAAATTAGCTAAGGATGACATGGTCCATATCGGTAGCATGTTTGGTGGTGTTGAGGAGAAAAATGAAGATAGAATAGTCAGACCTAATTTTGTAAGGACGTAAATAATCAATTGACCATCCTTTTTGTCTATGATGCACAATTTCAACTACAATTGACATGATTTAAATTTTGTGAATAAGTATTATATAGTGTTAAAATTATTTGGGCTCAAACTAATGAGTTCATTCTCCAATTCATGACTTCTCATTATGTCTTGCTTCCCAAAGAATGTTTCCAATGTGGTCCACACTTTACTAGGACTAGTTGTAGATGTAATGTGAAAGAACAAGTTGGTAGACATTGACAGGCATAATATATCATAAGATTCATCACTTTTTTATACCACTTCACATTATTTGCATCTAGTGTCAGTTTTATTTTTGTACCCATAGTGATTTGGTGTAAGCATTTAGTCCTTAAGAGGATTTGTATTTGAATTTGCACTAATTATGCTTGAAAAAAGTAAGAAATGGAACTTGAGATTGATCCATGCTGCAGAAAGGAAGTATGTGTTGAACTAATGGTGTGAAAAAGATTAGGAAGTGAAACCCCCCATGAAACTATAGAGGTTCAATTTTATAAGGCATGAGAATATAACCAATGCGTAGAGCTTAGAAAAATTGCACTTTCAAAAAAGTGATTCCTAAAAAGGAGCTACATATTGAAAGCCATAGAAGTTTGAAGTCTTGTTCACAAATGAAATTCTTTCATTTGGTTGAATTTCTAGCTAAAACACGATGAGATTTTTAAATTTCTATGAATTCCCTTTGCCTTCCAAACCTCTCCCTCTCAATTCTGGCAATATGTGGTGGACCGTGTTGAGAAAAAACTCTTGTATTGGATAACCAAGCCACTTTCTTAGCTGGGAAATTTTAAATCTTATCCAAAGTGCTTGATGCCACCCACGTGTACTACTCTTTTTAGGGATCTACAAGCTTGAGAAGTTGTGGAATTTTATTTCCAGGCCAATCCCTCCTTTGGTAAGAGCTTTTGCAGGGTTGCCTAGGATTATTGTTGTCTTCTTTGTGAGGTTAGTGGTATGGGCCTCATTGATATCTCTCAACAAACCTTTGCCCTGTGTGTTAAATGGATTATTTGTGTGGTGGAAGGAAAAGAGCCCTGGGAGAAACTTGTTTAGAATTGCATCACTCAGGGGTACCCCTACGACCACATAATGTGGAAAGGGTTTGGTTTTCTCAATCTCCTTACCCTTGTCGCCCCAATCAAAGTTGTGGGCACCATTATCATTAAGAGTATCTGAAAAGCCTTGGAAAAAAATAAAACCATGGCTATTATAAAATGGTTCAGGTTTTAGGGATGATATTTCCATCAACCAACAATTTCTATGATGGTCGCCTATCACCAATATGCACGTAATGCCTCTTTCAGAAGTTCCTTGGATTCATACGCTTAGGTTTTACTGTAGAGGGATCCGTACCCTGCAAGACCTTTTTTCCAACACAAGTAGTATCGCTATTTCCACCCGATATGCACCTAATCGTGGCCGATGAAACTGCTCTGCATCCACGCGAGCGCCAACAAAACAAACCTGAAGGCATCGATACTACACTTTAATAAATATTTGTACAATACAGATGCAAATGGAATCGAAGAAATAAAACATTTAACAAAGTGTTGTTTAACGACATGATCATTAACTAATTAAATAATGTTATATACAGAAAAATCAATAAAGGAAAGATAACTAATGTACTGAGGATTTAATTATTTTCCACTTATGGTATAACTTACGTATCAATGAAGTGAAAATTTCAGACTCGTTTCATGTATCAAGATGTGATCATGGTAAAACAGTCTTGTGGTAGGCTAGTTTGTAAAACAGTTTTCATGGATACTCTTAATCTTTATTTAATTTAAAACAGAAGAGGCAACAACAATGGGGAACGGTTTTATAAAACTCATTGATTCGATGGTGTAGAGAGCTCGAGGCGTTTGATGAACTCTTGGATGCATTTTTCTTCACATCGGCTGTTCCCAAATATGCTTTTTCTCAATTCGTTGATTCTCGATTTCACATCTCTTCCCTCCTCGCAGTCTTCGCTCATGACTTTGAGCACTGCCGTCCGAATGTTCTCCTCTGTGAAACTTCCGTCTTCTTCCCTTTCGACTTCCAAGCCCACTTTCAGTTCGTTTCCCACAAGTCTGGCGTTAAGACCCTGATCGACATTCATCGGCAACAGCACCAGCTTCAACCCAAACTTCACCGCCTCCACCACAGAGCTCCACCCCGAGTGGCTCAGAAATCCCCCCACCGATGGATGAGACAGAATGTGAAGCTGCGGCGCCCACCCAGTGTATACAAGCCCTCTCTCCCGCGTTCGAGACTCGAAGGCCTCCGGTAATAATTCCCATGCCGTCGATGCCTCATTATGGTTTGAAAAGCCAGGGAAGCGCAGCACCCATAGAAACGGCAGCCCGGTTGTTTCCAATCCAACTGCCAATGCACGGATCTGCTCTTTCGACAGAAAACACTCGCTGCCAAATGATACGTACACAACGGAAGAAGCCGCCCACCTATCCAACCATTTTAGACAGTAGGATTCCTTCTCTGAAAGCTTATCGAGCTGCTGGGTAAGATCGGGGGCCAGAGGACCTACAGGAACTACTGGCTTCCCGTTGGTTCTCTCCAGAAATTGGATAAATTTGCTTTCTATTTCTAAGCAGGATCTGATGGCAATAAAAGAACATCCTTGGATTGATTTAAAGCAGCGTTCAAACGGCGAGAGCTGTCCGTTAAAGGCACCTACAACATAGCGTGCTTCAAAAGGCAGCCAAACAATTTCAGAAGATGGAAAATCAGGTGGTGCCACCGTCAAATCCGCCACAGTGGTTTCCTCTTCCTTACATCTGCCAGGAAAAAGCACGTAACTAGAGCACGCAGCGGTCAAAATAAGGAACAGAATAGACGGAATACCAAACTTGGCAGCAACGGTTGCGGCCCAGTACTGTGAAAAGTCGAAGACTACGTAATCGGGCAAAAGGCCTTGTAAGAGCTCCTCAAAGGGCTTCTCCAAGCCGTCGAGAGCCGTCTTCAAGACGCCTTCCAATTCGTTGGGGACATCGGCAGTGCTCTCTGCGCCTGCTGGAAGACTCTCCACGGAGGGCAACGGCAGTTCCAACAGATCGATCTGCCAAGTGTAGTCTAACAACAATGCCTTAATTTTAGAGATATTACGCGGGGTGGAGAGGAAGGATACTTTGACACCATGATTAGCGAGTCTTTTGGAAAGCTCTAAGTAAGGCAAGATGTGGCCGAATGCGAGCCAGGGGAACATAAGCACATGAAGTTGCGTCTTTCTTTCTCCTTCCATGATGGGATTCACTATTTCTCTACCACAAGATCGAGCAGCGTTGGTTTGCGCAGTTGCACAGTCGAATTTGGTAATGAAGACCAATGAGCAACGACTTGTTCAAAGGAAATTGACTGGCAGCTGCTCACGCTGTTTGGTATGGAATAGTAGTTTGTAGAATTTTGAAATCTGAAAACTTTCATCAGACTTGTCGACAAAATGAATGCCAAAGTACAGAAATGAATTGTGAAGACGTAACATTTGCTACGGAATTTGACGTTTTACGTTGCAACAAGACACTGAATTGATTCGACTGATTCTAAATAATAATTGTAAGGTAGTCACTTAGAATTTTTACAGTTCACCTTTTTTTTTTTGTTTGTTAAAATAAATATAATTTAAAATAGGAAAATGTTGTTAAATTATAGTGAGTTAAAAAAAAAAAAACAAACTTTAATATATATATATATATATATATATATATAAATGATTTATATTAAATAATAATTTTTTTTTAAAGAAAGATGATAATAAATTAATAAGTTGTGTCTTACCAATTTAATATTTTGGTGAAAATTTATATCTACAAATTCATTATTTTTATATCAACTTTAATTTAAATTTTTTCTGTAATGGAATTTTTCGATTTATTTTATATTCTTTTTTTCAACTACATTTATTTTGGTTATCAGTACCTAAAACTATATTTACTATTACATAATGCCTTATCTAATTATGATGCAACTTAGATTCCCATTCCCTTGGCATCCTCTGGGATCTGCACTTAATGAGAAAATAACACTAAAATTATGTGTAATCATAAATGTTTTAAGGTTTTTATTGTAATTTTCTTCAAATAACAAAGTGAACTCTTTATTAGATGGCTTGAATTGTGCTATTGTTACCAATAATAATTGGGTAGAGTTGTTGGTTAATTGTTGTTGAGTCTTAGTTTGACAATAGTTTCAATCATGCTACAAAAACATGCAATTGATTTAATAATCAATTGATATTTAGTTAATCTATTTTTAAAACAATAAAACCTTAGAAATGATTGAAATAATTTTAGTTTATATTTCATGTGAGTTATTTTATTTCAGATAAATTTAGAATGTTTTATTTATTTATTAGAAAAACATGTTCACATGTAATTCAATAAATACATTGTATTTGACCTTTATTATATGGAGAATGATTCGGATAATTTGAAGAACTAATTTTTATTTTAGTTATTCTGCATTTTTCTGATTATGCATACCACATATATTTCACTGTGAGTCTTGTTTTCTAGTTTCTTCTTGGGTAGTGGTTTATTTTTTACATTTTTAAAAATATTCAATTAGTATTAGAGCAAGGTTTGGGTGGATGTTTTTTGTTTTAGATCTTTATAACAATTGATCATATCAAACTCAAACAATTTTCTCATTTCAAAATTTATTGAAAATGATTATGATTATTGGAGCATCAAGATGATGACTCTTTTGATAGGAAAAGAATTATGAGAGAATCTACAAACTAGTTATGATGAAACAACTTATTGGGCTTCTATTCCAGCAAACCATATGCAAACTGAGAGGAAAGCTCAGTAGAAGAACTCACAAGATTTATTTCATATTCAAATAACTCTAGAAGAGAGCCTATTTCCAAGAATTTTAGGTGCAAGGATAACCAAGGGTGTCTAGAAGACTTGACAAGAGGCTTACCAAGGCAGTGATCAATTCAAAGTGGTTAGATTACCAACATTGAAGAGAGAATTTAGGAATTTAAAGATGCAAGAAGTTGAAAATGTGAGTAATTTTTGTGTAAGAGTAAAGGATGTAGTTAAAAAGATGGCTACACTTGGATAAATATTGAACAAAGAGGTTGTAGTAAAAAAGGTGTTAAAGTCTTTAACATCAAGATGGAATAATGTTGCCATAATTATTGAATAAAGTAAAAATTTGACTACTCTTGAGTTTGATCACCTGATTGGATCTCTTGTGTCTCATGAAGAAAGACTAACAAACACATTAAATGAAAGTGATGAGAAGGGTTTTACCTCAAAATTAAAAATCATAAAGAATGAAGGTACCATCACTAGAAACAAGAATAGCCATGTACAAGGCAAAGACAATTTCAAAAGCAATCAAGTATAAGGTAAGGACATTAATTATAGTTATTTAAGAGGATAGAATTATTCAAGAGGATATAGTGGAAGAAGAAGTGGTTCAACTGAAAAAGGTAGAGGTAGATTTGATAAAAAAAATATTCATTGCTATTATTGTATAGGTATGGTCACTTTGATTGGGAATGTAGATTAAAAGAAGGATATGAAAATAGAAGTCCTAATTATGCTAATGAGGATGGTGATATTTCATGTAATTTATTCATTTCACATGACAATGTTGAAAATAATCCTAATGAAGTTTGGTATTTAGATTCAAGTTCTAATCACATTGCATACAATAATGTGTTATTTTTTACAATGGATAGAAAATTTAAGACCAACATCAAACTTGGCGATGATATATCTTTGGAAGTTTCAACAAAAGGAACTATGCAGGTAAATACTACAAAAGGTAAGAAAAGTATTAATGATAAATATTACATTTTAAAGTTGAAACATAATTTGCTAAATAATAATGTATGATTTGTAACAAGAATCAAGAAAAACAAGGTTGTTAAAATTTTACCTATGTCTAAGAATACGATGTTACCATTAAATTTTGGAGAGTATAACAATAGCATTGCAAATATGGCATATAAATATAAAATTTGGTTATGGCATCTCAGGTATGGACACTTGAATTTTAAAATTTGAGGTTACTAACATCACAAGAATTGGTTTATGGTTTGTCAATGGTTGAAGAAAACATAAGGAAGTTTGTGAAGGATGTGTTAAAGGCAATTAAATTATTTGGTAATTCATCATATTTTATTACATTTATTGATGATTATTCAAGAAAATCTTAGATTTGTTTTTTGAAGCAAAAAAGTGAATCATTTGACATGTTTAAGAGATTTAAAGCCCTTGTAGAGAATGAATGTGGATACATAATAAAATGCTTAAGGACTGACCATGGAGGTGAATTATGTTCAAAAGATTTTATGAATTATTGTGATTTGAATAGAATCAAAAGGTAACTCAAAACTACCTTCACCCTTCAACAAAATGGTGTGGCTGAAAGGAAGAACCATATAGTGGATGAAATGATAAGGATCATGTTACAAAAAATGAATTGAATAACTCTTTTTGGGGTGATGCAGTTTCTAAAATAGTATGTATTCTATATTTCATACTATTTTTTAATCTCTTTTCAAATTAAATGTAGAAAATTAAAAAAATAATTTGACAAACTATTACCTTCAATCACATTATTACAAGTTTCTTAATTAAGACATCTTGCACAATCAAACTTTGAATCTAAAAACAAAGTGCATATACATATTGAGATTTAAATCTACTTTACTTTAATATTTTTACTTTTTAAATCACTATAATAATGTGGGATAAAGCATATAAAAATAATACTGATCATTAACATTATGTGCTTGATAATTTTTATTCCTCACATCCTTTTGCTTACTTGGTCTATTATATATTTAGCTAACTAAAAATTTATAAGAGACCATTCATTATCTTCTAAGAAATAAGAATATTATATAGACATCCTTATTTTAGTAACATTAATCCATGTCAACCCACAGGCTCATGTCAGACATGGCTCAACTATCTCTGGTCTTCTAGGATAAGTTTGCACTAGTAGGAAAAGGCCACATTGCAACCTTACCTCTTATGCTCCAATGGTCACTTTTTCAAATTAAGACATTTCATAATGGCTCTCCCACAAATTTTGTAAATTTGGTTAGATAAAATATTTGAAATATTCTCTTATAAAACCACTCATTGTACTCCCATTGGATCTCTCTAGAAATCACACTAGAAACATATCATAAGAGTACTACTTATTCCTATTTCATCTCTATATCATTCTAATAGTCATAATCTAGGATTGAATACTTTTTATTAAAGGACATGGGAATATATTATCAATCATTTGAGTAAATATTTTAGCTATAGTCTTTACAATTACATAATCATGAATAACACAATCACTCTCAGACAGAGAAATACATTAACCTAATTCTCATTTAGGTTATGTAGTTGTGATGAATTATGTAGGGTTTCTAAAGTCAGCTCAAATATTTTCCTTAATTATTACCCCCATTTTTTATTTGATAATTATCTTCTTTCTTGTGAAAAATTTAAGATTTTCTCTTTTGTAGGTATTTTATGCAATAACATAGAAAAAAAGTTCATTACTTAACCCTTGCAAGTTATCACAAAAAGAATATACAGAATTCAAACCCATAGTCAAATAAGATGCGACTAAATTAACAAGGCAAGGTTGTAATACATGCATGTCTACTTTTCATAGACTTATCCGAATAAATTACAAATTATTTTCTCTAACAAAACTATGTTTTCTGGTATTTGTAAATAGTTTGCACTTATAGTTATCTTGCATAGTAATATCTATTTTAGTTTTGATGGACACTCTATAACCCTAATCCAATTAACATTTTTTTTAAGGTTTTTATTTTTTGTAAATTTTGTAGCATATCAGACCAATACATATCAACATTTTTATTTCAAAATTTAATACCATTAGTTTAAGAACACTTAAATTGAAAATACTAAAAAAAATTATAAATTGAATGCATCATTTGATACCCAAAGGAGTGAAAAAATAATATTAGAAAAAACTTTATCTCACTTAATTTTTTCTTTTTTATTGGCTTGCACAATAGGTCGCAATAATGATTTTTAAAATTTGATAAATCAACATTTGTATGGAAAATTTCCTCTTGGTTTGAGAGAGGTAGGTCCCTTGTAGGCTATTTTTTTAAATTTTTAATGTATATTTAACTATAAAGTACAAAAAAGAAACACATTTTATAAATTATTGAATCTAAAATGGGAGAATAATTAATGAGGATGGAGGTGAGGGTGGGAAACTATACATAAAAAAATCTAATTTATATAGAATCTCAATGTTATATACTTGAAAAATACATGTTAGGGATATACCCTTCAATTATATACCTATTTAATATTGAAAGGCTCACATTATCCATATGATTATACCTAATTATATCTTATGCTCTAACTCTATCATTTCTTATGACAAAGTTCTCTTGTACTATAAAAATGTCCTAAAACCTTATATATATATATATATATATATATATATATATATATATATATATATATATATATATATATATATATATATATATATATATATATATCTTTCACTATTAGATTCATATCCTTAGTAGCTTCCTATCCTTCCAGACACTTGCATCCCACATAGGGACACTTTTATTGATGCAAGTGTCCTAATTATTATCAATTATCTCATCCTCAAATGTCATCTAAATTACAAATGTTTCAAAGTTTATGGGTTAGCCTATTTGTCTTATTAATCCATACCATGATATTTTTTCAAAATATATAATATAAATACAATCTAAGTCAATTCATTATTCATATAATATAAGTGAAATACCATGCAAGCACTTATTTAGATTCACAAAAATTTATTGCATAATTGAGTTCTACTACCATATTTTTTTCTTGTTTTCATATTAATCATAGGAGTAGTCATATTATACATTTGATACACTCAAGGAACTAACAATGAGTAGTATTTATCAAGTTACAAGATATATCATTTCATGCCCTTTCATATAGTATATTACACCCTTGTGTACATATAATCTAATACTTATGAGATAGATACATATGTATGTATGAGGCCCTCTTCATATTATTGGATATGTAAGCAACACTCATTGACATAGGTTTTCTTGAGGTCAGCTCAAATTTATGAGCCCACTAACCCATTTTATGTAAGGTACAAAGACCTAAGGTGAAAAGCTAGGCATTTATCCACAAACAATGAACTACATCCTATGTAAAAAAATAATATATATCAGTAGAAAGGTGATAAAAAAAACATAGAAGCTCAATATGGTCACTTTATAATATAGTTAGCATTTTATACTAGACATATTCATTGACATTAAGACACCTATGTCAGTGCAAGTGTCCCAAGATTGACACAATTGTTTAGGACTCCAAAAACAATATTTTCATAATTTGACCACTCAAAAAAAATCTTGTTCTTGCATGTTTTCACCTCTATATATCTCATATCTACCTATGTATTTATAGATAAGCTAATATTATTTCTTTCTAGTGTTTATGCCATCAAATTGTTATTTTGAATGTACTTTCTATATTTACAGTAACTTAACATTTTAATTTAGAATATTCATTTATTTGAGTTTTGAATTATTGATCCTAATTTAGAATAGTTTTGTTCATCCTTGTGTGTAGGATATTATATAATTTAACCCTCATCCATTCTTTAAAAATGGTTAAGCATTTGATGAACCCAACATCTAAGTCTTCTAATGTAGAACACAAGTTCTTTCATAAGGTTTCTTTATTTATGATTTCTAAATTGTTACAATATTAAAATTAGATTTACATTTATTACAAAAAGAAAATTGATACACCCTTAACCTATAGTGTGTCTATGTATAGGTGTAGCCAAATTATGGTTTACATACCTTCATATTATTTTATTACATTTATCAATATTCATAGTATAGTTAGCATATGGAATAAGCATGGCTAAGTAATGTGTATATATGAGGTAGTGGTTAGTATTTTATCACCATATTTTTAATTCTTATTTTATAGCATTATTGTGGAGTTTTCCCCCTCAAAGTGGATTAATCATTATATTCAAGTGTTCTTCTCTTATACTAATTGTTGTTTTGTATCTTCTTATTGTATTCCTTATTTTGAGATGGATTTACAAGAACCATTCATGAGGTTCTATTCATAAGGCATAATCTTAGAATTTTTTGGATTAAAATTCAAATCTCCACAACTTGTTAGTTAGAATTAGATTATGAAGATTCTAAAAAAAAGTACTGAGGGATTTATGGCATGTTTATTTTCCATAGAGGTTTTATCAACCAAGTAGTCTACACATCCAGATTTTTAAAGGGTGTGTGATAACCATGTAGGAAGATTATCTATCATAAGTAATTTTATAATGTGATAATTATAGTTTTACCAATTATTTGATTAGAAATATTCAATAGAGTTCATGGGTAGCTAAAACCATTACATAGAAGGGGAAGACATTATGGTGTAAATATAGATAATACCTTTATAAGCATTGTAACTTTAAACATAAAATCCTTTAGGAACTTCATGCATATACACTGGGAGGTCACTTAGTATTTTTGAAAACATATCATGTAATCAATCAAGATTTTTTTTTGGGAAAGATTCAAGGGGAATGTCTAGAAATATGTGGCTGAATGCATGGTATGTTAACAAAATAAAGATGAAACCATTAGGACCCCAAATATTTTACAAACTTCATCCGTCTCTAGATAACATTAAGAGGAGGTTTCCATGGATTTCATTATTAAGTTACCAAAATCTAAGGTTAAAAATGTTATCATGGTAGTTTTGGATGAACTCATCAAGTATGCTCATTTTTTCCTTATCACAGCCATTTAGTGCTAGTATGGTATCTATGCTATATAGCTAGGGATGCCATATATTAATGTATATGGGTTGTTAGATATTATAACATGTGGAACAAATCCCTCTTAGTTAGTTATATGGGTCTAATATATTAGGATAAATGAGTAACTTATGGAATTAGTGCATTGGGTAATGGTTGGCCTACATAGGAATTAAGAGGTTACCCATTCATTATTAGTACCCATCCATTGTTAGTTATATAGAGGTATATATAAATGAGGTGAATATGATTGTAAATGAATGATGTAAGTTTTGAGTCTTCTATTTGATTTAGGAATATTAGATTTTGTGCCCTTGAAGAGACATTGTGGAGTTATTCCGTCCTAAATCAGTATTGTATGGTGTTGCCTTACTTGAAGGGTATTATTCTATTTCCACATATATTGAATATTTGGTAATTTAGCCCACTAATATCAATTGTGTTGGGTTGATCTACATTATATTCTATATATTTTAAATATTATAATTTTGGATCATAACAAGTGGAATCAAATCTTCAATTTGGGTAATTTGTGTCAGGCAAAACCCAAGTTTTGTGGAATCATTAATATCTTGCATTAATTTGTGAATTTTGACATAATATTTTTATAGGAACTAAATAATGTTTTTAGTAAGTCACATTATAAAATCAAAAATTTTATGATCAATTTTTAGGGAGTTATTATTATTTTAGGTTTTGCAATAATTTTGTCCTATCAACCTAAATATAATTAATTTTTTTTGTGAAATTTTGAATAATATTATATAATAATACAAGACATCAATTTCATAATTGTTTGCAATGTTTCTAGTTAGTTATTATGATTTTATTATTTTTCATATATTATCTCTACATGCCACCCATTTTGAAAAAAAATCATAAAATTTTAAATGAATTTTCATTTAAATACATAAAAGATAAGGTAAAATTTTTGGTCTATTTGGATTTGTTTCACATGAATTATTAAAATTTTAGTGTTTTTTCATTAATGCTAGTTTTTGTGAATCATGAAATTATAAGTATTTTTGGGGGAGGATGATATTGATGATATAGCATGGTGGATCATTTTTAAAGAGAATAATGTTTGATAAATCTGGTCAAAAAAACATTTCAACAATTTTCTTTATGGTCTTACATCACTTTGGTGGGATGAGTTGAGAGTAAAATGATGGAAGTTTTCATGTGAAGAAATGGAATAGGGTTTCCTTGATAAATAGGATATAAAAGAAAAGGATAATGAATCAGAGGAATAAAATAATGATGATGAAGATAACATAAGTGATAAAGAAGAAAAACAAAGCAAGAAAATGAGGGCAATGAGGAAGATCATACAAGGGATGAAGAAGAAAAAGAAAAAACATATGATGATGATGATGGTGGTGGTGGTGGTGGTGGTGGTGGTGATGATGATGATGATGATGATGATGATGATGATGATGATGATGATGATGATGATGATGATGCTACAGATGGTCTATAAGGAGTGGTAGATGATATTGAAGAAGAAGAAGGATTAGGTGATAAAGGTTCAAATAGTTTGGCTCCAAGGAAATTGTTATCATATACAGATGTAACAAATAAGTTGTTTTACATTATTTCTATTTTTTGTAACATTTTTTGTTGCACTAGTATCATAGTTTTAGAAAATTTATCTTTTGGTTTCCACCATTCCCAATAGGTTAGTTACCATATCATGGTAAATAGCTTTGTATATATATACATTGATAATGAATATTGAGGTACTGCATTCTCACCCTTTGAAATAATTGGTATCAATTTTTTTGACATCTAAGGTGTGGATTCATAGGTTGGATTCATACCTATGTTTAAGAGCTTATAGGTTGAATGATGTATAGAGAAGGACATTGGAGAATGGTACAACATATTCAAGGTGCATAGTAGTGAAGGAGGCATCTGAGACTAGTATAGATGAAGTACATAGTCCAAGGTAAGTTATGTAATCTATAACTCCTAAATTGAGCATTGTGTGTGGTGTTGAGGCTTAGTGTGTTGAAAGAGAAAAACCTATATAGTCAGCACCAAAGGTACATGTGGTATCAGAGGCACAGCAAGAGTTTGAAAGCATCATGTAGTAGTCTACAACAAAGGTGGATTTCCTAAATATCACTACCACCATGAATACCAGTTTCATAGTAAGGAGCTATTGAAGACCATTTTTATTTTGCTGATTTTATTAGTTAATACATGCTAGGAGGATACATCATTCCACAACATTTCAATCATGGTATTTTTCTCATTTTCTTCCTCTTATTAGATTGATCTATGTCTCTTTATTAAAAAATGGAAATTCTTATAGACAAAAATTTTGGTTTAAAATTTCATACGTGGAAGGTTAAAATATAAATGCAATTGATGCATAAAAATTTATGGGGTATAATAAACAGGGATGAGAAAAAACCCACTGATGTAAGCAAATTATTAGATTGGAAAACAAGAGATGATAAAGTGAAATCTATTATTGGCATTACGTTTTTAGATTTTGAGTTACATCACATGGATTTAGAAAAATCATCCAAGGAAATTTGGAATATGTTGAACATTGTGTTTTGTGCAAAAGTGGTAAATGCCTAATTTTCATTAAAATTTTAGTTATATAGATTCAAAATGGATGATGGAATTACTATGTCTGGCCATATAAATAATTTGAGGTCTCTTATTAGCAACTTGCTGAGGTAAAAACTAAAATTACAGATCAAGATGCAAAAGTTATTCTATTCAATATTCTATCATACAAATATAACAATATTATATTTAATCTTATCCAAATTCCAACATGATCTATCAATGATATGATTGCATCACTAGACGTAGAAGATAAAAAGATACTGTTAACATAACTAGTTAATATTCTATTACATTGTTTAGTTACTATTTAGTTTACTTCTATTATAGTGCTAGTTAGTGTTTAATTTGCAAAGTGGTTAGGTTCTTAGGTGTCATTATAGTGGCATAATAGCTAGGAGATCGATTGGTAGTTACACGTTTGTAACTGATTAATCTCTGTATATATACATCATTTTAGTTATCAATTAGACATCAAAGTTTCATGGTTTCACACTCTGGAATCAAAGTGGTAGCATCAACATGGGAAAGAAGACATGATATCCTATAGTTTGGAGTTAGGAGAAAATTGTATGTAGAAAAAGCATTGAAAGTGATCTTTTATTTTCCAAATTCTAGAAGCTAAAACAAAGTCTTAAATGTGGAAACCAAAAAAGGAGTAGAGACTACAGCTACCAATGCCAAGTAAAAATTTGTGATGCCTATGAAGGTGCAACAGTAGAATCATGAGAAATAATTATATAGAGAAATATGCTTGGAAAAATGTAATCATTCTGATTGATGCCAAATATCTTTGGATGGTGAAGTGAGCCATGTGAAGTAGAATGAAGGTGTAGTGTGACATAGTCAAGCTAAAAGTGGTAGGGCGTAAGTCTATTGGAATCATATATCAAAGCATAACCCAAAGTCTAAACACCACATAGTAGTCACTAAGTAGCCAATAAGACTTTATAGGGACTATGCTATGTTTGTGGTCTTTATGCCTTTTAAATAACACAAAAGTGTGTGAAATGTTGTGAAGCCAAGTCTGATCTATGAGCAGCCAAAGCACAAGCTTGAGATGGTATCATACAAGAAGGCAACATTATTGTAAGAATAAATCCTTAAAATATATAAGTTTTGAAACTTTGAAGCAATAAATTCTTGTTCTAGCTTGTAATTACTTTGTAAAAAGTAAATTAAGAAAATCTTTAGAAAATGTCTACACCCAAGTTCCTATTGTCAGATGCCTAGCTCTTGAAAGAGCCTGATTTTGCTACTTGGAAGATGAAGATGCAGATGATTCTTCAATTTGAAGAATTATGGGGCATCATCACTAGAACAGTGACCCATCCTACTAGACTTCATGAGTAAAATAAGTTAGATAAGTCAGATGTGAAAGTGCTCATGCTAATAACTCTAAGTATTATTGATGAAGTTGAACCACATGTTTGTGAGACATCAAAAGAGGTATGGGACATTCTATCCATATTTTATAAGGCAAAGAACCAAACTAGAATCTTACATCTATAATTATTTCTTTATACACTCAATATGAAATTATCCAAAAAGGTTGAGGAGTTCTTATGCCAAGTTGAAGAAATGTGATCAAAACTTATTTTGCTTGGAGAAAAGATCAAGGATAAAATGTTGGTTATGATCACGCTAAGATATCTCCTATCTTAGTTTCACACATTCATTATGATACTCAACATTAGCATGTAAGTAGTGTCTTTAAAATAATTAGCTAATTTGCTTCAACAAGAGGAAGTAATTTAGTCTGTGATTGAAGAATTTGAGGACAAAGCCTAATCTCCAAGTAATAGGGTCCAAAATTCAAGAAGGGACCATCAAAGTAGACACAATAACATCAACAATAGTAGAAGACTAAGAAGCCAATGTGACGGTGTTACATTTTCAAAATCCACATGCATGATACTAATCATTATAGGTATAATTCCTTAGCTCAAGGCAAATCTTGTATAGAGGGATCTTCTATAGAAGATTCACTAAAATCTAATAGATGTCCTTGATAATGGAAGCAGAAAGGGCATGTAGTAGCATAAAAATCAAGAGGAGAATGCATCTGATGATGGAGAAGTAGAAGAAGCAGCATATGGAATCCATGATGAGCTTGTACTAATCTCCCAAACCTTGAAAGTAATGAGCAAAGTTTGGTTAATTGACTCTAGTACCAGTAAAAACATGACTAGATGTAAGGAACTCTTTGATTCGTTGATAACTCACCCAACTGGAGATCAAGTTTGAAGTGTTGATGATAAAGAGTATGTTGTAAAAGGAATTGGATGTGTCACCATTCCTCTTGAAACAAGATGTTATGTTCCAACAAGGTAATGTATGTTCCTGGTTTGACAACAAATCTCGTCTATTAATCAGCTTTTTAATCACAAGATAAGAGTAGAGTTTCTAGTCCAACAAGGCATCAAATCTTGTCTCATTTCCAAAGAATGCCAATTTTTTGTTAAATCCTTCTTGATGGATTGATTATTTACCTTAGATGTAGTATTAACTAGTCAAGTTGTACTCACTACCTTTATGATAGAATCTAATCCACTTTGACACTACGGCTATGGGCATTTGTCTACTAGTTCCCTCTTCTAGCTTATTTATAATGCAATGGTATGTGGAATTCCTTAGCTTTCCCATTCTTTGCTGATATGTTTTGGTTTCCTTATAGGTAAACAACATCTGGTTCCATTCGAGCCAATTTATTTTCATGTCAAGGAACAACTGGATGTGGTGCAGACTAGTCTGTGCAGACCCCTGCCAGTGTCACTTCAAGGATTTAAGTATTTTTAGTTGTTTGTTGATTATTTTTCTCACAAGACTTAGGTGTTCTTTCTAATAAAGAAGAGTGAATCCCTTGCACATTTCAAGGCCTTCCATCAATGTGTTGTTACACAGACTGTGAAGTGACTTCAACTCCTTCATTTAGATCAAGGGGGGAATTCACATCAAAAGAGTTCTTAGCATTCCTGAAGCAACATGGAATCAATTATCACCTAACTACTCCCTATACACCTTAGTAGAATGGAATAGTAGAATGATGTAATCATTCAGTCATGGAGATGGCTAGTTGCATGCTATCCACTACAAATTTGATAACACAATTCTAGGTAGAAGTAGTACAGATGACTATTTATCTTCTCAATAGAGCACCAATAAAGATCTTTCTAGATAAGACACTAGAAAAGGTATGGAGTGGTTGTAAACCATTGATTTCTCATCTTAGAGTATTTGGTTGTACTTATTATATGCATGTCTCAGATAAAAAGAGGAAGAAGATCAAATGAAAGACCCTCTAGTGTATTTTATTGTGGCATAACACTACCTCCAAAGTATACTATCTCATAGATCTTGAGATGAATAAGATTTATGAAAGTCATGATGTGGTCTATGATGAATCATCATTTGACTCATTGACATAGAAGGAGATAGACCAAACTACCTATCACAGACTTTTCCCATAGTTATATGATCATCATGAAGAAAGTGAGCTACAAGAAGGAGAATTGTTCATTGATCTTGGTAATCTACAAGGTAGTTCTTATCAAATCAGCAACCATATCAACATTCTGAATGGTTAGATTCCACAATCAAGGACTCACACTTGAGCTCTCCCTAAAACACTTCATCAGGAGTTTGAATGAGATGATAGGTGAGACATTAAGTCAATCTTTCACTCATTAGTTTAGTAGTTGATAGCGATGAATGAGTTCAATAGTTGACAGCACCGAACTAGTGACAATTTGAGAGGCCTTAAGTCAACCTTAGTGGAATAAAGCCATGGATGATGAACATGATGCCCTCATCACAAATAGGATGTGGGAACTTATTGATCTACATATAGGGGAGAAATCCATTGGCTGCAAGTGAATTTTTAATACAAAGTACAAGGTAGATGAATCCATCAACAAATATAAAGCATGACTTGTTGCAAAGGGTTATGCTCAACAAGAAGGCATTAATTATGAGGAGACCTTTGAACCCAAATGAAGATCAAGACCATTAGAATTATTTACACACTGCTAGCATAGTATGGATGGAAACTTCAGTAGATGGATGTCAAGATTGCTTTCCTAAATGGTGGTCTAAAAGAAGAAGTATACATGACCCAACCAGAAGGTTTCATTGATGACAAACATCCACAAAAGGTGTGTCATCTAGTTAAGTCACTTTATAAACTTAAACAAGTACCTCATGCATGGTACATAAAAAATATGATCACCTATTGTAGCATGGTTTCATTCATAGCCCCTCTGTTTCTAATTTGTATATCAAAAAGGTACATACATATATTATCATTCTTGTCTTGTATGTGGATGATCTTATGATCACTAGTAGTTCATATGATATTATTGATGCAGTAAAGATTGACCTGAAGAAATCATTTTAACATGACTAATTTGGGGCTACTACATTACTATCTTGGCTTGGAGATATGGTAGAAATAAAATCACACATTTGTCTCCCAGATGAAATATGCCAAGACACTTCTAGAAAAGTATAGAATGTCATATTGTAAACCTCTTTCAACACCAATGGAGAAAGGTTTACAACTCTCTCAATTCCAAGATTCCCATAAAGTGGATGCAACTCTCTATAGATAGATTTTTGGGAGTCTCATCTACTTGACCTACACCAGACCACATATATGTTTTATTGTGAGATATCTTTACATATTTATGTAGGAACTAAAGAAATGTCACTAGATTATAACAAAAAAAAATAGAGATGTGTTAGAGCTACATTTGAGTATGGTTTGGAATACAAGAAAAATATTTAGTTCTTATTTTAGGGATACACCAACTTAGACTATGTTGGATCTGTTGAGGATAGGAAATCTACTTCATGATATATTTTTCATCTCAGATCTAGACCCATTTCGTGGATTAGTAAGAATCAATCAGTCATTACTATCACATCTATAGAGGTAGAGTATCATGCCACATAAGGAGTTGTGTGTATAGCTATATGGATATGTCACATTTTATCTGATATGTAGATTCTTTAAAATCAACCACCAATTCTATTCTATGATAATCAAGGTGTGTTGAAGCTTGTGAAGAATTTGATATTTCATGAATGAACCAAACACATTGAGGTTCAATGTCATTACATCAGAGAATAAGTCTTGAACCACCACATTCAGCTCTAGTACTACCTGATAGATTCACAAGTTGAAGATATACTCACCAAGTCTCTTGGAAAGGTGAAATTTGATCTATTTCAGGATTACATTTTTAAACGTAATGCAATAAAGGTGGGAATCTTAGTGTAACTAATTAATATTCTATTACATTTTTTAGTTAGTTATTTAATTTACTTCTATTATAGCACTAGTTAGTGTTTATTTTGCAAAATGGTTAGGTGCTTAGGTGTCATTACATTGGTGTAGTAGTTAGGAGATCAATTGGTAGTTACAGGGTTGTAACTGACTAATCTCTATATATACACATCCTTTTAGTTATCAATTGAACATCAAATTTTTATGGTTACATAGATACTTGTAAAAGATGAAGGTATTTTGCAACATAGGAATGCACATTATTCTTGAAATTTTCATAAAATGTCCAATATTAATAATAAAAGAGACATAAAATGCCACTATTGCAAGAAGAAAGGTTATACAGCATGGGACTATCTTGTTTGAGTGAAAGATGTTCTCAAAGGAAAATTCAAGCCCAATGAAGCTAAAGTTGATCAAGTAGAAGATCTACCAAATACTGATGAAAATAAAGAGTCAGCTGATGAGGCTGCCTTCACTTCACATCTCTTACTATGAAACATGTAGTATCACCTTACTGGAGGCTAGAGGATACATGTAGGTTGGACGACAATTGGCTTTCTTTCATGAGTTGCCTACGATGGGGTTGCATGATTGTTATGGAGATATTTTCTAGTGTGTTTGTTTTATGTTGTGTGTGATGTGGTTTTATTATGTAGTATGATTTTCAATAAAAATACTAACCATTATTTTCTAGTTTGGTACCTCTTGCTGAAGAATAGTGTCAAGAGCAAAAGCACTAAAGTAGCACTTAGTTCTTGAAAAAGGGCATGTAGAAGTTTGAGAAACCATCAAAGTGTATAAAACATTTGAGACCTCCTGTCACCTTCAACTTCATGGTCAACCTACAAATAGAAAACCATAGAGTTCATGATAATCCAAGAAACCACTGAAGGTGTTAGCAAAGAGGTGTACTCCTATCACTTCTAGGTTTGTGGAAATCTTGCAAGGAAAAACCAAGGTTTCATAAATACCATGAAGCCACAAATATGGCATGCCACCTTAAATTTTAGCAAGCTATGTGAAGAGTATAGTTTTTTTTTACCATATTTTAAATAAGGGGGGTCCAGTATCAAGAAATATGATATTTGTAAAAAAACAAAAAAAATTAATAATGAGGGGAATGTTAGCATAATTGGATGTAATGAATAGATTATTTTACATTATTTTCTTAGACTATTTGGTGTAACCTTTTCTATTACACCAGTATCATAGTGTTATAAATTTTATCTTTTATTTAACACTATTCCCAACAAGTTAGTTACCATATTCTAGTAAATATCTTTGTATATGTATGCATTGATAATGAATATTGATGTACTACATTCTCATTCCATGCAATAGAAATCAGATTCAATTTTTGAGTTTCTTGGATACATTCAAAAGAAGAATGTCATTATGTTCATGAACTCTAGCAGCAAGTATAATTTAATCAACATGGATGTGGCTCAACATCTACATGTTCAAGTAAAAAATACCAAGGAGGCTCAAATGGATGGTTATAATATTCATGTTTTTAAATATTACAATCTCACTATGGATAAATATGTTTAGCTTTGATATTTTTATTCTTTTCTTTTAAATATTTACTACTATATTCAAATAACATTTACACATCTAAATATAGAACAAAATGAAGTGAAGCAAAACCCAAGATCCACCAACTAATCTAGAGTATGTAAAAATTATAAATCCTATGATTAAGAAATGCAACCCAAAATTCAAAGAAACCATTCAAAACTAAGACATAAAACTAGCAATTGAGAGAAAGTTGTATTAGCAATTGACACATCAAATATGGACAATATTTGTATAACTCCTTGATTATATTAATTACTTCATGTATACAAAATTTGCTAGTTTATGAATTTTTAGTATAGGATAAAGAAGGTAACTTTATAGGATATCTTAGTTGGAAAGGAAAAAATAATAGCCAAGGTAGAGGATGAGAATGAGATAGAAATAGGTGACAAATAACATGAGGAAGCTTCAGATGATAACACATATGAAGAAAAAATACAAGTAGCAAAAAACACTTCATCAACTCAAAAGATAAAAGAACAACCAAAGAAAAAGATGGAAGAGGAAAAAGAAAAGGTGGATTATGTCAAAGTATTAGAAAAAATTGATGTATATAGACACCCACATCATCATGAGAGGAAAAAATCATGGATCCATGTGAGAGAGTGTCATAACAACAATCACTTTGGCTATATATGAAATCAGAGTACCAATCACTATGGCTAGGCATGGAACCCAAATAAGAACTAATATGGTCAACTATTGAATCAGAGTAATGTAATGGTCTATGGAACATGGAATCAGTGGGTAAAACGTGATGACTATGCATGGAAGAAAAACCCCTATGGTGATGAATGCAATTAGAGTAGCACAGTGGAATATGGTACATGAAATGAAAGGAGGAATAATTATACATGGATACCAAGATGGTATAGTTATGATCATAAATGGAATTAGAGTAACAAAATGAAATTTTTAAATAAGCTTAGAGAGATATCACCTAAAAATATGACATATGGTTGGTTAGATAATGGAGATTAGAGACAAGTGTGTAATGATTTGAAGCACAATCACTATTTGGTTTCTTCTTATGTTTAAGGAATGAAACATGTCAAGGAGGGAAGGAATGCTATGTAACTAGGGATATGATATATTAATGTATATGGGTTGATAGAAATGTTGACATGTGGCACAAATCCCTCTTAGTTAGTTATATGGGTCAAATATATTAGGATAAATGAGTAACTTGTTGAATTAATGCATTGGGTAATGGTTTACCTACATTAGGATTAGGTGGTTACCCATCCACTGTTAATTATATAGAGTTATATATAAATCAAGTGAATATCATTGTAAAAGAACCATGTAAGTGTTGAGTCTTATATTTGTTATAATTATATTGGAGGTTGTCCCCTCAAAGAGACATTGTGGAGTTATTCCTTCCTAAAAGAGTATTGTATGGTGTTTCCCTACCTTAATGGTATTATTCTATTTATGCATATATTGAATATTTGAACAGTTGGTCCACCAATATATATTTTGGTTTGTTGATCTACATTATATTTCGCATATTTCCAATGTTATACATGTGGATCATAACAAGATACTACTTTTCTCAATATAATTTAGAAATTGCATGGTAATCTAAAGATCATTGTAAGTGACCGAGATTCCATATTTACTTGTAATTTTTAAACTAAATTATTTATTTACTTAGATAACCAGTTGGATCATAGCTTTTCCAGTCATCCATAATATGATGGAAAAATAGAGTTAGTAAATAAATGTCTTGAAGAGTATCTTCGTTATTTTGTTTCTAATAAACAAGACAAATAGTTCATTGATTTCCACTTGTTGAATGGTGGTATAACACTTATTTTCACACCTTTTCCAAAATATCTCCCTTTGTGGCATTATATGGGTATCAACCCCCATCCATCACTTTAGCCTTGATGGTGAATCCCAATATTTGGGTTGTTGAGGAACACATTCACCATCAACAGGGGGTAATAATTAGTTTGAGAGATAATTTAAAAATAACATAAAATAGTATGAAGTAGCAAGTAGATCAATACCATAGTGATAAAGATTTTGACATGGGTAATTGGGTTTTTGTGTATTTTTATCCATATAAGCATACATATCTCAAATAATTGAAAAAGGATAATAATCTTTCAACTAAGTATTATAGCCCTTATCAGATCTTGAAGAAAATTATTAATGTGGCTTACAAGCTAGAGTTTACCCCATCCACTTGTATACATCTGATATTCCATGTATCTTTCCTAAAGAAGGTAATTTAACATAAATTTTCCCCTCATATTGAGTTACCTTAATTTTATGAAGAGGTTTGAACCATTTAGGATCCTGAAGAGATCCTTCACATGTGCACTAAGTAACTATGAATTAGAGCAATTAAAAAGTATTTGGTCAAATAGAAGAACCTGCATTCTAAATATGAAACATGAGAGGACGAGGAATTCTTGTATAAATATACTAGTTTGATTCAATATTTTATTTTAAGTGGAAGGGCATGTTATGCTCTTAACCTATAGTGCATCTAGAGATATGTGTAGTTGACTTGTGGCATACATATCTTCCTATTATATTATTTCATTTATTTATGTTATTAGTATGTTTGGCCTATGGAATAACCATAGATAAGTATACTATATATAGGAAGTAGTGGTTGGTCATTTATCACCATATTGTGATTTTTTTTCTTATTAAATTATTGTGGATGTTTCTCCCTCGAAGTGCCTCACTAATAATATTCAAGTATTCTGCTCTTTCACCAATTGTTATTATGGATCTACTTATTATCTTATTAATTATGTGATATATTAATATATTATTTCAAATCATCTTACTAATTTCATTACATTATTCATGTTTAATATGGATATATCTAGTAATTATTTCATTTCACAATATATGATGGTAATACATACTTTTTATTTTTAATATATTTCTTAATCAATCAAATGGAGTAACCAAATTTGTCAATATAAAGAGAGAAATTTATAAAATATTAAAATTTAATCTCTCTTTACAATTCTGATTGCAATAAAATTGATCATCCTCTTCCTCACCCTAAGGAGGGTGATAGCTACCATCCCTCTAACTAGGTCTAGTCTATAACTTTTTCAATGGGTAAGATGGCCTATTTATGGTTTCATATGAATCTAATCAATCTATCCATCCTAAAACCCCTCCACCTCCCACATCTCCTCTATATGGTGTGTGTATGCATATTCAATCCAAAATACTTAGGTTTTTTGTCAAGTCTTAAAATATAAAATCCTCACTATGAGAAACTTCATTGAAGACTTACAAAATAATTTCAATTCAAATATCATATTATATAAAATCAAATTGCATACCTCTAAAATAAAAAATATGTTAGTGTTAATAATGTATTTGTATCTTTATTTATAAATTTTATGCCCAACAAGGTTTCATATCCAAATGAAATGCTAAAATATATTAAATCTAAATCAAGTGATTAAAATATTCTACCAAAGGTTATGAAGAATTCAAGTGAAATTTTAAATGAAATTCTTTAAAATAAAGTGATAAAGTTGCCTCCTCTACATCCTATAAATAAATCAAAATACTATTGTGCATATCATAGAATGCATGGGCATCATATAGATTGGTGTTTTCCTTTAAGCACAAAATCCAAATTAAAATTGATAGTGGTGATCATATAATAGATACATCACTCACACAACCCATTCACACTATGAGTACCTTTACTAAAACACAAGTGCCAAAATAGAGAATATGGTTACCCAAGGATAATTTAGAGCAAAAATAGTTGAAAATATTAAAAATTAGAGCATGAAACATTTCAAAAGTTAGAGCTAGATGAAAAAAGGTTTAAAACTGATCAAGATGAAAAGGATAAAAACCTACCTCTCAATAATGATGGGCATATGTTATGTTGTGATTTCATAGTCGTTTTGTAGAGGTTGTGTTGTGGTTTCACAAAGACATAAGTTTTGTAGAAGACTCTATTTCTATCTAGGTTTTTGTTGTAGGTAAGGTGTCTCTTTTTGACAGGCTATGGTTTAGCTACATGTTGGTTATTTTCTTCCACATGAGCCACCTATTACAGCATCTCATTCGATATTAAAATTTAAATATTTTATAATCATGGTTCCAGGTCCTTCTAAAACCTATTTTTACAATATAAAACCAAAATAATAATGATACTCATATTTCAAAATAATGTGGTTTTACACAATAATATTTACAACACTTTATTATCATGGTCAAGGATTGGGAAAACATACACCAGTCATCACTCATCCTATCTACACAATTGATCATAATGATCATCAAGCCTTAGGATATATTGACAACACTAATGTAAATCATTCAAAGATGCATATTGATTATGTTAATTCAAAATAAAAAGATCCTACAAATGGAAATAGGTCCAAGGAAACTACACAAATCAAATAAGAAAATAAAAATTTGGAAGAAGAATAGGTAAACAAGGAACATTTACAAAAATAATAAAGACATGAATCATTATGATAATGTTGCACATGTACCTTCATATAAATAAATTAAAAATCAATCCTCGAAGCATAAAATCTTTGAACCTTTCATACATGAAAATCAAGGTTAAAATATCATAGTTGACCCAACTTGTGAATTCAATATATGTACCTGGATAATATTTACATCTCTAGAATATGGCATGGAGCATGTGCATAAACCTAATGCATCCAATTTTTGTTTTGGATATATTCAATGGAATGTCATAGTTGCATCCAAATCATGCTATATTGTACAACATATTATTTAATTTTTACTAAACATAATGCTAAACTTGGAAAATCATGTTTACTAGCAACAAAGGAAAATATATCTAAAACAAAAATACCAAGTAAAATTTTAAAAAATGAATTTGATACACTTTATATTTATATTATTCACATATATGACACATTTAATTCAATAAATGTTATTCATTTACCAATCTTTATAGTTATTGGTCCTCATCTTGATATCATTAGATAGATTATAAATTTTCAAACTCTTAAAGAGAAAACAAACATGTTTTTATTATAGTTACATCAAAAAAACATATAGCACTAAATAATGGGTTCCAAGAACCATTATACCTTATATACTTATTCATAACCACAAATTCCAATGAGACATAGTAGAGTAAAACACATTATATAGTTCTGTATGTGACATCAATACATGCTCCTTGGTAGTATCACCGATTGGATATAACATATTCTAAGTTTGGAGCTACATATGATCATCCATTAGATGGGATCTTAGGTTAGCATTTTATTTTTAAAATATTTTATAAAATATAAAAATATTCATTATTCACATGTTTACTAGCTCCTTGGCATCTATGTTGTTTAATTTATGTTAGTAGATAGCATATAATTTATTTTATAGATACACATATGTCTCACACATACTTGTGTGTGATATAGACATACACAAAATACATGATACATACACATACATATGTTGGACCTTTCATCTTACCATGTGATAGACTATATTGGGGCCATCTACTTCCTTGATCATGATTGATATATGTTACATTAATTTATGATCACTTATACATTATCATAATGAACTTATATATTAATGCTTACACATATCTATAGTTTTCATTACATATTTCATAGTGTTCCTAATAGGCTATGTTACATGAAATTTGTTCTAACACATACGTGCAAGAACTAATATAATATGCTTATGTTGTTTTCTTATACTTCATTTATTCATATTATCACTTCCTTGAGTGTCTTTATATTTTTTGCTATTATATTTATTGTGGAACATTTGAGTATGTTCCTTACTTATTTGACCTGATGACACTATTTGTATATGTCATTTTATTATTCTATTTGGACATTTGAATATTCCATTATTTTAATTATGCAAAATTTTAATATGCCCTTTGTTTGAGCTCTCCTCAAACCCATTTTTATGTGACATTGGATGATTATATGTGTGTGCTTAATTTATTTTTTGAGATTGTAATGTTACTTTATATATGTTTCCATGATCCATATCATACATCTTAAGACTAGTTATAATCATACACTTAGACCAGAATCCTATACACATTATAGATATTTCTAATATATTTGATATAAAATTCTAAATATTTGTGGCATATTTTACACATAGTTATAGAACATAGTATAATTTTGACACATACTTCAGCTTGAGACACATTAAATATGCATATTTCATGCAAGTGCACAAAAAACTATAAATACATATTCAAACTTGTTCAAAAATATTTACCAATAAGCACTAAATATTTACTAAGAAGCATTATTTTCACTAGGAATCACCATTTTGAGCCTTTCCTATCTATATAAGTTGGCTAATTTTAGTAGTGTGGTTGAGATTCAACACCCTCAATATCCTAACATTACTTCTATTTTACAGATTGATTTGGTTATACCATTTAACTTGGTTTTTATTTTAATGTCACTTGAGTTGTGTGACTGAGATTCAATGATCTTAATGGTTATTTCACAACTCACCCTTAAACCATATAGGGGGAATAATTACCTTCCTATCTTCATCTTCAAATATCCAAGGTTCAATTTTAAACCTCTCTCAGCTCCAATGCTTCATAAGGAAGAACACTTACCAAGTCAAAGTACCAAGGGGAAACATGGTTGCATATAGACACATGTTTATTCCTTCCTTGCTCTCATTCTTTTTAAGTATTTAAATTATGTCAAATTTTGGATTATATGCATTGATTTTTATTGTTACATGTTGTTGGTTATAATTCATACACAAGCAATCAAATTCACCAGAGCTAAAGGATAGGTAATGTCTATTTTACATACATAAGTGTGAATATAATTTATATAACATCTCAGTCTTGTATACTTGATAAATAACTATCTGAAGTATGAATATGTCCAACAGCTCTAGGCTCTAGTTGGTCAATCGATAATACAATGAAAATTCTATATTGGATAGATAATATGTCCAATAACTATATAAATAACATCTGAAGTATAAATAACAGTTCTAGTTGGTCTATTGATAATACAATGAATATTCTATATTGGATGAATTCATTGACATTAGGACTCCTACGTTGGTGTAAGTGTCTCAAGGTTGACACAAGCATATAGGCCTCTAGAATAAATATTTATATAATCTGAAACCTACATTGTGATCTTATTCCAGCATATTTCCACCTCTACATATCTTATATGTGCCTACATATTTATAGATAAGCTAATTATTATCTCTTCTTTTTATTGGTGTGATCAAATCAATCTTTTGAATGTGCTTTATATAGAATAACTCAACATTTTAATTTTAATTATTCATTTATCTAAATTTTTAATTAATTAGTCTGATTTATAGTAGTTTAATCATCTTTATGTATAGGCTATTATACCATTTAACTCTCATCCATATTTGAAAAAGGTTAAATAGAAGCCCATATCAATATAAATTTAAAGTACCAATGGAATAACTTGGATTTAAATGAAGTGGTTGAAAATTATTCCTCTCACGTAAAAAAAATAGAGAGAGCAGATGTAATGAAAAAAATGTTTCCTTAGAAGCAAAAAGCCTCCTAAAAAATCAAATTGTGTAAACTTGGTACAAAGGCCATACATGGAATTTTTATCCTAAATAATGGAAACATGGTGAGTTTCACACAACTAGGAAAAATGCATAATTTTTTTTTTTTTTTCTTGAACTATGAGTATAAATACTAAATTCACAAATAGATAGCATCAAACCCCACAAATCTAAATAATGGTCTCACCTACATGCTTGCATTTAATTTCTCAAATCCATAAAATCACATAGCACACACAAAGTTATAGACAACCCTCCCACAAGAGCTTGAAAGAAAGAGAAACCCCCTTCTGCAATCTAGATTTTTTATTTTGTATGATGTTTTCCATTAAAAAATGAAGTTGGAGATCCAAAATTTTCATTAACTCTTCTTAGAGATTATTTTTCTCTTAACTAGTGTTTGTCTAAATTTGCTTTTATTATTCGATTATTTTATTAAAAAAAATACAATTGGGATTTCAGATTTTTAAATGTAATTAATTTTAAAAATAATTAACTTATTGAATGACTCCAAATACATAGTTATTTCTTGGTCTTCTTCTCCTTGGTTTTTTTGGACCATCGTTTTGATGTTCTTCTATGATTTTGAACAATCAAATTGATTTTTAAAGGATTAATAATTTACTCAAATCATTTGATTTCCATCTTGAGCCCATGAACGTCATCTTCAAAACTCATGTCACGTGAACTATTTTTCATGCTTTTTTGAATTATAGAGTAAGTAGATCATCACAAAAAATAGAAGAAGTAAAATCAATGTAAAATAATTGATTGTGGTGTAAATATTAAAGTGAATGGATTTGTATCAGAGTGACCCATATTCAAATCCCACCAGTCATCAAAGTACCTATAATATGAGACATAAAATTGATTGAATAGCAAAGTTTTGGTAAGGGGACTAGAACCCCCACTTATATCTTGAATCGAGTGTGCCCTGTCAATCCCATAATTATCAAGTATAAAAGAAACATCAATGTAAAATAATTCAAATGGATAGTCAAATTCAAACGAAAAAAATTCATTACAACATGACAACAAATAAAAACATATTATAACAAAAATGCCTACACAAACTAAGATGCTCTTATCTCTTTTTATGTTTGATTATTTATTTCATTAAATACATAATAATCTCTCATCCTAATTATGGTTCATGTAGTGTGACTTGAAACATTGATGCAAAATTATTCACATAGTTTAATTCTGAGAACTTTTTGTGGTTAAATATTGTTTGTCACATTTATATATTTCTTTATTATTTAAAAATACACATATATTATGCATACACACTTATTTTCATTCAAATCCTACATTTACAATGTACATACCCTTTGTATATTACACAGAATTAAGTGTAATTCTGTGCACTTTATTTAGTTAAATATTGTTTGTCACATTTATATGTTTCTTTATTTTTGTGTGTTAAATATATTTTATACGTACGTACTTATTTTCATTCAAAATTTATAATAGTGATATACGTACCCTTCGTATTTGAAGCACAAATAAATATACCATATATAAAGAGAATACAAAATAATCTCATATAATTTAAACTACCTTCTAAACGACAAAGAACTCCCCTAACATCGTATACCATGAAAAAGACATTCCTTCCCTATACTATTCAATTATTTAACATTCTACCAGCTAAGTAATTTATGGTCATTGAGCTCATTGGTGTCCCACACCGTGGCTGTCAGATTTATTACCACTATTCTCTGACACAGCGACCTGCAACTCAGCATCCGACCTGTGAACAAAACAAAACACTTTCCCCGTCCAACGTCGTATAGCTCGGCAGCTTAGATGTGCCAGTTCAGATTTAGTCGATTATATGACTTTTAGCGAAAAGGCGGTGAACACATTCTGCAGCATAAATTTAACAATGAAAACTCATCATCTCGAAGGGACCCTTTCTCTGAATTTCCGCATTGATTTCCACAAAGAAGTTCACCAAATACCATTTCAAGTAAAGATACTCTTTGGCTCACAAAGCTGCTCACTGACAAGAATTGAAGTGGCAATTGTATAAGGAACAAAGTTACTAATTTGTTGTGATGCAGACGGACGATTCCTAATACGAAAGCGGCCAACCTGTATCGTACTAGAACGGTTGCTCGGGGCAGACATGATGTAGAGGTGTTTCTTTTGAAGCATCCTATGCTTTTGTTTAATCTGATATTTTTCGTTCAATAAAGTTCTAGCCATTGATTTTTTGTTGCCTTCGCCCTTGTAATGAAATAAGGAATCGAAGACATTTAATGGTGATTGGTTCCATTAGCAGCCAAGACGAGCGTTCAAGAAGGATTTGGTCGGACGTCTATTTCTTTGACAATAAAGAAGAGTCGGTCCTGTGCGTGCTATCATCAGTTTTACAGCTATGTTCTTTGTAGTGATTTAACTGCTTTTAATTGTATAGACACCGACCCCAACTCTCTTTTACCAATAAAAATAAAAAATAAAAAATTCAGCCACTAATCGTGATATTACAGGAATAAGAAGAACTCATACTATGCGAGAACCAGAGTGGGATAAATTAGAGATGGAGTTGCTTTTTCTTCTGGGCTTCAAATTGCAGGTGACAGTAAATGTATTTGAAACAGACTGTTGTCAGGCGGAGATGGAGGGGTCATTAGGCGGAGGATTCCAAATCGAGAGGAATCTTCGCTTACGTGGACATTGTAGTCGACGTAACGGTCGACAACGTGCAAATTTTATTTTTCTTTCTTCAAACAATACTCTCAAAGCTCTGCGTAAGTTCCTAGTATTTCAATGACTCAACTTTATTTTAAATTTTTACTATTCAAAGGTTTTTATTTTTGGTTTGCGTTTTTTTGGTTTGTTTTTGTTTTTGTTTTTTTAAAGTTATTTAGGAAAAAAAAAAGTGTTTATTAGTAATATAAGTATATCAATATACAAGATTATTTATTAAAAAAAGGCAGTAAAAATATGTTATATTAAGTCATATTTAAAAAATACAAGGTAATAGGTCGAGAATTCAATAAATAAATTAGGCTTGGCTGATAAGAAATTTTAAAACATTAAAAATAAAGATAATTAAGCAGTATTAGTAAAGAGACTATTAGAGGAAGGGTTATGATTAAGAGGATCACACCATCCGGAGCTTAGAGGATCTTTCTCTTCCGCAACAGGGTCACAATCAGAGCCGGAAGAATTCTAGTCACCTTCCTCTTGTTCTACATTATCTTGTATGGAGTGCATACAAGATACAACCAAAGAGAGTTGAGGGAAGCCTTTGTCTAGCATGGGTTGAAGCTTACCACCCTGCGAACTCCCAGGAGGAAAGCTCCACCTACACTAGTTCACGAGAGGTGGAGAACCCCACCCCTAGGCCTATTGAGAAGGAGGGGGCAGAGACCCACAACCTTGACACTAAGACAAGGGGGAGAGTGGCCCTTCTGTGGAGAACCAATAGCACAATATCATCTACGGGAGTGACTGCATTTAGAATCACCTTAAGGAGGTCCACTACCTCGCCATGGAGAAGTGTTTTAGCATGGGGAGGGTGACCTATAGGCATGAACACACAAGGTATCCCCCAATGGCAAAGGAGCTACTAGAGGTAATCCAATGCCATAGCCACCTTATTAGTTTGCACTTGAACATGCAAAAGCACACTAGACATAATCATAACATTATTATAATTAAAAAACTATATGTTAGTAGAATTATTGGAAAATGAAGGTAAATTTCAATCTTTCCATATCCAAAATAGAATTTCCATTCTAAAAGCACGTCAAACTGTGATGAATGTATTAGAATTTGTGGGTCATTTCCCAACATAATATGAAATCCACTGAAGAGGGATAGGCAAGGTGGCTTAAGTAAATCAGTTATCCACACCCATTCACACTTGGCCTTCGAATGGAACTAGAAAAGGTGCATGATGGTCTCCATGTGCCCACAAAGAAGGCATCATAATTGAGCTACCTCCAATTGAAATAGCCTTTTGCCTATAGGGAGACCTTTGTGGATATGGGACCAATTAAATTGAGCTAACTTTGGTTCCACACAAGTTGACCACATAGTTTGAAAGTGTTTCCCCCAAGTAGCAAGGGAGGAATGTATGTTCCAATGACTATTGAGATTGTCTAGCATGGGTAGGTGAGGATAAAGGCATTTGTATGCTTTCCAAGCAATGTACTTCTAAAGATATGTGTCCACATACTACTTCCAGTCTTTCAACCAAGGATGGGAGGAATTGACTATGATTTTGTGTAGGAGATCCAAAAGAACAACTGCTACAATCTCCTTAAAAGACTCTATGCCAGTAGAAGAAAAAATTGTAATTTGCCTTGAATTCATCGCAATGGAGCTGAAAATTATTATTTTTATAGAATAAATCATGCACCATAAGAATCCCCATACAAAATAATTTAAGATCAAGTATATAGGGAACATCAATAAGGCAAAATACTTGCATATTGGTAATGGGGAACCACCATATATAATGTTTATTGATAGAGAGGCCATCCCAAAATCTTGACCCATTCTATAACAACCAAAGTTTGAATCTTTCCCAAGCTTTCTATATACTCCTGATAACAAAGGACTCCATAATTTGAACTGAAGTCGTATGAGTGATGAAATTTGCAAAACCCAAACTTTTCCAAATTGCATGCCCCTACGGAGAGCCTTGGGTAATGCAGTTATGAAAGAGCACCTTTTAGGCTTTGTTGCCTTAAATGGCATGGACAATCCATTTCACACAAAGTGTTGAGCCTTATTAGGAAACATGGATAAGGCACATACCATCCACCTCCTAAGGGAGATAGTGATAATCCCAAGTGTGTCATAAAATTATTTAGAAGAAATATTT
The DNA here is from genome assembly GCA_037957365.1 of Torreya grandis. Classification (NCBI taxonomy): domain Eukaryota; kingdom Viridiplantae; phylum Streptophyta; class Pinopsida; order Cupressales; family Taxaceae; genus Torreya; species Torreya grandis. The sequence continues at coordinate 1,584,864 of JARHVA010000256.1, read as the reverse complement.
CAATAAAGTTAGCTTTAGTCTATTAATACAAAGTAAATGATATGTCCTTGAGCCTAAAAGCTCATGAGAAATACAAAATATTAGCTAATAGTGCATTAGATTAAACCAATACAATGCAAATGTTCATTAGAACCCATCTTTGAATGTGATTTGGCTTAGATGTAGCCTTCAATTGGTCTTTATCAATGTCATTTTATGTTGGAACATCTCCACTGAAGCTATAGACTAGTTGAATTGAACAAAAATAGACAATGGTAATGCCCATGAAAACTCTAGAATTTGTCAGTATTTTGTTGTATAATATAAACATGTTGAATTATAATACAAGAAGTCTATTTATATAAATCTCGATTAGTAAGAACCCTCTTATTCATATCAAGATGAACATTTGTAAACGAGTCCTCAATAGTGTACATACATCAACACATGGATCAATAATGTGAGCCCTTCATCTTGCTAAAGATGAAGTGTGAAGGATGGTCCTTGAAAATATCAAAGGAGGATTAATATAAGCCCTTCATCTTATTTTAAATATGAAGGGTGTGTAATTATCTTTATAAGATCTTTAGGAGCGTCCATTTAGACCTTTCATCTTATTTCTAAGATGAAGGGTGGATAATCATTCCCAAGAAGGCACATGGATAATCTATATGGGCCCTTCATCTTGTGCTCTTAAAATAACTCACAAGATGAATTATGGGCCCTGAACATTATTTCCAAGATGAAGGATGGATCATAATATTGTACATTAATTCATTTATTCATCTAATTAGCTCACAAAATAATATTTTAGAGGATATTAAGATCCTTTCTTTACATGAAAATACCTCCCAGAGGAAAAAGAGGAATTATATATTTGTAAGGAAATTATAATTCTATTTTCAATAAAAATATAATTATAAGAATAATTTAAAGAGGGAATTAATTATATTAACTAATCAGTGAATTGGCAATTAGTTAATTGAGAATAATGGAGCAATTGACAAGAGAAATTGACCAGCATGATAATTGAACATAAAAATTATCCAAAGTGATAATTGAAAAGAAAAATTATCCAAAGTGATAATTGAATACAAAAATTAACCAGAATGACAGTTGAATAGAAAAATTGATTAGAATGATAATTGAATAGATAAATTGACTAGAACGATAATTGAACAAATAAATTGACTAGAATGATAATTAAATAGATCTAATATGGTGAATTATCCCATTTACAAATTCCCCAAGGCGAATTTAAATGCATAAATTAGATGAACATATGAATTTGGATCATATTGTGTGAAATTTCTTGGAATCATTCCATTTTATAATTTTCACATGAAAGTGATAAAAATAGTGTTTATATTTGCCTCTATTTGAGAAGGCATTGTGAGATGTATAGGAAGTAACACCTTATCAAATAATATGAAAACAAAAAAGGTGGATGAAAATTTGATGATGAAATAATGGATGTTATAGTTTCATTTTTCCCAATCAACAAGTGTGAGAGATTGAATACAAAGTTAAGAACATGATTGTGATTAAAGAAGTGATCTTAGCATATCCCTTGTGAGTAAATCTTAGACTTGGATGAAATTTAAACTTTAATAGCTGATGGATCTTATAGTGGTAATGACAAGACATAATTGGCTAGCCAGAAGGGTTGTGACTCTAAGGTTGAACCAATAATAGATGTAATAGGTTCTATCTAGAATGAAGGATCGTGTCTATAAAATCTTGGCTTAGAAATGGGTTTGTACTTGATGTTTGGAAAGTTTTATGTGGCTGAAAAGCTAAATGGGAATTAGATAAAGGTGAAAATTGGTTTCTTTTTACACCATGACTAGGATTAGGTGCATAACTATTAGACAAGATGTTTAACGGATCATGTATCTTTATGAAATAATGTGATCACTCCTACTTTAGATAGAATCTAGGTTTTATAGATTGAAATCTATAGGTAGTCAAACACCCATTCTTAACTCGTCAAAGAAGTTCATCCTTGTTGTCAAACATGTATCATTATTGATTTAGTGTGAACATTATGGAATTGGATGAAAAGGTACTATAGGATTTATCAAAGTATTTCCCAAGCATGGATACATTCAAGGTGAAAGATATAATTGGAATTTGATTCAAATGAGAATATGGATGGATATCATGACTTCATTATTCCCAACCGATAGGTGTAGGATATTGAACAAGAAGATAAGGATATGATTTGAAAATAATAAGAGAAAATATTATTTTAAAAAAGATAAATGAATGTTTGACTCAAATAGAGATAGCTTATGAACAAATTGACTATGACCAGTTGATTTTGAAAATAGGTGACTAGATTGGACTTGGACTTTGAATATACCTAGATAGAAATGGGAAAATAAATTGGAACTAACCAAAGAAAGAATTTGGACTTGAACATATTTGATTTGATCATGAGAAAAGATCGTATAAACACTAGAATTCAATCCTAGTCTTGAAATGGTTTACAACTAGAAACTTAGAAAAATGATCAGAATGAGTCCAAATTCACATAGACAACATAACAATACCATTTTAGATAATAAAGGTATGTATGCATTGAATAAATTTGAATGCATAAGGGAATAATTTTGACTGGAAATATGAATATAATACATTTACAAATTCACACAAGAAAGGTATAAAACATATGTGTTTGAACAATGTTGGACATAGAAGGGAACAATTTTGACCAAGAACACAAATAGAGTAATAATACAATTTCACATAAAATATATATATTTTTTGACATATAAAATAATAATTTTTGGCCAAGAACATAGATAGAGTAGCATCTCTTTGTGTACAGTACATAAATTATGACAAAGTTTTGACAACACAATCAATTAATGAAACACTTAGTTTGACGATCCCATTTTAGTGATTGACATGGGATTACTCTACATTGATCAATTTTTTTGATATACTTGCCTTGAGAAAGGATTATAAAACTTAAATTTTTTAAAATAAATTATTACATTTATTTATGGTATTTTAATATAACCCTTATCTCAAAATATTTGTAAATAAAAGATATCTTTAGGTGCGGTCTTTTATAACCTTGCACTGATGAATGTTCTATGGCTGAAAGGTCTTAAGTTTAAGTTTTTGTGGACCTTCTAGATGGTCCTAATATATATTATGTATGTAGGTTATTTATAATAAATCATCAATTAAATACAAGATTTTATGGACCATTTGACAAAATATCCACTCCCTTTACGACGATTTCAGCTATAAGGGTCTTAGTGAAATGCTATGTGCAATCAGGAACCGAGAAAACACCAGCTAAGATAACATTGGTGTAACCCTAATTTGCATAACCTATTAGATAATGGTGTTGGTATAATGTTGGGTGATTATGTCCTAGTCGCCACACTATAAGGATTCACGAGAAGGAAATGGTACCCCCAAATGTAGAGCCAAAAGACAAATGAAAAGTATTGTCATTTTGATTTACAAAAATCCACTAAAGGCATGCAGAAAGCATATTTGGAAAATATCTTAGGATTATACCAAGTGATTAACTCCACATTTATAAGTCACCCTACCAAATGGGAGAGCATATGTGTGAGTTAATCACACAAGACACACAAGCTAATATGTAAACAAAGAATTGAATCAAGATAAACATAAACGAACATTTTATTAGAGCACTAATTTGAAAAATGAATTCATTTTAAAACATTAAATTGAAAGATGGATTCGTTTTTAAAACACCAAATAATTTGTGAAGTAACATATGTTTAAATGAATTGCCACACCCTTTTGGAATATGAAAAAAAATAAAGTGATAAGTTTTGCTTGGTGGGTCATTGACATATATAAATATGCAAACAAAATGTTAAAGAAAACCAAAATAAAAAAAGAGATAAAAAGTATCAATCAATATTTTATTGATAATGTCTAAAATGTAACTTATTTTTTGATGAAAATTTTGGAATTTTATGATGGATAAATATGTACAACCCTATAAAATTTCAGATTAGGACAAATATTATATTGAATATTATTATCATTTTACCATTATCTTTTTAAACCAAATTAGAAATAAAAAGTCACAATTAGTAATTTGGTAATAATTTCTAAAGTATAAATCAGTTTTTTATGAAAGTTTTATATGTTTTTAATTAGATAACAAAACACACCCTTGAAAAATATAACAGATCAAAACTTATAATAATTGTACCAACTATTTTTAGCTAAAAAATAAAATTAGAAATGAATGGTGACAGTTAGTAATTTGGCCATAACAAAAATTTGAGAGATTTTTTATAGGACAAAATTTGCATACCTCTACACAAATTTAGATTAAAATAGACAACATATCAAAATTTATGATCATTTTACCAGTAATTTAAAAAAACAATCAAAGCAAATATTTATAACTAGAAGATTGATAAAAGAGACTAGAAGAATTTGAGGGGTGGGAGCTTGGTCCCACTGGGTGTGTCATATGTGTCATAGGATTATTCACAAGAAATATCTCAATTAAGTTATATTCATTCTATCAAAACAAAGTTAATGAAATGTGCTTGAGCTTCGAACCTCATGATCAATACGAAAGATTAGCTAATAATACATTAGATTCTAACCAAAAGCAATGCAAAACTTCATTAGAAACATTTTTTTATAGGATGCAACTCAGATATAGAGTCAAATAATCTTTTTCAAATCTTATTTATGTGACGACATATCCATTGAAGCTATGGACTATGTTGAACTTGCTCAACAATTTAGGAAGATGATGCATAAGAAGACTCTAGAATTGGTAAGTTCCTTGTTGTCTGAATTGAGCATGGTGAATTTTCATGCAAAGATGTTTATTTAAACAAATCCTAATTAATGAGGACCCCTCATCTTCAAATCAAGATGAATTATTGTAAATGAGTCCTAAATAATGCACATGGATTAATAATGTGAGTCCTTCATCATGCTAAAGATGAAGGGTGGATTATGACCTTTGAAAATATCAAAAGAGGATCACTATAAGCCCTTCATCTTATTTCGAAGATGAAGGGTGGAAAATTATCCTTATAATATATTTTTGAGAGTCCATTTAGACCCTTCATCTATTCCCAAGATGAAGGGATAATAATCATTCCCAAGAAGGAACATGGATTACGAATGTGGGTCCTTCATCTTGTTTCCAAGATGAATTGTTAAGAATGCTCATAAAATATCTCTTAAGATTCACTATGAACCATTAATATTGTATCCCAAGTGAATGGTGGGAAATAATATTGTATACTAATTCACTTATCAATTTAATTATCTCATAAAACAATATTTCAGAGGATATCAAGATACTTTATTCACATGAAAATGCCTCTTTGATGGAAAAGAGGAATTAACTAATTACAAGGGAATTATAATTTTATTTACAATAAAAATATAATTAGAAGAAATATTTAGAGAAGATTGAATTAACTACATTAATTTATCCATAAAGGGGAATTTAGTGAATTGATCAAAATAGAATAACTGATGAGAGAAATTGATCAAAATGATAATTTAATAGAGAAATTGACTAGAATGATAATTAAACATATATAAAATGGTGAATTTTTCCATCTAGAGATATTGTGAGGTGATTTCAAACATATATATTAGATGAACAGATGATTTTAGACCATTTTTTATGCAATTATTTGGAATCATTCCATTTTTAAAAAAATTACATGGAAGTGATAAAAATGGAGTGTTTACACCAGGCCACTCGATGAAATACTTTACCAGTGGAGGGGTTAGCCCAAATACAATCAAAAAATAACTTTTCAAATTTACGAATATACTATTTATAAAGAAACCATTAGGAAAAATAGTATGTAAGATTGGCTATGAGCACTTTGGAGAAAATTTAGTATTTGTTATCCAATGTGAGGATCTTGGTTATGCATTAATGTGATTTTTCCCCACCCTATCCATCACATATTGCCAAATCATAAAGGGAAAATACTAAAAGGTGAATGGGATCCCCAAGAATTCAAAGATCTCATCATGTTGAATTAACTTCTAATTGAAATGTGCCATCCAGGTAAATGGGGAAGAAAGGATTATTTATAGCACTGGGTTTTCTACCATTGCATAGAAGAACCAAATGTGAGAGAAAATTTATCAAGAAAAACTATGGAATTAGAAAAATTATCCTCATCCTTGATTAGAGTGAGTAAATTACCCATTGAGAAGTTACATGGATTCTTTAGTGGTTAGGGAAATTCCATGAACAATTCCTTGAGATTGGGCATTGGAAACGAGATAGTCAAAACCCACATTAGTGACCATATAGAGATTTGGGAATAGGGGAAACCTTTCATAATAAATGTGAAAAATATAAATTGTTATGAGATAACTCCATTAACAAAATGGAAATGAAAATCACTAGTAAGAACATATATAATAATTGTAAGATGGTAGGACCAAATCCCAAGGCTTGCAACATAGCCAATATAAATGGCCATTTTAGGTAGTCATAATATTTTTCAAAGTTAATCTTAATGAACATAGCTTGGTGGTTGGAACCGTGAGCCCATTCCATGACATAAAACATAACAATAAAATTATCTAGGATGTAATGGCCTCTTATGAACCATGTTTTCCGATTTTAACACAAATTCACTTTTCAAAAAAATATTTTCTTCTCCAAATTACAAAGTGCATAGTGTATCTAAAATATTCGCTCTCACTTGTGATGTTATGTTCACACCTAATTTATTTACTATAATTATAAAATACCTTAATAACTAGAATAACCTATGTTTTACTTATATTTTAGTGTATTTCATTCCACTTATATTCATTTTTCAACTATGAGCATGTCTTGGAGGCCTCCTTGGAATAGGTTTCCTATGATGAATCTTATGTTGGTGAGTGTTTAGTCTATCTAGTGACCAAAATGGATGGCCACTCTTATCATAAAATGTGTTTCATGGGCATAGAAATTAATATTGTAAATCATGCTTTTTAATACCCATGTCTATGATCTTTTACTCACTAGAAAAATATCATTCAACAAAGAATAATGAGCTTAGAATATAAAAATGATTAAATTGACAAAAATAAGATATCATCTTAAAAATAAGAAAATGTGCTTACATGTTTTGGTTTCTCCTCCTCTTTATCATATCGTGATCCGTATAAAATCCAATCACTATCATCTTCATCATCCACATCCTCATCAACATCATCCTCAACCTTGTCACACTCTACCTACTCCTATAATAATGGCAAACATATACATGTCAATCAAATAATATATGGAATAAGAAACATCTATGAGCATGACAAAGGAACAAAGAATAATTAAATTCAATACTTACATTTTTGGGAAAAAATAATTGCATGCATCATCATCACCCTTGTCATCTTGGTTATACTCTATCCCCTCACACCAAAATAATAATATAAAAAACATCAAAAATCACAAAGTGGATGTGAAGTGGTCTAATATTAACTATTATAGAAATGTAAAAAGAATATCTGTGATCATGAGGAAGGAAAAAATTATAAATAAAACCAATATCTACATTTTTGTAGAAAAAATCATTTTTCAAGGAATTATCACCATTATCACCTTCCCTCTACTCCACCCCATCCCACTAAATATAAAAAATAACATATAAAATCATAAAATGGATGCACATTGGTATACTATTTATTATTATAGAATTGTAAAAAGAATATTAATTTTTTCATGGCCAATAAATGGAGTATCATTAATAATATATGTGTTGATTCCTCACCTGCATCCATATTTGTTAAATAATAAAATGTCCATTGACATTCCATTTGGGGATATTGTTAGCGACGACATGGTTATCCCAACCTAGTTGGAATCACATCCCCATTGGTGGATGCACAATCTAAAAGGATATTTGACATCTCCATGAGAAAGTTTAAACTCAAGGCATGCATGTAATGATTACTGGATGTTGATTTGTTTCTCATAAACAATTCACATAATAATCAATTACTATAAAAAACAAGATTCAAACTATAAAAAATCTCCATTGTCAGTAATAGATAAAATTTCATACATGTTTCTCTAACTGAGTAAAGAATTCTTACAGTAAATTTTTTTCTTCTAAGTCTTCCATTATAAATCTAGAAAGATAAAAATGTAATGAAAAGAAACATATAACTTACACTATTGCAATTGCTTTAAAATAGTTATGAGATTGTTTCATTTATTTGGTAGAAGTCTTCCTAGTATTTTGAATTTATTTTTGGTGTAATAAACCTATCATATAAGTTGTCAATATATCGATACGACATATAACATAATTCGTATAAACTCTAGCATAGTTTAAAAATCAGCCATCATAGAATATTTCATGTGCATAACATGCTTCAAATGTGTCAGCCATAATAACATGTTTTACATACTAATTATATGTAAATTTTAATATGAATTTCAAATCACTTAATTTTAACATAGTCAAATCATATTTCAAATTATAAATATATTGAATTATGTGGCATCTATGAACAATCAATAACACTCCAAAAATTTTCATAACCTACATCTTTTTGTAAAGAATAGCTCACAAGTTTGGATGTGGTTTGAAACATTCAACTCTGTATAATATTTCTTCTTATATTTATTTTTGTGTCTCTATCTTTGAAAACACAACTCATTTTTATGCACTTCTTGTCTTATATTTATAATAATGATACTATAAGAAAATTCATAACATTGATTTAGCATAAAGAGATTGTAGAGATGCCTCTACCAAAATTGAACTATTGGTTTATGAACAATAATTGGTGCATGACTCTCACTATTTGATGACATGACAATGAAAATAAGTGTCTTCTAATTTATAAATTAATGGTTTATGATTAAGGGAGAACTTAAGTGATGCACAATGCAATCCTATAACTATACATGGTCTTCATACCAAATTACCATTAAAAACATAGATAGAACCACATGAATTAAATAATAAATATAATTGGGTGAAATTTATACATAAAAAATTCATTTCCCTGGATAGGTTTAAGAAGATCAATACTTATTGAAAATCATTACGATCAAAGAATGAAGACATCTAAAAAAAAATTATATTCAAACCTCTTTTCTTTACCAATATTCCATACTTTTCAAGGATAAAAATTGATCATAGTATATGATAATTATTCTGAGCTCTTCTTCTAAGTATTCATTTCCAATAAATTATAATTTATAACCCTCAATAAAATGGTGTACCAAAGGTAAGGACAAATTGATTAAATTTTGGTTATATTTGAAATGCATGAAGACATCTATCAAAAAACCCTAAGATAAATTTATGTTTAGTTTCATGTCAAAATGCTTCCTATTTGAGAGTTTCTTCAAATTTAATTTTTGTATTCACAACCTGAAGTGGGTGTTTATCTATAGGTTTGGAGATATACATTTATTAAGATGTTTTAAATTCAAAGTGGAATTCTATATTTGATTTTTTTGAATTAAGTTGATTGTTATAATTTACCACTTTGCTTCTTTTGAAAATAAAAATCTTGATATATTGGCTTCCTTCCTTGATATACTCTTATAACAACCCATATCATCATGTTTTGATTAAGTGTGAGAATAAAGGAAAACCTTAAAATAATATACAATGACTATATAGTCTATCCACTTGGATCCCTTTGTATAGCCTCTCATCCATAACATGGGTTTCAATGTTGTGTATTTATTATGGTTTGTTGAATACATCATCATGCATTCATGTTATCTTCAATTTTGTTGGTTATATGGCCTTAGGACACTAGTTGTAAGTGAGGTTGATCACCGTATCATTTGTGATAGTGAGATATATTATATTTTATTTTCTTAACAATTGATAAAAAAAAAGAAATTCATTTTTTTGTGCCTTATATATAATGAGATCCAAGGGAGATATCATTATTTTTAGTGTGTTTTAGTAGCCTTCTCTATCATTGAATAAAAATATTAGTTTTGATTTACCTTTGCCAAATGGTTAGTTAAAAATATGTCACCTTTATAGGGGAATTTTAAATCAACAAATTGTATTATCTCATTTATAATCACCTTCAAATATTTTATGTGTCAGGCACATGTTGATTAGTATATTTATAAGTGTTAAAGGTAATTTATTTATTATATGACCCCCTTCCTATACACAATCTAACATCAATGCTCCTTGTACTTATTTTTCTCATTCTTGACATCAAAGGAATGCTACATTGCCTTATATATAATTTAGATTACAAAGGCACATGCACATTATTAGTTTTATCTTCAATTTTGGAGGATCATTGACTATGGATGTTAAGAGATGATCTTGAATTAGCTTACCCATTCCTTGTAATAATATTAACTGGTCACTCTATGAAGTAGATTCAAATTAGAAATTCAATGGATAACACATTAAATTGTATAAAATGAATATGTTATAGAAATAATGAAGCAAATCATAGAATTAATATTAATATAATTCAATGTAAATTAATATTTATTTAAGCCATGAGTAGTATATGTGAAAGGTAACTATCTCTAAGAAAGGATGTGAAGATACAACTTGTAGCAATATTTGAGGATATCAAAATTTATAATATTATGATTTTTTATATTTAGATTTTATTTCCTTTATATCACTTTCAAACCAAGAGATTATATATTTCCTTTAAAACATCAAAATCCAATTCCAAACCAAGTCAAGTTATGACAGGACACCCATTTGCATCCCCCATATAAACCATTATAGCATATCACAATCTTACTTGACAATTTAAATTCCAATATAGAAGGATTATTTACAAATAAAAAAATAAATAGATATCAATTTAAACTTTCCATACCATAAACAAAACTCTAATATTTTGAACCCATAGAAGTAATGAAAGGACCCCTATGAACATCCACGTCGTAACTAATCTAATATTATAGAATTTTATTAAAATGAAAATATGGAAAATCAATATGTGTGCATTTCATGTTATCATAGATGCACAAATTAGAAAAGTAACTGCACATAAGTTTCAAAAATAAAGGATTTCAATCCATCTTCCTTTCGTTGCATCATTGCATACATAGATGAACAAACACAATAATGCATGGTACATAATATATTTATTGCACATGAATTTCCACATATATGGGGGAAAATATATTAAATAGATGGATGAACCATATTAAGCATCCATGAATAAAAAATTCACAATTTGGATAATGACATTCACCACAGTCATTTAACACAAACCACTAAGATTTTAACAATTGCACAGTAAGAAGAATAATATACATCCATATAGTTACAATAAAGAACAAAAAAGGTACGTAATAACTAGTAGAAAAAAGCCATGATTGCCTATCTAGTTAAAAAAGGACTACTTCACAAATAGAGAATTAAAAAAATGAGTATTACATCTTTTTGGACCAAAATTATTTTTCTAATGGTAGAATTGATAATAATATAATGGAGATGATAGAATTGACCAATAGTTAATATCTAGTAGAATGAACACACATAAATTATATTGCAATGATAACCCTTATTGTATTCAAAACTATATAAGAAGAAATGCAGTAATTTCCTTGATCAAATTGATTACACAAAGCTTACAACACACATAGCTCATAGATTTATTAACTCACAGTTGTCACAACTCATATCTAATACTTACTAAACTAATTTGATAGCATAATGTCTCTAGGAAAGTTACATATATAGGTGTAATATAGGTATGATCTAACATCCTCATGTATGTGGGATTATCTATCCCAATGACCTAATAACACCAAATAAATATAAATAACATATGTATGGAAAAACCATTAAATGGAATAAAAACATACACTAACACCCCTTTAAACATAGCTTAGGTAGATAATGGAATTAGTTCCCAACAATAAGGCCTGATGAGGTACTCTAGTACATGAAAATATCTCTAAAAGAATAGAGATAAGCCCGCCCCCGCCCCCCCCCCCGCCCCCCCCAGATTTAGAGACAGTGAGAGACAGAAGTAGTAAAAGGCTTCCCAGAATATGAAAAATTTCCATGATGAGATTCTTTGCTTGAAGATTAAAGAAGTCCAATTGGAATCAAATAATTTTTCTTCCATTTTCAAGAAGAAAAAATAAATACCATGAAAATGTATTCATTCCATGATGGAATATGAAGGTAGCATTATGAATATCTATGAATATGGTTGAAATCTGAAGTATGACATAGGTCTTGAAATATCACACACAGGAAGTAAAATTAAAACCATTGGAGTATACCCCTTGGAAGAAAGATATGGAATAATCTCTAAAATAATGTCCATGTAAAGTGAAGGGCATGAATCAACAACCATAAAAAATGAAGAACAAACTGTAGATGAAGCATGTAAATCTAAAAAATGAGTATCCAAAAGAACATACAAGTCATCATTTCTCTCAAAAGGTGTTCTCTCACTGAAGACAATATATTCATCCAAAGTGAAGTCTCTCTAAGTGTAACATTATGTATAGGAATTAAAGTAGTTTCCATTAAAATACATCTCAAGTCTAGTAGAAACTCATCACATAGCCTAGGTGGATCGACAAAGAGAAGATCACTTTATGATAAAAATATGCCATAACTAAAAATAATAGGAGTAGGAGGAGAGAGTAAAATCTCAGAAGAGATAAAATGAGGATGAAGCAAAGAGGATATTATAATCTCTATGAAATTGTCTTTGAGAATATTATGAAGAGTACTCCAAATAGTGATAGGACACTGTGTGCTCCACATGGTGGTGTGGATCCCATAAAACATGCATCAATAAGTGACCAAAAACATAGTCATATGAGTTGGCCTTATCATTGTATGGTGCGAGTAGAAATCCTTCCATATATAGATGGTAGAAGGTGTAGTATTGTGATCAAATGTTCCATGTACAAGTGCCATGAATATTAGTTCTTCTTTCTAAGAAGAACTACTAGAGTAAAATCTTTCCTCATCAAGTATCTCTCAAGTGGATTCAATATGACCACAAGTAACCCATACAAGTAAGTATAATACTACACCATGCAACCTACAATGACCCATTAAGTTGTAATAATAATGCATGATCATTATGAGGAACATCAGACTCAACTAGAAATGCATCCACGAATGAGCAATAAGTGTGAGAAGTTGGCAAGTAATAGTGCATGCTCTGGAGTTGGACTTCAAACTAAGTCAAGACAATTCCACATGAAACATAACAATCAGTTCAAAAATGAAAATACATGCTCAAAAAATGGATGTTAGATGCATCTAACAATGCATCCATGATTGGGCAATCAATGCAGTTGACAACAAATTGGCATAAATAACAGTTGCAAAAATTGTGTGCACAAAAGAGAGAAAATAGGGCCCACAATAACCCCCTAATAAAACCAGCAATGATCCTCTAAAATTTATAAGTAACACAACACACTTTATTGTTGGATATCAAACCTAAATGATAATGCAATGATGCACAATCCATGGTTGTGATGTCAAAAAAATGGCACACTTGATAATGTAAACAAGTAAAAAGGGACATTGAGCTTTACCCATAATGCATCTGTGAAGAGTACAAGTGCAAAAATAAATCCAAAAAACTGAAGAAGAAACAAAAAATAAATTTGCTTTACCTATGAGGAAGTTTGACCTCCTTCTAAATTGGACTTCGCCCTCCATCTACATCTAATGAAATGAGAAGGAATGTAACAAGGAAATAAACAATCTGATTAAAATCCCCTTACATTATCTCCCATCATTAATATGATGCCAAAAATCATTTGTAGAGACCAATGACAAAGATTCCCTCTATATAAGATATTGTTTTTATAAAAATACTATGCCACCATCAATATCCACCACCATTAATAAACCTTTCATCTTTATAACAATCTCCACTTCCAATAAAATCCCGCTATTTAAAAGTCTGATTTTATATCCACCACCATTAATAAACCTTTCATCTTTATAACAATCTCCACTTCCAATAAAATCCCGCTATTTAAAAGTCTGATTATATATATATATATATATATATATATAAAAGTTCTAGTTGTAATGGGGCTCGATACCTTAACCATCCTCTTCTCAAGAGCATTACCGAAATCCCATATAGCTAATGTGGATTTTCAGACTTTCAAGCATTTACATACGAAAATGCATTCTTATATTTTATTAGAAGGTGATAAATTTAATACCTTAATGGCATTGGCTTTAAAACCTTTGTTTAACCCAAAAAACATGGTTTTCAAAAACCACGACGGTGCTTTTTTGTGCATGCACGATTTTAATGGCCTAGGAAGATGGATGGAAAATGTAGATGGGGTTGAGGCACGGTTAAGGGGTATGCACAGATACGAGGAACGTTGGCACAGAGGGTCTAGGTAAGGAATGCCAAGGAATCACTACATGTATCCAAATACAAATCAAACTGAGACAAAACTTGATATAACCTTTGACTGTTCTATTCTGGCAGAGAAGCCTGCATAAAGGCACCAGGCCAAGCTGTGGTGTGAGATTTTTAACCAGAAAAGAACAGCTTTGATGCAGAGAATGGAAACTGCTTGGATTTTGTCACTAAACTTGAGATGTTGAGGGTGGTTTGGCAGAAAGTGTGGAAATTAATTCAGAGAGTAATAAACTACCCTTTCTATGTATTGTTTCCATCAAAACTACGCTGTTGTGGCTGGTGTTCACTCTTGTCAGGACACTCATTCCCACGCCCTAAGTCACGTAATACCAAATTCAATGCTCCAAAAGTTCGCATAGATCTCGGCAAGGCTCTACACTATACAGGGATCAATCTACTATATTAAAAAAAAAAAAAAGGCTTATACGGCAAATACAAAAGCCATGCAAGTGTTGTTTGTAAGCAAAAATACATGCCAAGGCCGTACCACTTGTTGGAGACCAAACGAGAAACCAACGCATGCAAATCTACTAAGAGTGGATAATGGATTGCAGATGAAACACTCCGATCTGTAGTTTTCCTCTTAGCAATTCATGAGATTATAAATTAAAAACTATCTAAGATTTTAAAGCAACGATGTTCATTACTAGAACCTATGCTTTGATATCATGACAGAATTGGTCAATAGTTGATTTCTGATGGAGTGATAACACAATTTTTTTTGTTACAATAATAACTTTGTTTATATTCAGAACTATTCAATAAGAAATACAATAATTTTTTTAATCAAATTTGATTACACAAAGCTTACATCTCACACAACTCATAACTTTATCATATCACAATTTTCAAAACTCATAGTTAATACTTCTTCAAATAATTTGATCGCACAACGATTCTAAAAAAGGTACATATATAGATTAAAGACAGGGATGACCCAACATCCTCATGCATATGGGATTATCTTTCTCACTAACCTAATAAATAAGTTAAATAATATATCTAAAACAAAATTATTAAATAGAATAGAAACCTACACTAATAAAACACCAATGAAATATAAATTTAAAGTGAATAAATTCACATATTAAAATACATTTCACTAAAGCATTTTGTCAAACACTTTCAAGGCATTACATTTCACTTAGGCATTACATGGCAGAAAACATGTCATTTAAAGGATTCCACACTGAGCAAGATGCAAGGCTTGGAAACTATCTTGTGTGTGTTCTGTGCTAGTTAAGATCGAACAAGGCAAAGTCTTCCTTGATTAAATGAGCTCGTTAACGTCACCCCCTACAGTGACCTTGATCCGTTGGATGATGCCATTGCTCGAAAACAACCTCTTATGGTTCATTTGATCTAAGTTAAAGCTCGGGATTCTACTCTGTTCGACAAAGCCACTGACTGAAAACAACCTCTTCTGGTCCATTCATTCTAAGTTGCAGCTCGGGATTCTTGGAAATAGTTCACAGATAAAGTATCAAAGGATGGGAAAGTGGAAATGGTTGACGGGGGAACATAAGTTTGTAATCATACCGTGAAATGTGTGTTGTAATGTTTAAAAATTCAAATAATTGTTATTAGTGCTCCACATCACCATTCGTAATCACTAGATGAAATGTGCTTTAAATCGGTCTCTCCATGTCACAAACTTTAAGCATGTTTTTTGGCCTTTGACATTAGATGTTATGGGGGTTAGCAAGAGTTTAGTGTCAGAGACTTTTCAACACCATTGGGGAGGATGGTGGGGCCATAACTGCCACATCAGCACATTTTGAGTTTGTACGTTGGTTATAGTCACTGTATTGATGGTTCATCTTCTATAAAGAAAGAAATGGACGTGGTTGTTTCAGCCCTAAAACATGAAAATTTTAAAGAAGTGATGGAGTATGTTTGTTCATGATTGATTGTGTTAAAAGAAGAAATTGTAATGGGTAGTATAATATGTCAATAGAATTTTGAAAGGTATATTTTATTGTTAAGAATATTTTCAGAATAAAAAATCATGTATTAAATTAAGAAGGTACATGAAATATATGTCAATGTCAATCTTGTATGCATATCATTTTTTTTAACATAGAATAATTAATGAATCAATATGCATAAGGATTTGTTAAGGTTAGAAATAATTTTTTGCTAATTTATAAAGATAGTGATTTGTATTTTAATTGTGATATATATATATATATGTCGACACTAAGGGTGTTGGTTATAATGAAATTGATGAAAAGATATTTGTGAGAATGTAAATATATGTGATATTAAAATTTTGATGAAGAAATGGGCGATGTCACTAATACCATTAACAATACTCAACAATTAATTCATAATTAATTATTTGTGAGAAAGTAAAAGAATTTAATATTAAAAACATTTGAGGAAGAAAGTTATGATGTCAATAATACCACTAATAATATCTAGAACGTATTCACAAGAAGTTATGTTAAAAAAATTCTATTAACAAATTTCATGTATTGAAGGAAGTAACCAAAAAATACATACCAGCACAAAATATGAATATTATATTAATTATGAAAATGGATCAAGAAAAAATTATCGAAGATGTCGCCATGTTCAAATAACACGAAAGCAAGTTAGAAGGATCACACGAGATGAAGCTTGTGGACACCACTATGTTGTTGAAGCAAGTACAAATCACATAAAATGAGAATATTACAAGAGACAAAGGAGAGTGCAGAAAACCAATCATTCATTAAGAGAATAAGGCTCAAGCAGATCATACATATAGGAGAGAAAGTAAATCCTCCTCAAGTGGTGGTTAAAGCACCCCTAGAATAGAAATTTAAGTCATCCACAAAAGATGGTCGTAGGTTCCCATAATAGAAGAGTAACTCCCATACCTGAAATATCTGACCAAGAGAATTTTATCCTAGTCTTTTGATCAAACCTATGATATATGATACACTATCTCTACCTAAGCAATCATATCCCCCAAATGTAGGAAAACTTCATGTGAGCAAATATAATATTCCCCCATAAATAAATCTAGAAAAATAAACACCAACACTAACACCCCTTCCCCCCCATAAACATAATTTAGGTAGGTAGTGTGAAATAAAAATGGGTCTCAACAACTAAGCCTGATCAAGTAACCATGTACAAATCAATCTCTCATAAAATAGAGAAAAAGAGAAAACCTGTAGGAAAAAACTCCCCCCTAAAATAAAGACCTAGAAGAAGTGAAGAGGCTAGAAAGCCCCCATGAAATGATGTTGTTGACGTAGATGGTACCCTAAGAAGAGATCATAAATGAATAAACTTGTTATCAATGAAAGATTTGGTAAAGATATCTGCAACCTACTCTAAAGAGTGGCAAAATCTCAAGTTGATGACCTGATGATGAGTAAGCTCCTAAATAAAATGCATGTAAATCACAATGTGTTTGGTCCACTAGTACTGAACCAGATTCTTGTATATCTATATATTAATTAGGTTATCACAATAGATGATAGTTGGAAACCTAATAGGAATGCCAAACATGGATAGAATCTTTGGAAGCTAAATAGCCTTAGTAGCTACATTAACAACTCCCATGTACATTGCCTCTGTGGATGATATAACAATAGCATTTTGTTTCTTTCTAGATTAACTGTTAGGGCCAAAACTCAAAGAAAAACTATAACCTGAAGTGGACTTATGATTCTGAGTATTGCTAGCCCAATCTAAATATGAAAATCCAACCAAGATAACCTTTATGCCAAATTTGTACTAAATTTTGAATCTATAAAAGATTTGAATGTAGTGCAAGATCCTCTTAGTTGCTTTCCAATGCAACTCATGAGATTCCTACATGAATTAAGAAACAATCCCTATTGTATATGAAATGTTAGTCCTAGTATGAGTCACATAAATGAGGATACTAATAAGTTATCGATATTGAGTGGAATCAACCAAAGTCCTAATAGAAAGGGATTTGGAGATGGCTTGAAATCAATCATGTGAAACCGAACCAATAGATCAAGAGCATACTTGGGTTGTGGAAGTGAAATCTGTATATTAGACTATGAAATCTCAATGCCAAAGAAGTAATGAAAAAGACCCAAGTCTATTATGTCAAATCTATTACAGAGCTATCTTCACTACTTAAATAGATGATGACAAACTCCTAGTGGTTAAAAGATCATCAACATAAAGGACTAGTATCAGTAAAGAATCATCCTACCATAAGAAATACACATTCGAATATGAATGACACCTAGTGAAACTTGAATTAAGGAGGAAGGAATCCATCTTGACATATTAAGCCCGAGGGGCCTATTTGAGGCCATAAATAGATTTTCTAGTTCTTTAAACTAAGGATGAATCTTGAACAAACCTAAATGGCTACTCCATGTAGATCTCCTCCTCAAGGTTTCTATGAAGAAAGGCACTCTTCACATATGATGCACATCCCAACCATATTTTATGGCTATAGCTAGTGTGAGTCAAATAATAGTCATATTTTTAATTGTTACAAAAGTTTTTGAGTAGTCACTACCGACTACCTATGAAAAAACCTTGGTGATCAATCGTGCCTAGTACTTATCGATCAACCCATATTCTTCAAAATTTGTTTGATATATCCACTTACTTTGAACCATCTTCTTTCCTTTAGAAAGTGAAGTCAAATCCCAAGTGTGATTTTTGATGAAAGAAGAATATTCTTCCTATGTATCACTATCCCACTTAGGTATGCCCAAAGCCTCTCAAAATATTTATCAATCTAATACTAAAGCAAAGAAAGTATTTAGATAACTCTAATAATCTTCTTGAGTACGTCTATCATCTATTGGATCCCCTACCCAATTGCCTCCACTCTAAACTATTTGACTCACCCAAAGTGTCCCAAATGTGGGTGAGTCAGGTGCTAACTCCCCATCCTCTAAAACATGTTTAGAGGTAGATGTAAAAGACTCCTCATCACTGTCCTCTCTATTAGAACTAGAAAAAGAAGAAGACATTAGCTTAGGAACTTGCTCTAGATGATTTGATTCAGAAGAAAAATAATCAAGTCTAAGTGAATCCAATGAAAGAAAATAAGTTTCAAGTGTTTAATATTTGTGACTCCTAAAATTAAACACTTATCTCTATGAAAAAATCATGTATGGTTAGATATAGAAGGTGGTACCCCTTGACACCATTTGGATAACCTATAAATATTCAAGGCTTGGACTAAGGTTCCATAGCTTTTCATTTCTTTTTAGGTATATGTGTCATAGTTGGAGATCCAAAAAACCTAGAGTACTCAACATTAGGTTTCCTTCCATGTTAAGCTTCAAATACTGTTATGTTTTTCAAATCTTTATGAAGAACCTTGTTCTGAATATAACAAGCATAATTAATGGTTTTGGCCCAATACTGAGGTGAAAAGGACTTAGAGTGAATCATACAACTATCCATCTCTTTTAAGGACCTATTCTTGCATTCTACAACTCTATTTAGTGAAGGAATGTAAATAACTATCCACTACAAATCAATCCCTTCTATGGTGCAAAACTACTCAAAACTTTTGCTGACATATTCAAATCTATTATAAATTTGAAGAACCTTGATGGATTTCTTAGATTATTTCTCAATAGGAGCCTTGAAGTCTTCAAAATATTCAAACACTTATAAATTTTTCTTAATAAATTAGACCCATGTATATCTCAATAAATCATCAATGACAGTGAGAATGTACTTATCCATTGTATAAGATAGATTGGAAAACAACCCAGATATATAACTATGTACTAACTCTAGTGCTTG
This sequence comes from Torreya grandis, assembly GCA_037957365.1. NCBI lineage: Eukaryota > Viridiplantae > Streptophyta > Pinopsida > Cupressales > Taxaceae > Torreya > Torreya grandis. The sequence continues at coordinate 1,564,743 of JARHVA010000256.1, read as the reverse complement.
TGAAGCCCTCCAAGATTTGCCTTTGTTAGATTTTTATTCAAGGTGCTTTCTAAGAGATCAACCCTCACAAAGTCCCTTAGATAATTGGACTTGAGGCAAGCCCATGACTATATCATTTTCAGTAAGTTGTTCAAGGTAGTGGTAGTTAAGGTTGCCAAACCGCTTATGTCATAATTTGATAACTCTATTTGAATGAGTCAACAATGCATTTAGAGAAGAATTAGGTACAAAATGAGAGGAGTATAACCTAGCTTTGTGATCTACCCTCCCCACTGCCACTATAGAATCACTATGCAACTCCTTCATGATAACTAAATCTGATAAAAATTCAACCCTCATACCTTTTTTGATATGGGTGATTTGATACATGGATATAATATTAGTTGAAAGATAAGGAACACTTATAACATTATTGAATGTTCCTCCTTCCAGTTTAATAGACCCTCTCCCTACAACTGGTATAAATGTGTCATCACCCAAACTAATAAAAGACATGCTACATGGCTCTAAGGAAGAAAAATCAACTAATGGAAATCCCACATGGTGAGAAGCACCCAAGTCAATAACCCAAAAAGATGTTGAATCTATAACTACTACAAGAGCTTTTCCCATTTCTTTCCATTTACCCTTTGCCTTAATAGAATCTCGAGTAGATGAATTCTTCTTGATGGACTCAAGAATACCTATGTTGTTCTTCTCTAGGAGATGATTTAGGTGATCTATTTGCTTCTTCATGCACTTATGTTCATCATGCCCATTATTCTTATATTAGGCACACTTAACCTTCTTTTTCTTAGGTTTTTCAATGGAAGAGGAGGATTCAGTGTTGGTTTTGGAAAAGGTTGATTATTTCTTCCTTTATTGATCCTTATTCTTCTTCTTCTTTTCTTTGTTTGAAATCTTTTATTTTCCATTCTTAGCAATTAGAGCTTGAGTTTTTATGGGATTCAATGTATCCATTTAAATCAACTTGTCTTTCTCCTTAGTTAAGTTGACAATGAAAGCATCTAGACAAGGCATTCTCCATGTAGTACCCAATGCACTTTTAGTGGCATAGAAAGTAGAGATAAAGACTGCATACTCAAGACCTAGCTTAGATAATATAGAAATAAAAAGTTGGTCATCTCTACTCTTTATCTCATATTCTTCCAATTACAATATCAAGGACTTGAAATTATTGAAAAAAAATTAAAGGGTGTCAATGTTGCAAGGACCTAGGATAATGAGTTCATTCTCAAGCTTGTGACCTCTCATCACATCTTTCTCTCCAAATACTTTACCCAAAATGGTCCATACATCATGAGGTGATTTGGTAGGTTCTAAGTGAAATAGGAGATCAAGTACTACAAAAAGACATAATATCCCATAGGCTTTATCACTAAGGTTATACCACTTAACTATATTTGCATTTATGCTAGGTTTAGTTTTATCACCCATAGTTATCTTATACAATCCCTTACTCCTTAGAATGATTGTCATCTTGATTTTCCATTTGTGATAGTTAAAGGGAGTTAGTGGGTTTATTGAACTTGAATCCATTAGTGAAAAATGAGTTTTAGTAGTAATGCAAGTTGTAGTTGTTATAGAAATGAAAGTGCAAGTAAAAATGAAAGAGTGATATAGAAAAAGTACACCCCCTTGAACTATGAAATGGTGAACCTCACTAAACATTACAAATGCATACTCATAAGACATCGGTGTCAGTTGATAGTACATTTAGAGTAATCAATACATGTGTTAGAAAGACAATTTTTTGTAAATAAGGTGAGGATGTTAGGCGTAGCTGATAATGCATCCAAGAGTGTTCAAGTGCAAAAAGTGGGTCAAGTAGAGAACCCTCAAAATATGGCACTTTATAAATTTAATGCACTTATAAAATAAATTAGAGCAATAAAAAGAGAATAAAAAATGTGTACTTTTGAAAGAGATGAAATTCAATTATGAGTTACCGATCAAAAGTTATAGTACATTATATTTCCCATCATTAATGTCATATTTAATAAATTTGTCCTAAAATTTTAAATGCACAATTGAAAAGGCAATGAACATAGCCTTCCAACTAGCCAATAGAGATAAAATTAAATGTTCAACCTTCTCAAGAAAATTACAAGTCTTATTCAATCCTTCTTCAATATATTATTTTTTTTAACAATACAAAGCTTTCAGTGACAATCTCTAAATTTGATGTTTTTGAGTTAAAATTACTAAAAAATTCATAACTTCTGAATTATTTTATAAAATTAAAAAATTTAAAATGATTCTAAAAGCTAAGAAAAAGGTGCACCAAACCCAAAAATAATTTGGTATGATCATTTATGGTTGGAGTGAAGTTTGGAGAAGAACATTTAGATGGAATACCAGTCATGAAAATCAATGTATTTTCTACAAAAATTCAAGAGCACGAAGCCAAAAATAGAACCATTTAATAAGCCCAATGTAGATGACCATTTTGTAAGCATGTAAACTTTGTATTTAACCTTTAAACAGATTTAGTAGAACCAATATACGAAATCAGAAATTAAAATAACACATAGTTAGAATAATCTAACAAAGAACTTATGATTTTGAATGAAAGCTTAACAACAAATAAAAATAGACTAATGTTTACCATGGGTAGGCTTTGATACCATATCGAGCATGTCTCTAGGTCTAGATAACATGAAATAAGGTTGGAAGGATCATATGAGATGAAGCTTGTGCACACCAATAAGTTGTTGAATCAAGTAGAAATCACATAAAATGATAATATTGCAATAGACAAAGGAGAGTGGATAAAACTAACCATTAATTAAGATAATACGGATAAAATAGATCATACATATATGAGAGAAATAAAATCCTTCTCAAATGGTGGTCAAACCACCCCTACAATAGAATTGTAACTCCTCCACAAAAGGTGCTCACAAGTGCTCGGAATAGAAAAGTAACTCTCATACCATGAATAGTGGTCAAGAGAGTTACATTGTAGTCTTTCGATCAAACCTATGATATATATGACACACTAATTATACCTAATCAAGCATATCCCCCAATGTAGGAAAAATCCATGTGAGCAAATATAATATTCCCAAATAAATAAATCTGGGAAAGTAAATTCCTACACTAATAAAAACAGTATTCAATAGCATGATGAGCTAGAGGTTCAACATGATGGCATGAATATTATGGTGATTGAGGATCTTATACAATTTAAGGATATGGGAGATGTTGCTAATGATATGGAGGTTTGTGGAGAAAACTTTTTGTAATATTATTTATTTATAGATAGTCAAGTGTTTATATTATTTTTGAATTATGTAAATTAATATATTTTATTGGAGTTATAATTGTTATTCTTTTATGATTATTTAATAGAAATCTTTTTTTGTTGATTATATTGAGAAATTAATTTGTATATATAATAATATATGGTAATTTTAATAAAAGATTAATTATCTTTATCCAACCTCTAATCTTACATAAATTTTAGGATAATCCACTTTACATATTGATTTGACTAGTTTTTTTCCATTTAAGAGACTTCATCATTGTGATTAGAATTTAAATGATCTAATATTTATAAAATTAATCTTTCGAATTTTTTAAATAAAATTAATAATTAACCTATATATATATATATATGTTGAACATGATGATCCATGGCACAAGATTGTTTTGGATATGTTATAGGGGTTGTTATAATTCAAGTGATCAATATGTGTTAATGTGTATATCAATATTTCTTGTTATGGAGGGCTTATTAAATAAAGATGATAAATCCATTAAAATTAAATGGTAAGTAATTTTTATAATGAGTACATATTATTCATGTTGATGTTTTATACAAGTATTTTTTCATGGTTTATTTAAAATTTTGAGTAAGTTATAAAACTAAGAGGCTTAAGTGGAGAATTTATTCCTATAAACATATATTCCTAAACTTGAAGGGGTGATTTGAAATTTGGCATTCAAAATTTGAAGATAAATTAAAGATAATAATTGTAGTATTTCAAATTTAATTTCTTAAGTGCTTTTTCTTTAATTGGTAAAAATATAAATGAATTAAATAGTTTAGTTTTTATGCAATTTGTGGTTAGGGAGGCTAGTGAAGAGCTAATTTATACAATACAAAAAAATTAACTCACACACAAACTCTATCTTTAGCATGAAATTCAGCTTTATATTAATATGGAAATATGGTTTATAGACATATCTTCCCAAAACATTAGGTAATAGTTAAGATGGAATTACAAGATACAAGTATGCTAGCTTCATATTACAATAATGAATTCTCTTAGGCATCCATGCACTCGACCAAGGATACATGCCTTCTCACTCTGGAATTTGATGTATCTCTCTATCTAGATGTAAATTTCTTGAGTATTCTCAATGATTTGAGCTTGTTGCTCAAACATTGACCTTGAATATCTTTATCTAATAGTAGAACATTCATATGCTTATTCTTACGACTTCCACATTGTTCTGTCAACATTATTATTACTTTCAAGTAATATATGTTTTGCCTCCAACTATTTATGTATGTGGTAAACCATTTACATCCAATGCCCAATTGTTATTTCCAAAAAATTTAAAGGAATCTGTAATGTTTCATTTTTTTGGGTCATTGACACTAAACAATGATTAATTACCACAAGCTATAAACAATAAGTTTTTTTGGTTTGCCTATGTTCCCTGGAACTTACACATGATCGAATCAAACAATAAGGAAGCAGCTTACCTATTAATTCCATATTGTAATGCCAGTTACCATGGCTAAATAGAAGTGAGGACTTATTGATTTTATTGGTGTCCATAGGAAAAGACATGTGCATGTGTTGGTGTTAGAAATAGACTTCAATTTATTTCCCTTTAGATACTAATTTTTAGTGATCTTGTTCATGAATTCTTTTCCCTTATGCATAGACCCCTTCAACTTGTCATTGTAGGAAATAAATTCATTTGCTTTGATACATAACCAATAAAGAAGTTGCATCACATATGGAAAAATAAGATTAGGAATTTTACAATCTTCCATTGGTGTGCTTTGCATTTAGGGATATCCTCATTGTTATGTATATTTATGATGAAGCGTGGTAGGTAAACAAGAGTTTTTTTTAATTACTTTTGATTATTTTTGTATTCCATCAACAAATAAGTCTATATTTTTTTTTGGCATATTATGTTTTTAATTATGGGATTTGGTGGACTAATAAATAATTTTATTCAATGTATCTTACATTTTATCTAATTAATGGAATAATATGTTTGGTTTCCTTTCTGAGCATGTTGTGTTTTACCAAAATTATTTCTCTATATTATGCATCCCTAATTGTTTCATGGTAGTTATTTTTTTCTTCTTATTGAAAAGGGAGGAAAAATTCTTTGATGCCAATTTGCTTTATGTAGTCTTCAAGAAAATGATCTCATCATGGAAATTGTTCATATTTTGTGGGGCCTTTTAGTACTTCCTTCTCTCACTCTCTCTCTAAATCTAGGGGGATTATCTCTATTCTTCTAGAGATATTCTCATGTAATGGAGTGCTTCACCAAGCCTTATTGTTAGGACCCAATTCCATTACCCACCTAAGCTATGTTTAAAGGGGTGTTAGTGTAGGTTTTTATTCCATTTAATGGTTTTTATATACATATCTTATTTATCTTATGTAGGTGTTATTAGGTTGTTGGGGAAGATAATCCCACATACATGAGGATGTTGGCTTATGCCTATATTCCACCTATATATACATATACCTTTCCTAGAGACATTATGCTATCGAGTTAGCTGAGGAATTATTAGATATGATTTATGAGAATTGTCAGTTAATAGAGCTTTGAGCTATGCGAGTTCTAATCTTTGTGTAATCAATTTGATCAAGGCAATTATTACATTTTTTATTTACATAGTTTTGAATACAAGCAGGGTTATCATTTTAATATAATTTGTGTGTGTTCACTCTACAAGAGATTAACTACTAGCCAATTTAATTAGATCCATTATATTATTAGCAATTCTACCACTAAAAAGATAATTTATGGTCCAAAAAGATACAATACTCATTTTTTGTATATTTTTTGTTTGTAAAGTAGTCTTTTTTGACTAGGTAGTCAATCATGTTTTTTTCTACTAATTACTAAGTACCTTTTTGGTTTTTTACTATAACTACATGGATGCATATTGTTCTTCTTTTTGTGTATTTTTTAAATTATAAGTAGTACGTGTTAAGTGATTATGGTTAATGTTATTATCCAAATTGTGAATTTTTTATTCATGGATGCTTAATATGGTTCATCCATATATTTAATATAATTTTTTGCCCCAATATGTGGAAATTTATATGAAATAAATATATTGTGTACCATGTATTGTTGTGTTTTCTCATCTATGTGTTTAATGCTACAATGAAAAGAAGATGGATTGAAATCCTTTGTTTTAAAACTTATGTGTAGTTATTTTTCTCATTTGTGCATCTATGATGCCATGAAATGCACACATATTGAGTTTCCATATTTTCATTTTCCATTAAATCTATAATATTAGATTAGTTATTGGGTGGATGTTCATAGGGGTCCCTTAATTACTTCTATTGGTTCAAAATATTAGAGTTATTTTTATGGTATGGAAAGTTTAAATTGTTATCTATTTCTTTTTTATTTCTAAATAATCCTTTTATATTAGAATTTTTTATTCTCAAATAAGATTATGATATATTATAATGGTTTATATGGGGATGAAAATGGGTGTCCTTCCATAACTTGATTTGGTTTGGAATTAGATTTTGACATTTTAAAGGAATTATCTAATCTCTTGGTTTGAAAGTGATATAAAAGAAATAACAACTAAATATAAAAATCATAATATTATAGATTCAGATATCCTCAAAAAAATTTACATGTTATAGCTTCACATCCCTTCTTAGATATAGTTACCTTTCACATAAACTATTCATGGCTTCAATAAATCTTAATTTACATTGCATTATATTAATATTAGTTATATGATATGCTTCACTATTTCAATAACATATTAATTTTATACAATTTAATGTGTCATCCACCAAATTTGTAATTTGAATATAAGCTAATTCAATCTCATATCTTAACTTACATAGTCAATGATCCTCCAAACCTAAAGATAAAACTAATAATGTGTGCATGCCCTTGTAATCTGAATTATATAGAAGGCAAGGTAGCATTCCCTTGAATTTAAGAATGAGAAAAAAAAGTGCAATGAGCATTGATGATAGACTATGTATAGGAAAGGTGTTAGGGGGTGAGGGGGGGGGGGGGGGGTGGGGGTTGGTGGTGTTGTGGGGTGGGTTGGTACTTCAATAAATCAATCACCTTCAACAATTATAAATGTAGTAATCAACATGTGTTTGACACATAAAATGTTTGAAAATGAGGCAGTACAATTTATGGACTTAAAACCCCCCTAGAAAGGTGCCATATTTTTAAGTAACCACTTGCCAAAGGTAAATCAAAACTAATATTTTTATTGAATGCTAAATAAGGATACTAAAACACACTATCATCTCACTAAAAAAAAAAATAACTCCCTTGGATCTCATTATAGACAAGGCATCAAAAAATGAACTAATTTTCTTTATCAATTGTTAGGAAAATAAAACATAATAAATCTCATTATCCCAAATGATATGGTGATTAGCCTCAATTATAAATAGTGTCCTATGACCGTATGACCAACAAAGTTGAAGATAACATGAATGCATGATTGTTTATTCAACAAACCACAATAAATAAACAACATAGAAACCCATGTTAGGGATGAGAGGCTACATAGAGGGATCCAAGTGGATTAACTATATAGCCATTGCATATTATTTTAATGCTTTGTTTTATTCTCAAACTTAATCAAAACAAGTTTACATGGGTTATTATAAGAGTACATCAAGGAAGGAAGTCCATATATGGAGATTTTGATGTTCAAAAGAAGAAAAGTGGTAATCTATAACAATCAACATAATTTTAAAAAAAGCAAAAATGGAATTCCAATTTGAATAAAGAATATCTTAATAAATGTATATCTCGAAACCTATAGATAACCACCCACTTCAGGTTGTGAATAAAAAAATTAAATTTGAGGAAACTACCAAATATGAAGGGTTTTGGCATGAAACAAAGCCTATATTTGTCTTAGGGGTTTCTGATAGATGTCTTCATGTATTTCATATATAACTAAAATTTAATCAGTTTGTCCTTACCTTTGGCACACCATTTTATTGAGGGGGTATACATTATAGTTTTTTGGAAATGAATGCTTAGAAGAAAAGTTTATAATACTTATCATATACTATGATCCACTTTTATCCTTGAAAAGTATGAAACATTGGTAAAGAAATGAGGTTTGAATATAATTATTTGTGATAGATGTATTTATTCTTTTATAGTAATTATTTTCAATTCTTATTGATATTATTAAACCTATCCAAAAAAATATTGTTTATTTAGAAATTTCACCCAATTTAGTATTCAGTTCATGTGGTTTTATCTATGTATTTTATAGTTATTTGGTATGAAGACCATGTATAGTTATAGTATTACATTGTACATCACTTAATTTCTCCCTTAATCATAAACCATTAGTTCATAAAGTAGTAGAGGCTTATTTTCAATGTCATGTCATAAAATAGTGAGAGTCATGCATTAATTACTATTTATAAACCAATAGTTCAATTTTGGCTGAGGTATCTTTCCAATATTTATGATAAATTAATGCTAAGAATTTTACTATGGTATCATTATTGTAAATAGAAGATTAGACATGTATACAAATTAGTTGTGTTTTCAAAGATAGAGACAAAAAAATAAATATAATAATAAATCTTATACAATGTTGAATGTTTCAAACCATAATCCAAACTTGTGAGTTATTCTTTAAAAAATGATGTGGGTTATGAGAATTTTTGGAGTTCTATTGATTGTTCATATATGCCACATAAATAAATATATTTGGAATTTTAAATATGATTCAAATATGTTGAAATTAAGTTATTTTAAATTCATATTAAAATTTATGTATAATTAGCATGTAAAATAGGTTATTATGGCTGATGTATTTTAATCATGGTATGTTCTTGAAACATTCTATGATGGCTGATTTTTAAAATGCACTAGAGTTTATATGTATTATATCATATTCCATATTGATATATTGATGAGTTATATGATAGGTTTATCACATTAAAAATAAATTTTACATATTAGGAAGATATCTATGAAATTCATGAAACCATCTCATAACTATCTTATAACAATCAAAATAGTGTAAGTTATATGTTTCTTTTCATTGCCTTTTTATCTTTCTAGATTTATAATGGACAACTCAAAGAAAATGATTTACTGTAAGAATTTTTTACTCAGTTAGATAAACTTGTATGCAATTTTATCTATTACTGACAATGGAGGATTTTATAGTTTGAATCTTATTTTTGATAGTAATTGATTATTATGTGAATTTTTTATGAGAAATAAATCAGAATCCAATCATCATTACATGTATGCCCTGAGTTTAGACATTCTAATAAAGTTTTCTAATATACTTTTAGATGGTGAATCCACTAGTGGGGATGTGTTTCTAACTAGGTTGGGATAGCCATGTCGTGGCTAATAGTATCCCCAAATGGAATGTTGATGGCCATTTTATTATTTTACAAATATGGATGCAGGTGAGGAGTCAACACATATTTTTAATGATACTCCATATATTGGCCATGATAAGTTTAATATTAATTTTAAACTTCTATTATAATCAATATTAGAACAATTCACATCCATTTTGTGATTTTATATGTTTTTTTTTATATTTTAGTGGGATGTAGTGGAGTAGATAAAAACTGATGAGGGTGTTAATTTCCCTCACAATGTTTTTTCTCTGTAAAAGTGTACATATTGGCTTTACTTATTATTTTTCCTTCCTCATGATCATGGTTTTTTTTTGTATTTATAATAGTCAATATTATACCACTTCATATCCACTTAGTGATTTTATATGTTGTTGTTGTTGTTATTATTTTAGGATGAGGGATTGAAGTGGATCCAAGGTGATGAGGGTGATAATGATCCATGAAATGAGTTTGTATCCACAAATATACATATTATATGTACTTTATTCCACCATCATGCTCTTAGATGTTTCTTATTACATTTCTATAATAGTCAATATTAGACCACTTTGTGGTTTTTTAAGTTATTTTTTATTTTAGTGCGAGGGGGAGAAGTAGAGCCAAGGTGATTAGGGTGATAAATATCCTTCCAATGAGTTTGTATCAATAATTTTATCCATTTTATATAATTATTATTTGTTTCATTTTCATTGTCATAGATCATTCATTTTACATTTCTATAATAGTCAATATTGGACCACTTCACATCCACTTTGTGATTTTTAATGTTTTTTTGAATTATTGTTTTGATTCCAACAGATAGAGTAGAGCCAAAGTGATAAGGGTGATGAAGATGCATACAATGATTTATCCCAAAAAAATTAAGAATTAAATGTACTTATTATTTGTTCTTTTATCATGCTCATAGATGCTTCTTATTCCATATATTATTTGATTGACATTATATGTTGACCATTACTACAGGAGGACGTGGAGTTCAACAAGGTTGAGGAGGATGTGGATGATGAATATCATTGTGATTGGATTTTATACACATCACAATATGATAAAGTGAAGGAAGAAACAAAATATGTAAGCACATATTCTTATTTTTAGGATGATATGTAATTTTTGTTGATTTAATAATTTTTATCTTCTAAGCTCAATATTATTTGTTGAATGATAATTTTATGGTGAGTAAAATATCATAAACATGGGCATTAGGAAGCATGATTTAAAATATTACTTTTTATGCCCATGAATCACATTTTATGATAATATTGGCCATCCATTTTGGTCAATAGATATACTGAACAATCACCAACATAAGATTTGTGTTAAGCAACCTATTCCAAGGAGGCTTACAGGTCATGCTGATAGTGGGAAAATTAATATAAGTGGAAGGGAATACACTAAAATACAAATAAAACATAGGTTATTATAGTTATTAGAGTATTTTATAATTATAATAAATAAATTAGGTCTGAAAATGAAGTCACAAGTGAGAATGAATATTGTAGATACACAAAGTGCTTTATAATTTGGAGAAGTTTTTTTTTTTTTTTTGAAAAGTGATTTTGTGTTGAAATCAACTTATCAAAATATTTGAAAGAGTTTGTTGAGATTTAAGTGGGTGATATCCATTAATCTCATAAAGTATTATATATTAACTCTCCAAACACTTACTTCTACTATCAAACCACATACCATAAGATCAAATGTTGTCCTCTTTGTTTGCCATATAACAGGCCAGTTCCCAAACCTGCATCTAATATCCCCAAAAGTTCATAGGGGGAAGGGTGGGAAACTATTACGGGTTGAAATAATAATTATAGTAAATCTAACATTCACTTTAAACCTATGAACAAAAACAAGCCATCTTCCATCTCTGTTTCTATGACTCAACCTACTAGGGAGTTTCTTGCAAACAATCAACCCAGCAAGGAGTATGTGCATGCTGAGGTGGAATTATCCAGACCATGTTTCCACACCACCCATTTAGTGGTGAATATTTTCTATACATCTTAAATTTATTTAGAATTTTCCTCTAAAAGTTTACCTATGCTACCATTCTCCCTTTCAAGCTCATGCAAGTACTCACACAATCCTTCTTAGGGTTCTCTACCTTACTTCCATAGTCATGCTTGTCAAGATTATCCTTAGGAGGTGGAGTATGTGGTAAAATTTCCCCAATGTATAGAATTACTTCTTTATAACACTAATAAATTTTAAAAGAATAGATATGAATCCCTCCAAAGGATAAATGTCAAGGATATGTCTCTTGACAACTTTATTTTCTGATTTTTTCATGGAATGTTTAGGGTCTCATAGACCCAACTCACAAGTATGTGGTGAGATATTTAAAAGTATAGTTTATAAACATGGACATTCTCTACCTTTATGATATTAAGTTGCCAATTTTACTTCTCTATGTTATAAAAAAACACATCTAGTCTGAGAGTATAGTCTTCACTAATAATCATGATTTAGGTTTTGGAGGTCTTATGACCTTTATTTTCACGAAGTGGTGGCCACACTTAATTGATTATGGAAATGACCTTTCACATCATGTTATTTGGGCCCTTTTCAATATTAATAATCATTATTTTGTAATCATTAATGTTTATGCTTCCAACTGTGTGCATGAAAGGAATTGTGGTAATGGATTGCTAACTCACTACCTGATGCCAACTGGGAAATTTGTGATGACTTTAATATGATGGAATAGTCTACTCATAAGATGGTCACTTTACCCATGTGATGGACTAATTTGAATAAACAAGTATGGATTTTTATGACAAATAAAGTTAGGATTTATGATCCTAACATTGACCATCATATTATGTCTTAAGTTTGGTATAATTGGACCAATATTTGAAGTGGCACCTATCATGTGCTAAAATTAATTTATTGGGATATGGTTTCCATGAAAATATATTTATATTTTGACAACACCTTTTCCATCATTTTGGATATTGTGTTATATTTTGTTCTTTCTAACCACTCACCAATCTAATTGTGTATTATCTTGCAATTCAAAAAACCCAAAATTTAAAACCCATTTTTCATTAAAAAAAAAGCCTTGTTGGACATGGTCCCACCTTAGCCCTTCTAAAATGGGTTTATAACCTTGTACCCCATCCTACTTAGTATACATGATGGATGCAATGGTGGGTAGATACACTCAACCAAATGACCATATTTATTCATATATATGATCTCTAACTACCCAAGATTCAATGATGATATTACTTGGCCACCTCTTTTGAGCTAAGTTGTGCAGTGAAAACCCTTAAAAAATACCCTTTCAGTGACAACTTGTAATTAAAGGTGGATAGATCAATTAAAAAATATAATTACATACATATACAATGACCATGGAGATAAGCTCTATACTCGTTTGCATTAGCTCAAAGTGGGGGATAGAGTCTTTAAATAATTATTTCATATGTTGAAGACCAAGTCCTCATCCAAATAGATCAAACTATCTAAGAAAGTAGTCATCACTTTATTAAAATGCCTAATATGGTTCATGCCATTGATAATATTTACCAACAGGTGTTCACAACTAAGGCACTCTCTAGAGAGTACCAAAAATCTTTAGATGAATGCCTATCATTCATCTCAATTAAAGTTAACTCCTCTCAAAGGGTTGCATGTGATAGAAAACTCTCAATTGAGAACTTATATGTGGTGGTTAAGCAAATTTCCAATGACAAATCACCTAGATGTGATGGATTCCCTTGAAAAGTTTGTAATAAGAAGTGGAATACTATTGAGGCTGACCTTTTTCAGGTGTACCTTAAGGCCTTCCATAATCAATCCTTTGGCCTAGGCATCAACAAAGGGCACATAAAGTATATTATAAAAGATGGTGATCCTGAGTTAATTTATAATTAGACACCTATCACTCTACTCAATGTCTCCTATAGATTTATCCTCAAGGCTTTATCACTTCATCGTTTGCATCTTCTCCTTGTGATTATTCAACTTGAGAAAATAGGGTTCATAAAAGGTTGTTACATCTTAGATAATTTTATTGTTGTCTGTTAAGGCATGGAATGGGCTCACCATTCCAACAACTAGGACATTATTATTAAGATTGAATTTAAAAAATATTATGACTACATAGAATGGTAATTTATATTGGCTATGTTGCAAGCCTTGGGTTTTGGTCCTACCTTCTTAAAAAATTTCTACATGCTTTTATTGATGATTTTGATTTCCTCTCCATTAATGGAGTTAGCTCAAAACCATTTGTCATTTTAATATTTATTAGGTAATATTTACCCTATCCCCAACTCTTTATATGCTCATTAATGTGGGTTTTGACTATCTCCATGTGAATGCCCAATCTTAATGCATTGTTCGTGGAATTTCCCTACCTACTAAAGAATCCATGGAACTTCTCAATGAATACTTTGTGGATGATTCATTACTCACTCTCATCAAGGATGAGGATGATTTTTCTAATTCCATGATTTGTGTTGATAAGTTTTTTCTTACTTCTAGTTCTTCTATACAATGGTAGAAAACCTAGTGCTATAGATAATCCTTCCTTTCCCATCTCCTTGGATGGCACATTTCAACTAGAAGTTACTTTCAAATGATGAGATAATTAAATTCTTGGGGATTCCTTTCTCCTTCTAGGACTTGCCCTTTAGGATTTGGTAATATGTGGTGGATATGGTGGGAAAAAATTAGTTTAATGCATAACCAAACCCCTTTCATTGGCTGCAAATACTAAATTTGTTCCAAAGTCATAATATCCATTCTTACATATTATTCTTTTTAATAGGTTCCTTGTAAACAGTCTATTCACAAATTTGAAAATTTGTTCCATGATTTTATTTATGTTAACCCCTCCACTGGTAAAGGATTTCATTGAGTGGCTTGGTGTAAATACTCCATTTTTATCACTTCCATGCAATTTTTTAAAAATGAAATGATTCCAAACAATTACACACAATCTAGTTTGAAATCATATGTTCATATAATATATATGTTTGAATTCACCTCGTGGCATCTCTAGATGGAAAATTTTACCATTTTATATATGTTCAATTATCATTTTGGTCAATTTCTCTATTCAATTATCATTTTTGATCAATTTATCTAGTCAGTTATTATATTTTGATCAATTCACTAAATTCTTATCTATTGATAAATTAGTAAAATTAATTCCCTATTTTCTAAATCCTTATTCTAATTATATTTCTATAGCAAATAGAATTCTAATTTCCTTACAACTAATTAATTCCTTTTTTCCATCCAAGAGGCATCTTCATGAGAATAAAGTGCCTTGAGATCCTCTGAAATATTATTTTATGAGATAACTGAATTGATAAGTGAATTAGTATAAAATATTTTTACCCACCCTTCATCTTAGAGATAAGATGAATGGTCCACAATAAATCTTGTGAGACATTTTATGAGAATTCTCAATAATTCATCTTGAAAATAAGATGAATGGTCTTAATGAACTCTCACAAATATCATATAAGGATAATTCTCCACCCTTCATCTTGGAAATAAGATGAATGGCTTATATTAATCCTCCTTTGATATTTTTAAATATCATAATGCACCCTTCATCTCGAGCATGATGAAGGGATCACAATGTTGATCCATATGATAATCCATGTACATTATTGAGGATTCATTTAAAACCATTCATATTGATTTAAAAATGAGGGGTCTTCACTAATTTTGATTTGTTTAAATAGACCTCTTTGCATTAAAATTCACCATGCTCAATTTAGATAATGAAGTATTGACCAATTTTGGAATCCTCTTTTGCATCATCTTCCTAAACTATTTTTCAAGTTCAACATAGTCCATAAATTTAATGGATATGTTTCAACATAAATTAGATTTAGAAAATATCATTTGACTCTATATCTAAGTTGCATCCTATACAAAAAAGTTTCTAATGATGTTTTTCATTAATTTTGGTTAGAATCTAATGCATTATAAGCTAATATTTTGCATTGTTCACAAGGTTCGAGGCTCAAGCACATTTCATTTACTTTGTTTTAATAGAATGAATCTATCTTAATTGAAATATTACTTATGAATAATCCTATGGAACATATGACACACCTAGTGGGAAAAAAACTCCCACCCCTCAAATTATTCTAGTCTATTTTATACTTTTTATAGTTATAAACATTCACTTTGTTTTTTTTGTAAAAATGGATGGTAAAATGATCATAAATTTTGATATGTTATATTTTTTAATCTAAATTTTTGTAGAGGTATGCATATTATTTCCTATAAAAAATATATCAAAATATCGTTATGGCCAAATTATTATCACCTTTCATTTCTAATTTTATTTTCTAGCAAAAAATAGTTGGTACAATTATCATAAATTTTGATATGTTATGTATTTTACTATAATTGTTTTTCAAGGGTGTATATTTTTATCTAATTAAAAATTTATCAAACTTTAATTAAAAACAAATTTATAGTTTAGGAATTATTTCCAAATTACTAACCTCTACTTTCTATTTATAATTTTGTTTAAAGAGATACAGGTAAAATGATAAAAAATTTCAATATAATATTTGTATTAATCTAAAATTTTAAAGGGGTCTAAATATTTATCCTATGATAAACTTCCAAAATTTTCATAAGAAAATGATTTACATTTTAGACATTATCATTAAAATATTAACAGATACTTTTTGTGTTTTTTTATTTTCAATTTTCTTTAACATTTGTTTGCATATTTATATATGCCAACGACCCACCAATCAAAACTAATCACTTTATTTTTATGCATATTCCAAAAGGGTGTGGTGAATCATTTAAGCATATGATACTTCACATTTTATTTGGTGTTTTTAAAATGAATTCATTTTTCAAATCGGTTCTCTAACAAAACATTCATTTATGTTTATCTTGATTCAATTCTTTGTTTAAGTATTAACTTGTGTGTCTTGTGTGATTAACTCACACATATTCTCTCCCCTTTGGTAGGGTGACTTAGAAATGTGGAGGTAATCACTTGGTTTTAATCCCAAAATATTTGCCTACTATGTTTTCTATACGAATTTAGTGGATTTTTGCAAATCAAAATGACAATACTTTTCATTTTTATTTTGTCTCTACATTTGGGGTGCCATTGCCTTCTCATGAATCCTTATAGTATAGTGACTAGGATTTCATCACCCAAAATTGTACCAAAACCATTATTTAATATGGTATACAAATTAGGGTTATACCAGTATTATCTTAGCTAGTGGTTCTTTGGTCCCTGATTGTACTAGTAGCATTTCACTGAGACCCTTACAGTTAAAATGGTCTCAAAAGGAGTGGATCCTTTGGCGAATAGTCCATAAAATATCACATCTAATTGATATTTTTTCTAAATCACCTACATAAAAAATATATAACAAGACCATCTAAAAATCCCATAAAATCTTGAGCTTAAGACATTTCATCCACAAAACATTCATCAATGCAAGGTTGCAAAAATAATCGCACCTGAAGATATATTTCATGTAAGAAATTTTTGAGATAAGGGCTAGATTAAAACACCATAAATAAATTCAATAATTTATTTAAATATTTTTAAATTTTAGAATCCTCTCTCAGGGCAAGTATATCAAAATACTCGATGAATGTGGAGTAATCCCGTGCAAATCACTAAAATGGGATCATCAAATTAAGTGTTTAATTAAGTGATTGTGGTGTCAAAACTTTGTCATAATTTATGTACACCTACACAAAGAGATGTTACTCTGTCTATGGTCTTGGTGAAAAATTATTCTTTTATACATCCAAAATTATTCAAATGTATATGTTTCATATTTTTTTGTGAAATTGTACTATTACTCTATTCGTGTTCCTGGTCAAAATTGTTCCCTTCTACGTCCAACATTATTCGAACACATATGTTTCATACCTTTCTTATGTGAAATTGTACAGTTATTTTTTTCATTTTCATGGTCAAAATTAATCCCTTATGCATTCAAATTTATTTAATGCATACATAGTTTTCTTGTCTAAAATGGTACTGTTATGCTATTTGTGTGAATTTGGACCCTTTCTGATCATTTTTCTAAGTTTCTAGTTCTAAACCATTTCAAGACTAAGATTGATTTCTTGTCTTTGAATGATATTTTATCATTCTCAAATCAAATATGTACAAGTCCAAAGTCTTTCTTTTCTCAGTTCGAATTCATTTTCCCATTCATTTCTAGGTCTATTCCAAGTTCAAGTCCAATCCAGCCAAATTTGTTCAAAATCAACTTTTCATAGTCAATTTTTTTTGAAGCTACCTCTGTTTGAGTCAAACATTCATTTATTTTTTAAATCACATTTTCTCTTATCTTTTTCAAATCATGTCCTTATCTTTCTAGTCAATCTTGCACTTGTCGGTTGGAAATGAAGAAGCCATGACATCAATCCTTCCTATCATTTAAATCAAATTCTAATTATATATTTTACCTTGAATGTATCCTTACCTAGGACATCTTTTGATAAATATTTTATTACCTTTTCATTTAATTATATAATGTTCACACCAAATTAATAATGATACATGTCTGATAACAAGGATGAACTTCTTTTATGAGTTAAAAATGGGTGTTTGACTGCATGTAGATTTCAATCTATAGATTCTATCTAAATTAGCAGTGATCACATCATTTCACAAAGACATCAATTAAACATCATGTCTAATAGTTACCCACTTAATACTAGTAATGGTAGTAAAAAAATACCTATTTTTTTACCTTTATCCAATGCTGATTTAGATTTTGAGCCATAAAAAACATGCCAAACATCAAGTACAAGCCCATTTGTAAGATAAAATTTTATAGACATGCCCCTTCAGTATAGATAAAACCTATCTTGAATTACATCTATTTTTGCTTCAAACATAGAGTCAAATTGAATTCAACCAGCCAATTATGTCTTGTCATTACCACTATAAGAGCCATCAATTATTGAAGTTCTAATTGCATCCAAATCTAAGAATCATTCACTAAGGATATGCCAACATTATTTTTTAATCAAGATCATGTTCTTATATTTACATTTAATCTCTCACACTTGTTTATTGGGAATGATGAAATTATAACATTTATTATTTCATCATCTAATTTTCATCCACCGTTTTCGCCCTCATATTATTTGAGAAGGTGTTACTACTTATACATCTCACAATGCCTTCTCAAATAGAGGCAAATGTAGACACTCCATTTTTATCAATTCCATGTCAAAATTATAAAATGGAATGATTCCAAGAAATTGCACATAATATGGTCTAAAATCATAATTTCATCTAATTTACGAATTTGAATTCACCTTGAGGCATTTTTAAGTGGGATAATTCACTATATTATATCTATTTAATTATCATTATGGTCAATTTCACTATTTCATTATCATTTTAGTCAATTTATATGTTCAATTATCATTCTGGTCAATTTCTATTTTCATTTATCACTCTGGTCAAATTTTCTATTCAATTATCACTCTTGACAATTTTTATGTTCAATTATCATGCTGGTTAATTTCTTTGGTCAATTATTTTATTCTTTTCAATCCAATAATTCCCCATTCACTGATCAATTATTACAATTAATTCCCTCTTCTCTAAATTTGCAAATAAAATTATAATTTCCTTTCAACTATTAAATTCCTCTTTGTCCTCTTAGAGGCATCTTCATGCAAAGAAAGGATCTTGATATCCTCTAAAATATTATTTTAAGAGCTAATTAAATGAATAAGTGATTTAGTCTAGAATATTATTCTCCATCATTCATCTTGGAGATAATATTAAGGGCCCATAATTCATCCTATGAGTTATTTTAGGAGCATTCTCAATCCTTCATCTAGGAAACAAGATGAAGGGCCCACATGGGTTATCCATGTGCCTTCTTGGGAATGATTATCTACCCTTCATCTTGGAAACAAGATGAAGGGTCTAAATAGACTCTCCTAAAGATCTTATAACTAGAATTACACACCCTTCATCTTTAAAATAAGATGAAGGGCTTATATTAATCCTCCTTTGATATTTTCAAGGACCATCCTCCACACTTCATCTCGACAAAGATGAAGGGCTCACATTATTGATCCCTGTGTTGATCCATGTACAATATTTAGGAACTATTTGAAACTGTTCATCTTGATTTCAAGATGAGGGTTCTCACTAATCTAGATTTGTATAAATAGACCTCTTTGCATTACAATTCAACATATTCAATTTATACAACAAAGTACTGACAAATTTTAGATTTTTCATAGGCATTACCACTATGAATTATTGATCAATTCAACTAGTTCATAGCTTCAATGTAGATGTTCCAACATAAAATAGCATTGATAAAGACCAATTGAAGGTGATATCCAAGACAAATCGCATTCAAAGATGAATTCCAATGAATGCTTACATTACGTTAGTTTAATATAATACATTATTAGCTAATCTTTTATATTAATCATGAGCTTCTAGGCTCAATCACATATCATTTACTTTATATTAATAGATTAAAGCTAACTTTTTTGAAATATTTATCATGAATAATCTTGACACACCTAGGATTATTATTGTCTCCCTTAGGAGGTGGATGGTATGTGCCTTACCAATGTTTCTTGATAAGACTCAACACTTTATGTCAAATGGATTGTCTATGCCATTTAAGGCAACAAATCCTGGAAGGTACTCATTCATAACTTCATTTCCCATGGCTCCCCTTATGTGCACGTAGCTTGGAAAAGTTTGGGTTTTGCCAATCTCATCACTTGTATTGCTTCAGTTAAAATTATGGGGTCTTTTGTTATCAAGAGTATATGGAAATCCTAGGAAAGATTCAAAATTTGGTTGTTATGGAATGGGTTTAGATTTTGGGATGCCCTCTCTATTAATAAAAACTATATATGGTGGTCCCCCATTATCAATATGCAAGCATTTCCCCTCATTGATGTTCCCTAGATACGTGATCTCAAATTATTTTGTAAGGGGATTCTTATGGTACATGATTTATTTTGTAAAAAAAAATCATTTTTAGATCCCTTATAATGAATTCAAAGTGAATTAAAAGTTTTCCTCTACTGGCATAGAGTCTTTTGAGGAGATTATGGTGGTTGTTCCTTTGGATCTTCTACACAAAATCACAGTCAATTCCTCCCATCCTTCATTAAAAGACTGGAAGTGGTATGTGGACACATATCTGTAGAACTACATTGCTATATAAGTGTAGAAATGGCTTTCTCCTCACCTATCAATGGTGGACAAGCTCAATGGTCATTGGAACATACACTCCTACCTTGCTACTTTAGGGAGATGCTTCCAAACTATGTGGTCAACTTGTGTAGAACCAAAGTTATCTCTATTTAATTGGTGCCTTCTCCACCAAGGGCTCCCTATAGGTAGAAGGCTTGTTCAATTTGAGGTAGCTTAACCCTGATGCCCATTTTGTGAGAACATGGAAACCATTGTGCATCTTTTCTAGTTCCACATGTAGGCCAAGTGTACATGGGTATAGATAAATGATTTATATAAGCCACATTGTCTATCCCCCTTCAGTGGGTTTCATATTATTTTGGGAAATAACCCATAAATTGCACTATAATTCACCCAAGTTTAGCATTCTTTTAGAATGGAAATTCTATTTTGGATATGAAAAGAATGAAATTTATCTTTATTTTCCAACAATTCTTATAACATATAGTTTTCTAATTATAATAATGTTATGATTGTGTCTACTGTGCGATTACATATTCAAGTACAAACCAATAGGGTGGCTATGGAATGGGATTACCTCTAGTAGCTCCTCCATCATTGGGGGATGCCCTATGAATAGGTCACCCTCCCCACACTGAGACACTTCTCCATGGAAGGTAGTGGACCTCTTCAGGGTGATTCTAAGTGCAGTCATTCCCATAAACAATATTTTGCTATCGGTTCTCCATAGAGGTGCCACTCTCCCCCTCATCTTAGTGTTGACATTGGGGCTCTCTGCCCCCTCCTTCTTGGTAGGTCTAGGGGTGGGGCGCTCCACCTCCTATGAACTAGTGCAGGTGGAGCTTTCCTCCAAGGAGCTTGCAGAGTGGTAAGCTTCAACCCATGCTAGATAAAGGCTTCCCTCGACTCTCTTTGGTTTTATCTTCCAAGCACTCCATACAATATAATATAGAATAAGAAGAAGGTGACTAGAATTCTTTTGGCTCTAGTTGAGACCCTGTTGCAGAAGAGAATGATTTTCTAGGCTCCGAATGAAGTAATACTCTTGATCATCACCCTTCCTCTAGTAATCTCTTTACTAATACTGCTTAATTGTATCTGTTTTTAATATTTTGTAATTTCTTCTAGACCAAACCTAATTTATTTATTGGTTTCTTGACCTATATTAATAATAAACTCACTATGACATCATAACTTATGTTAATAATAAAATCTTTTTTAAAAAAAAAAAAAGAAAAAGAAAAAGGAAAAAAGGCAAACCAAAAAAACAAACTTTGAATAGTAAAAAATTAAAATAAAGTTGAGTCATTGAAATACTAGGAACTTACGTAAAGCTTTGAGAGTATTGTTTGAAGAAAGAAAAATAAAAATTGCACGTTGTCGACCGTTATGTCGACTACAATGTCCATGTCCTCGTGACAACAGTGCATTTCAAACATATTTACTGTTACTTGCAATTTGAAGCCCAGAAGAAAAAGCAACTCCATCTCTAATTTATCCCACTCTGGCTTTCGCATAGTATGAGTACTTCTTATTCCTGTAATATCACGATTAGTGGATGAATTTTATATTTTATATTTTTATGCGTAAAAAAGAGTCTGTGTTAAATCGCTACAAAGAACATAGCTGTAAAACTGATAGCACGCAAGGGACTGACTCTTCTTTATTGTCAAAGGAATAAACGTCCGTGTTAAATCCTTCTTGGACGCTCGTCTTGCCTGCTAATGGAACCAATCACCATTAAATGTGTCTTACATTCCTTATTTCATTAAAAGGGCCAAGGTAACAAGAAAAGAATCAATTGTTAGAACTTTATTGAAGGCAAAATATCAGATTAAACAAAAGCATAGGATGCTTCAGAAGAAAACACCGCGACATCATATCTGCCCCGAGCAACCTGTTCTAGTACAATACAGGGTGGCCGCTTTCGTATTAGGAATCGTCTGTCTGGTTCACAACAAAATAGTAATTTTGTTCCTTATATAATTGCCACTTCAATTCTTGTCAGTGAGCAGCGTGGCGAGCCAAAGGGTATCTTTACTTGAAATGGTATTTGGTGAACTTCTTTGCGGAAGTCAATGTGGAAATTCAGAGAAAGGGTCCCTTCAAGGCAATGCTTTCCTTTCCGAGATGATGACTTTTCATTGTTTAATTTATGCTGCAGAATGGGTCCACTGCCTGTTCGCAAAAGGTCAAATAATCGACTAAATATGAACTGGCACAGCTAAGCTGCCGAGCTATAAGACGTAGGACGGGGAAAAGTGTTTTGTTTTGTTCACCGGTCGGATGCTGAGTTGCAGGAGCTATAAATCTGACGGCCACGGTGTGGGACGCACAATGAGCTCAATGACCATGAATTACTTGGCTAGTAGGATGTTAAATAATTGAATAGTATAGAAAAGAAAAAGTCTTTTTCATGGCACACGATGTTAGGGGAGTTCTTTGTTGTTTAATATAGTTTAAATTATATAAGATTATTTTGTGTTCTTGTTATATATGGGGTATTTAATTGTGTTTCAAATACAAAATGTATGTATATTATTATTATAAATTTTGAATGAAAATAAGTGTATATGGATAAAATATGTTTATTTTATAAAAATAAAGAAATATATAAATACGACAAACAATATATAACTAAAGAAAGTTCTCAGAATTAAACTGTGTAAAATCCAAAGTGTATGTACTTTGTTATTGTAGGTTTTGAATGAAAATAAATGCGTATGCATAAAATATGCTTACTTTTAAATAATAAAGAAACATATAAATGTGACAAACAATATTTAACTACAGAAAGTTCTCAGAATTACACTGTGTGAATATTTTTGCATCAATGTTTCAAATCACACTATATGAACCATAATCACGATGAGAAATTATTATATATTTAATTAAATATATAATCTTACATAGAAAGAGATAAGTGCCTCTTAGTTTGTTTAGGCATTTTTGTTATAAGATGTTTTTATTTGTTGTCATGTTGTAATGAACTTTTTCCATATGAATTTGACTACTCATTTGAATTATTCTACATTGAATTTTTTTATACTTGATAATTATGGGATTGGCAGGGCACACACGATCTGGGACACAAGGAGGGGTTCTAGTCCCCTTACCTCAACCTTAACATTCAACCAATGTTATGTCTCATATTGTAGGTATTTTGATTGCTGGTAAGATTTGAATCTGGATCATTCCAATACAAATGCATCCACTTTAATATTTACACCACAATCAATTATTTTACATTGATTTTACTTTTTCTACTTTTCATGAAGATCTACTTACTCTACAACCCAACGGACAAGGAAGCACGAAAAATATTTCATATGACATGAATTTTGAAGATGACATTCATGGGCTCAAGATGGAAGTTAAATTATTTGATTACATTATTAATTATTTTCAAATTAATTTAATTGTTCAAAACCATAGAAGAACATCAAAAGGAGGGTCAAGGACAAGCAAGGAGAACACCATGAAATAACTATATGCTTGGGGTCATTCAATAAATTAATTATTTTTAGGATTAATTACATTTTAAAATCTAAAATCTCCATTGCATGTATTTGTAAACACTCGAGTAATAATCAAACTTGGACAAACTCTAGTTAAAAGAAAAGTAATCTCTAAGAAGAGTTACTGAAAAGGTTGGATCTCCAACTTCATTTTTTAATGGAAAACATCATACAAAAGAAAACATCTAGAATGTAGAAGGGGTTTACTCTTTCTTTGAAGCTCTTCTGGAAGGGTTGACTAAAAATTTATGTGTGCTATGTGATTTTATGGATTTGAGAAATTTAATCCAACCATGTAGGTAAAATTATTATTTGGATTTGTGGGATTTGATGCTATGTATTTGTGAATTTAGTGTTTATATTCATAGATAAAGAAACAATATAAAATTATGCACTTTTTCCTAGTTGTGTGAAACTCATGTTTTTTCCATAATTTGTGTTGAAAATTTCATGTAGGGACTTTGTACCAAGTGTACCCAATCCAATTCCTGAGGAGACTTTGTGCTTCCAAGGAAACATTTTTTTCCATTACATCTGCTCCCTATATTTTATTTTAACATTAGAGGAATAATATTCAACCACTTCATTTAAATCAAATTTATTCCATCGGTTGTTTGAATTTATATCAATATGGGCTTCTATTTAAACTTTCTAAATTTTAGCCGAGAGTTAAACGGAATAGTAGCCTATACATAAAGTTGAATTAACTACTATAAATCTGACTAATTAATTAAAAACACAGATAAATGAATAATTTAAATTAAAAATATTGAGTTATTCTATATAAAAAATATTCCAAAGAGTAATTTTATTACATAAACACTAAGAAGGGTTAATAATTAGCTTATCTACAAATGCATGGCACATCTAAGATATGTAGAGGTGGAAATAAGTGGGAACAAGATTATGATGTAGTTGTAAAATTATATAAATATTTATTCTAGAGGCTTAGATGTATGTGTAAGCCTCTAAACACTTACACCAACACAAGTGTCCTAATGTCAACAAATTTGCTAATATGAAATACTCATTATATTATGGATCGACCTCCTAGAGCTTTCTATGTTTTATATCACATTTCTACTGATATATTTTATCTGCTCACATAGGCTTTAGATGATTGTTCATGGATAAAACCTTATCTCTTCACCTTAAATATTTTTACCTTAAAAAAAGGGTTTAGTGGGCTCACAAAATCAAACTAACCTTAAGGACCCCTCTATCAATAAATACTACCTATATAGACAATAATCTAAAGAGGGCCTTAGACATATGTAGTTCTCTAAAAGTGTGCAATATACTATATTCAAGGGCATGTAATTGTCTATTTTGTAACTTGACAAATACTTATCATGGTATCTTATTTGAGTGCTTTAGAAGTTTAATATGACTACTCATATGATTGATATGAAAATATGAGAGAATAATGTTTTATAAATTAGTTCTACAATCGTTTGAGTGAACTTGAATAGGTTTTTTCTTGGTGTTTACTTTATGCATAATAAATTGGATTAGATTTGTAATTTCCATTTGGATGACTTTTGAGGATTGGACAATTGATAATATTATAGAAATTTTGTGTTGATGCAAGTATCCCTATATGGGACACAAGTGTCTAGTAGCCTAGGAAGTTGTTGAGGATCTGAAATGGAAAGTCAAGGATATATATTAAATTTTAAGATTTATTTACAGTGCAGGAGATCTTGGTCATACAAAATTATAGTGTTAGACCATAAGATATATAGTTAGGCATAATGACATAGTGAATGTGAGCCTTTCAGAAGTAGGGATGTCTATAACTGAAGTGTAGAGCCTTGATAGGTATTTGTTAAGTATACAGGACCGAGATGTTATATCTATTATATTTTAGTATCTACATTTTATCCCATTTAATCTATAAATACAAAAGGATAAAGTTACTAGGATAAATAAAATAAAGGTACACCTATGTCTATAAAACACACATTGCCTATCTTTAAGCCCTAGTGAATTTGATTGTTGTTGTATGACTTATTACCAATAGCATGTACCAATATAAATCAGTCCATATAATCTAAAATTTTACATAATTTAAATACTTAAATAGAACGAAAGGAAGGAGTGAAATTGTGTCTATATGTAGCCATGTTTTCCCTTGGTACTTTGACTTGGTAAATATTATTCCTTATGAAGCATTAGAGCTGTGAGAGATTCAAAATTGAACCTTAGAGATTTTAAGATGGACATTGAAAGATAATTATTCACCTGATCCAATGTAAGGGTGAGTTGTGACATAACCATTGAGATCATTCAATCTTAGTAACAAAACTCAAGTGAAAGTACAATAAAAACCAAGTTAATTGGAATTACCAACTCCATCTGTAAAATGGAAGTAGTGTTAGGCTATTAAGGGTGTTGAATTTAAACCACACTACTAAAATTATCCAACTTATATAGATAAGAAGGGCTCAAAATGGCATTTCCTAGTGAAAATAATGCTTCTTGGTAGAGATTTAGTTCTTCTTGTAAATATTTTTGAATAAGTTTGAATATAAATTTATAATTTTTTATGTACTTACCTAGAATATGCATATTTAATGTGTCTCACACTGAAGTACGAGTCAAAATTATAATATGATCTATAACTATGTATAATATACATCACAAATATTAAAAACATTCTATCAAATATAAAAAAAAATAGTTGCAATGTGTATAGATTATGATTCTTGAGTGTATACCTGAATCATGAAAATTGTATCAAATTATGTCAATTATGTAAATGATGTATGTGTGGAGTCATGTCTCTATGACATGCTCCTACTAATATGCCCCCACATTTTAGGTAAGGGGAATAGAATTTGGTAGTTACCTTACCTTAAAAGGATAAGATAAGTATATAATCTATGTATTAATCATGTAGCATATAAGAGTAGCATGTGTAAGTATATGTATCGATTAATCTTGTGGTATGTGATCATAATGAGTATTAATATAGATGATATGGATCATGTAAACATATATAAAGTAACATTATAAGCTCAATAAACAATTAATCACACACATAAGAACACCCAATGTTACATATAAATGGGGTTGAAGAGACCAAAAACAAGGGGCATATTCAAATGCCACACAATTGAAATAATGACATATTCAAATGTTCAAATAGAATAATAAATAAATATATAGGGGTATAAGGTCCAACAAGTAAGGAACGTACATAAATATTCTACAATAAATATAATAGTAAGCAATATAAAGACACTCAAGGAAGGGAAAATCTAGATAAATGTAAGTCTAAGAAACTGATAAAAATGTATTATATTAGTTCCTACATGTATGTGTTAGAAAACAAAATTCGTTTAACATAGGATATCAAGTATGCTGTGAAATATGTAATCAAAACTATAGACATGTGTAAGCATTAATATATAAGTTCATCATGATAATGTGGAAGTGATCATAAAGTAATGTAGCATATATCAATCATGATCAAGGAAGTATATTCCCCTAACATAGTACATCACATAGGAACATGAAAGGTCCAACATATGTATGTGTATGTATCATGTATTTAGTGCATGCCTGTATCACACTCAAGTATGTATGAAACATATGTGTATCTGTAAAATAAATTATATGCTATCTACAAACACAAATTAAACAACATCGATGCCAAGGAGCTAGCAAACATGTGAATAATTAATATTTTTGAATTTTTGAATTTATTTGAATGTATTTATATTTTATTAGATATTTTATTTTTTATATATTTTAAAAGATATTACTCTAAGATCCCATCTAATGGATTCTTATATGTAGCTCCAAACTCAGAATATGGTACATCCAATTGGTGATACTACCAAGAATCATGTATTGATATCATAATTGCAACTATATAATGTGTTGTACTCTACCATGTCTCATAGCACTCTGTGGTTATGAATAGTTATAGAAGGTGTAGTGGTTTATGGAACCAATTGTTTAGTGCTCTATGGTTTTTTTTATGTATCTATTTTAAAACATGTTTGTTTGCTCTTGAAGAGTTTGAAAATATACAATCTATTTAATGATATCAATAGAAGGACCATTAGCTATGAGGAGTGGTAAATATACATATTAATAGTATAATTAGAAAGTGAATCATGTTCATTTTTAGAAAAACATTACTTGGTATTTTTTGTTTTAGATATATTTTCCTTTGTTATTAGTAAACATGGTTTTCCATGTTTAGCATTATATTTCATAAAAAATGACTAATATGTCATACAATAGAGTATGATTTGGATGCAAGTGTGACATTCCATTGAATATATTCAACACAATAATTGGATGATTTAGGTTTATGCACATGTGCCATGCCATATTATAGAGATGTAAATATTTTTTAGGTAGATATATTGAATTCACAAGTTGTGTCAACTATGATGTTTTGAACTTGATTCCATGTAGGCAAGGTTCAAAAATTTGATGCTTTGAGGAATAATTTTTTATTTATTCACATGAAGGCACATGTGTAACATTATAATAATGATGTATATCTTTCCTTTTTTGTAAATGTTCCTTGTGTACATGTTCTTATTCCAAATTTTTATTTTCTTATTCTTTTTTTGAATTTTCCTTAGACCTATTTCCATTTTTACATTATTTTTATTTTGAATTAACATAATCAATATGCATCATTGAATGATTTAGATTAGTATTTATAATATATCCTAAGGCTTGATGATCATTGTGATAAACTATGTTGATAGGATAAGTGATGTCCTATGTACATTTTCCCGATCCTTAACCATGATAAAAAAGTGTTGTAAATATTATTGTCTAGAACCATATACTTTTGAAAGATGAGTATCATTATTATTATTATTATTTTATAGGGTAAAAAATATGTTTTGGAAGGACCTGAAACCATGATTATAAAAGATTTAACTTTTAACCTCAAATGAGATGCTATAATAGTTGGCTCATATGGAATCAAACAACCAATATGCATCTACACCCCTACTTACAACAAAAAACTACAAAAAATAGTCTTATGTAGAATTTATGTCTCTATGAAACCACAATACAACCTTTATGAAACCACAACACAACCTCTACCAATAATGAGTGTCATTATTGAGCGGTAGTTTTTTTATCTTTTTCATCTAATTACTTTGTAACATATTTTGGTATAGACCTAACTTCTAAAACTTGTCTTACTCAAATTTTTATTATTTTCAATTGTTTTACTCTGAATTATCTTGTGGTAACAATATTCTCTATTTTTGGCACTAGTGTTTTAGTAAAGGTACTCACAATGTAAATGGGTTGCTTGAGTGATGTATCTATTATAGGATCACCATTATCAACTATAATTTATATTTTGTGCTTCAAAGGAAAATAGCAATTGATATGGTGCCCATGCATTTTACGATATACATAATAGTATTTTGATCTATTTATATGATGTAGAGGAGGTATTTTTATCACTTTATTTTAGAGAAATTCTATTATAATTTCACTTGAATTATTCATAAACTTTGGTATAATATTCGAATCACTTGTTTTAGGGTTTGATGCACAAAGTTGGGGGATAAAAAGTATGGGATTCCCTAACTTTCAATATTTTTTACAAAGGATGTACAATTTTTTTTAAATTTTTGATGCTCTGGAGTATGCTAGAGCCTCAAGAGCATATGCCCCTTTCAAAGGGAACACACTATTTTTAATTTATATAGGGTGTACACCTTTTATATAGGGCATACGACCTTTACAAATCAAAGGGTGTACAACCTTTGTAAAGCATAAAAGTTGTATGCCCCATAAAAATATATCTTTTTTTCTTACAAGTAAAATCATAACCGAATCGAATTTTTTTCTTCTCTCATTGTTTTTCAATTTTATATATAGTTATGTGCTTTGGAGTTTCATCTTGTCAACAAGATTTGGCATTCGGATTTCTAAAGGTTAGGTATGTTGATTTATTTTTATTTTTTAATTTATATTTATATTTATTTATTTAAGTAGGGTTTTAAATTATGATTTACATTAGATTCTCCTACATTGCCTAAAAATCTTGTGTTTATATTTAAAATTAGATACACAAGTTTGATGAATCTATTACATCAATAAAATGTTAGACAAAATCTAAAATTATTTGATTTTGTACAAGAAGTTCAATTATATGAGAAATGCAATTCAAAACATCAATAATTATAAATAATCATCAATGGTTTGCAACACTTTTAAGCTAGTAGTGCACACATTTAACTTACCAACACACTAGAGTCTATTTTTAATGAAGTAGAAAATGTAACTTCATAACTTGATGTAATGTTGCATTGAAGAGAGGCGTTGAAACAATTTTATTATCATACATTGTCATATGAAGATGTTAAGAAAAAAATAATAAAATAAATTGTGTGCACTTTAGTTATTAAGCCTAGAACCAACCAATCTCCACCAAAAAATTGTAAACACATTAGTATTGATTGGTGTGTTCATTAGGAGATGAAAAATAACTTTTGGAATAGGTGGTGGATGGTGTTTGATGATTCTCCATGCAAAAATAGTGAGATTCTATTATAATTTTTAAGAAAATTATATTATGAGTTTGTGTTATAATAAATTCTAAATTATTTTGACCTGAAGGCCTCCCAAGGTATGGAAGGTGGGTCTTTATTTGATATAACTGGTGTTAGGCAAGACCGAAACTGTCATAACCGAGCTTAGATAAATAGAAAGATAATATCACATGCCTCTATTCCTAAAAAATTTCATCGTAACATATAGATGGATAAACCATGAGGTGGTTACCACTATAACACAATTTATGATTGAGCATGGTATGCATACTTTGAAGACTTATACTTAGCCTATAGGTGGTGCTAGTGGTAGTGGTTTTGTTGGTATTTAGGGTAGTGGTAGTGGCAGTAGTGGTTTTGGTGGTGTTTTTATAGGTTCTAGTGTCCCTCATCCTACTCACATTATAGCTCTTGTGTATTATTGTACATCATGTGGGAGGAAGAGTGTGTGACCTCCTATTTAGGTATGACATGCAAAGAGTACATTTACGGATACTATCATGCAAAATATTATGCCATTTATATATGCTTCAATAGTGCATAAAACTACCATGCTAAAGCATATGCCACTTATATATGTTTTATCAATATATGACACTAGCATGCCAGACACTATGCAAGATGTACTAGCTTCATTAACTCCTATCAAGATATTTTAGGATCATGTTGTACATGAGTTATCGACTTCACCATCTATATTTAATACATAGGTTTAATTTTAATTATAATTTACTTATGTTTGTAAAATAATATTAAGTTTATTTTCTAGTGTGTGTTGATTTAATTAACTAATTTATTGGATTGAACTTATTTTTTTTGCTTGTATAGATGATTGGTGACATTTTGGGTAGCTCAATAGGCCTTGAATTTATTATAGAGACCACAATTGGCATGGGTGTATCATATACATAGGTTTGGAAACTTTTTAATTACATATTTATTCATGTACATGTTTATTATCCTTTGAAAAAAAACTATGTTTTAAGATATATATTATAATCATAGATTTATATCATGTTCATTACATTCACACAATAGTCATTTATTAGTTTTATAAATGATGAAGTATGCTATGGGCATACCTTATATATGTGAAGAAGGTTTTGATGATGTTGCAGTTATAGTAGAGAATCCAATATCTCTACAATAGGTCATGATTCAAGGATAGAGACTAGTGAGAACACATATCAAAATTGTTTTTAGCTTTAATCAATGATATTTTATGTCATATTTACATAATTATATGCACATCTAGATGTAAATATATATGTATGATCTATAGGATTCTCCATCATGGGCGTATATGTGTTCTCATAGCCCTAAAAAACCATTTAGATGGAATATAGTTAGTATAGAATCATTTTTTAAAATTTTACATTCTTAAAAAAAAATTCAAAATTTTAAATATACAATTTTAATGCATTAATTTTTATATTTCATATGTTGTGTATACACACAAAATTTCATGGGTTATCAATGAAATAATTGATGAATGACATTTTGAGAGGAGAATATCTCCTTATTTTTAGGCATCTAACACCCCAAACTCTACATATATGCCAATAAAGTGTAAATTATTTGGAGGCAATGAGTAGTAGGAGAGCTAGTTGTTATTCTAGGGGTTTAGTTGTAGGAAAAATAAATTTTGTATGTCGATATGACCCACATTGTATGACTATATGGTGTATTTTATCTATGTACATGTTATGGTCTACTTTTTCTCGATATATGTTATATTATTTATGTTAAAGTATGACATAGAACTTTGCATGTATCACACATATACTATTTGATAATATGATTCCTTTACCTATGCGTATTTTCTATTTTGATTATTTATTATTTAGACATATTACTGGTTAATGATAATTATTATTTCATATGGGGTTAAAAAAATTAACATTATTCTATAAGTCAGGTGCTTCATCATTATGTATATTTTTCATTAACATTTGATATTTACTATTTACTTGTTTGATAGACATTTAATTACATATAGATTAGTAACGATGATGTAAGTGGACTTGTAATCAATTTCATGGACATGTAAATATTATAAATTATACTTGACTATAATTGTTAGAAGGTATATTAATCCACTTGTTTATGTCTTTATACTTTGTTATCATAATGTGGTTCTCAATGTAATCTTGTTGTGCCTCATGTAGTCTTTTAAGTCTCTAGGATTAAATGATATGTCATCATCATAAGTATTATTTATTCATTGCATGATTTCTAGCCTATGTAAGGCCTCAATAAAAGATTATTTCAAATCACAACATATCATGTTGTTTACATTATTGTGCTTCATGTTGGATTTTAAGTTTTCAAGATTAGATGTTATGTCATCATTGTGAGTATTCTTTATTTGTTGCACGAGATCTAGCCTATGCAGAGCTTTGGTAAAAGATTATTGAAAAACATAACATATCATGTTGTCTACTAATTATAAATATGTTGATGCTTCAATAATTGAAAAAAAATTAAGACATCTCATATCATGATTTAATTACCATGGTGTAGACATTTGCTTGGTACTTTTCCACTATTATGTATAGGATTGACATACAAGTTTTTTCTCCTCCTAATCCATTCTTTGGAGAAGTCACTAAATCCCACTATTTTATAATTGAAACTCCAAATCTATCAATCAAATGGTTTATTCATCTCTTAATATAGTTTAATGAAAAATGCAATTTTCTTTGATTGATTTTGAATGTTTATCATTTTATGGGAAATGAGTATCAATAATTATTTTGATACAATTTTTTCAATATCTAATCTAGTTCAAGCACCTACAAAAAATAATACTTAATTTAAAAGTTAAATTTATTTTAATTTATTGATCAAACATTTATCTATATTTATAATGTTCAGTACACATCTTTAAAAAAATTCACATGAATTGTTCCTTTCACTTTCATCACCTAGGAGAAGGCTTACAAGATGATTTGTTTACAAGAACATAATAGATTTTGTAACACCATATTTGTTAGGACTCTATGACCAAATAGGGCCCCATAACCATTAAAACATCAGATTGGTACATGTCATGGATCAATCCACTCTTCAAAATAATTTTCCCATATCTATTTGAGGGAATGAGAAGTTACACACAACAAAGGACTCAATTTATCCTTACTCCCTAATTTCATAAGTGTTATAAATTTTCCACATGGTGATACATAAAAAGTGTGTTTTTGGTAATAAATATCCTATAATGGATTCAAGTTGTTTTAAATAATTATAGACCTTACATTTCATGCTTCACATAGTTTAAAGCTTTAGATGATCTATCAGATCCTCCTCCAACTTTGTTTTCCATTTTTTAGTTTATGTTGTAGAACGGGTCTACCACGTATTCATTAAAAGTCAAATAATCATCTAAGTATGAATTGGTACAACTATGATATCGAGCTATATGACGTAGGATGGGGGAAATTGTTTTGTTTTGTTCACTGGTCAGATGTTGAGTTGTAGTTCACTATGTTAGAGATTAGTAGGTAATAAATCTAATTGTTGTGTCAAAACCTTGTTTATACTTAATACCAAATCAAACAAGAAAAAGTACAAATGGAAACTATTTTTGTACAGACAAAACTAGGTGTTACATTGAAAACATTATGGGTAAAATAAAAGTCAAATGTTAAAACTTGGTTCCAATAATTATACTACTTGTCCAAGTCACATTGTTAGGGTACCTAATTTAAACCAATAGTCTTTTCCTAATCCAAACTGTTAATTCAAACCAAGACAAAAATTCCAACTTCTTGTTCATGTTATGTTGTTATGCAATTCACTTTAGTCCAAATCTAAGTTAAAATAAAAGTGCCAATTCTAAATCAATTTTTTTTTGAAGGCCAAACCAATTCCAATTGTAAGACCAAATTTTCAATTCTAGTCAAATAATGTCAAGATTAAAGTATTATTACAAGTCAAAATTTTAAAGCTTAGATAGAATCTTGATTCCCCATTGTCAATCATGGCCAATTATTGTATCCACATTCACATATTTTAAGCTTCCTTAAGTGTCTCAAGTAAGTCAATTTTCCTTTATTTATTCACAAACTCAAGTTTCTAAGATAAAAACCTTTCAAGATAAGACCAAATGCAAAATATTTCCAAAATTCCAAACCTCTAACATTGTATACTTGAAACCACTATGCCCAAAGCTTGTGAGCATGTCCTTTGAGAAACACATCTGAAAAATTTACATTGGCATACCTCTGATTGGTGTATTCCAAATTGACATTTACCTTATCATAATCCAATCATCTTACCTCAAACCAATTCTTGATCGATATTCCAAGTGAGTTCACATACCAAGTTAGAAAAACATATAAAGCATTCAAGACCTTTTAAAAATCATTACAATAAATGTAAGCATGCCTAATTACACATATAGTTGGGCCATTTATAACCCCTCATTTGACGAGGAGGTAGCTTATAATCCCTATGGGTATGACCACTACATATAGGATGAAAAAAATCAATAATACTTACCTAACGTGCCATATAATGCAAAAATTAAATAATATAATCTATACCTTCTGATTATATCACCTATTGTTGAATAAGGCCAATACAAACCATATATTTCTCACATACCCTTTGATATCAATCATGATCATAATTTGATGTACCTTGTAATTATTCCACCTAGTGTTGAATATCGACAAGGTCAATTCAATCAATAACCATTTGACAACAAAGATAAATATCTTGTTAGATTTTTGGTAATGGGTGAAATGTTTCCCCTTGGTCTTCCTGTGGAGGATTTGTGCTATTTGGTTAGAACACCTAAAGACACACCTCTTAAGTTATTAGATAACCTAGATGCCTCTTACCAATATCCAACTTTCAATCAAACCTTAGTGATGTTGGACAAAGGAAAAGGTAAACTAGTTGACCCTTACACACAAAGCCATCTTATTACTTCATAAATAAAAGAAGATAATCTAGATTTAGCTACTTTATCTAACTCCTTAGTCACATTAAAATTTTAAAATCCCACATTATTAGATTCAAATACTCCAACATAAAAACCATTATATTTGTCTACCTATCTAATGTATAATTTCAACCCATTTTTCATAGAATTGTTATACAATCTTTAGCAAGCTTAACACTCCACAAAAGTTAGAAATACTCACTAAGGTGGCTCTATAAAACTTAAAAACAAACATAATAATCTTGAACACCTCTATTCTAGTCTATATTTATCTACCTTAGCCTACCAATGCCATAGATCATAATCTATTTATAGAAATACAAGAATGAAGAATTAGGGAGAGAAAATGCAAAGGAAGTGAACAATTTTGCCATCTTGCACATAGAGGGATTATTGATCAATAAGAAAAGTTACCTCCACCATGTGATACACTTTATCTTTCACATATATGTGCAATTAAAATTTGTCTCCCACTCCAAATGAGTGTTCAAAAAATAAATTAGCCATTACCCCCCACTTAAACAAGAGTCTAAAAAAGGTAAAGGATCTACATTTTGACAAGAGAGAACTCCATAATTATGATGCCCCACTACAAATTCTTCAAACACACATCCATATTAAAAAAAATTATATTTTTTATGTGTCTCTATGGATAATGGCACCCCTAACCACCTAGTTAGCATGAATAATGTTTATGACACCTCATTAGTGAATATTGTTAGCATGAATAGTGTTTATAACACCTCACCAGTGAATAGTTTTTCCCACCTTATTAACATTAATCATGATTTATTATCCACATCACTATCCTCTAGTTAAAAATATCTCATATTTTATACGTTTCTTGATTGTAATCAAAACATTGTAGGATCACATGAACACACAAAAAGACCACTCTATTTTTGGTTGATGCAAGATTGCATGAACACTTGGATGCTCCTACACTAGACACTTGAGGTTTTATAATTTGAGATCATACTCATATGGGGTATGTCGTAAAATCACTCTTTTGGTTGTCCATTGTAATCACCATGATATCCCCCTCCAAAACACTACATATCACAGATGTTATTGTCATTCCTTCTCCATTCCAAACTAGTACTTTCTTGTTTTCCTTCTCTCCTATTTAAAATTATTCTCCTTCTCTCTCTCTCATTATCCTTATGTTATTTTAACCACCATATATTATATTTTTTATGGTATTTCACCCATCATCAACCATCATCCTCCAACAAGATTCTCTATCATACATCTCACTCTCCCATGTGAGTTGAAATCCCCCACTATCCATCCACCTCCACCTAAAGCTAACATGGATTTTTTAAAACACTATATAGCCTTTAGTTGGATCAAATTTTTTATCTTCTCCCTCATGTATATAATATCATATATCATGTCATTATGTGCATTAGCTTGCACAACATCTACATCCAATGTTTCCCCTAAATAAACATGAAACTCTTTTTGCCTTCCCTCTTCCTCTTTTTGAAACTCTACATGGATATAAATTTCCTCCACATGAAAATATACATGGTTTACATCTTCATTCTTATTAATTGTTTCACTCATGGAAACATTTTCCCAATCATGGGTATTCACCATTTTTTTCCCCTCATCACATAATGGGTATCCAACATCTAGTTCAACAAATGTCATATCTACCTCCTACTTCATGAGGATTACTTCCCATATTATTTAATAATAAAATTCTTCCTCTTTTATGATTTTCAAATTATATTTGGGCTCTTCACATGAGTACCTAACTCCATTTTTGTCCTCCACAACAACCATTTTCTCTTATGTAATTAGTTCTCTCTTTAATAAATCCACATTTGATTGTAGGGAATATAATATCTCCCACATCCCTTCTTTTTATTATTTAGTTTCAAAATCTTCAATTTTTGCATCCACCATGATCTTCAACTATGCTTTCCTTTTATTCAATATCTTATCCAAGTATTCCATTTTTGGTGTTCCTCATTTCATACCTACAACATAATAATATGCTTTGACACATTCTACCCAATGGCCCTCATTTTTTAGAAGATACCTAATCTTGTTTTCTACCCAGAATAATGTGGAAAACAATAGTTCTCCTCTCAGCAAGATTATCTAGACATCTTCTACACAAAACTCTCCTCTTTATTTCAATATGCCTCCTCTTATTTCTTACCCATAACAATGTGAAAAACAAGGCAACAGTTGTTTTCTACTCATAAAAATGTACAAAAAAATAATTTAAGCAATATTTGAACATGATCTGATACCAAATGATGATTTCATAAATCCATAGATCTTACAAACACATATCTCTCTATAACATTTCAGAACTAGCTATATTAATTTAAACAATCCATAAAAATAGACTTGTTTTACAACTCTTTAACAAGCTTAACACTCCATAAAACTTGGTAATACACACCAAAGAAAGTCTAAAAATCTTACAAGAAAATCTCATAATATTTACCACCTCTATCCTAATATAACCTCATCTACCTTAGCCTACTAATTCCATGGATCATAATTCATTTATATAAACATAAGAATGAAAATTAAGAGAGAGTGAAAATGAAAATGAATCCAATAAATTCCCCATCCTACACTTGGAGAATAGGAAAATTTTCCTCCACCATGTGCTCCACTTTAATTTACACCCTAGAAATATGTGCTACTCAAATTGGTCTCCTGCTCCACATGGGTGGTTAATCTAGAATGTATCCATTATCCCCCACTTAGACAAGAGTCTAATAAAGGTAAAGGATCTACTTTTTTACAAGAGATCACTTCATAATTATGGATCCCCACTACAAATTTATCCTATAAACATCCACATCAAACAAAATTAGATGTCCAATGTGCCTTGATGGATAATGGTCCCCCATCCTACACAATTAACAAAAATAGTTTTTATGAAACCTTATTAGTGAATAGTGTCAACATGAATAGTGTTTGTGATAGTTCATCAGTGAATATAGTCCCACCACCTCATCATCATGAATAATGATTTATTCACCACATCATAACTAATGCCCCACCTCCATAAGGGGTGACCATTAGTCCACTTCCACAAGTGGAAAATAATCTTCTGCCTTAATATGTGGTGACCAATGTTTCGTTGCACTAAGTATTAATTAACCCACAACCAATGTTGTCTAACCAATAGTGTGTTTATATTATTTAAACACTTACCACTTTTATTTAACAAGGGGCCTCTTCAATTTAACATGTTCTCCCTTTGTAACATATTCTTAAGAATCAAAAGTAGGTTCCCTTCCAATCTCAATTTATTTTAATAAATCCCAACAAAACTTTTATCCATTTAGGCCTCAGTTCCCTCCAAATCAATGCCACATTCAATAGCAAGTGACTTGAAAAAAATAAATCCCCTATTAGCAATACAACTCAAATCAAAGAGTGGATATTCATGGTAGAACCAATCAAGTAAAAATTCTCCAATATTCTATGCCACCTCTTTACCTAGGTTAAAGTATTGTACCTTTGAATACCCAATAAATTTTTCCTGCTTCTTGTCAATCTGGTCCAACTTTTTAGGATTTTTAGGAGGTCAAATATGTTTTTTTAGTCATTCAAGTGAGTAAGCAAAGTAATAAGATTAAATTGGATGACATTTGATCTTATCCTTTTGATATCATCTACTTTATGTATCTTTTTGTATCATTTTGAGATGCCCAAATTCAAAAAATACAAAGGGAAAGGTGATCCCAATAAACATATAAAAGACTTATGTTATTCATGATAATAATTTGCATATATCCCTATATCCCTATATATTATGTTTCCCCACAACTTGGCTAGGCATGACTTAGAATGGTTACTTGGTTTACCTAAGAATTTTGTACATAATTTTGATGGCTTATCCATGAGATTTGTCCATCACTTCTATTTCAATGTCAAGCATGAGTTGACTATGGTTGATCAAAATATATAAAAAAGAATATTTATTTACTACTTGTTTATAATGTTAGTGCTCATTAGCCAGCCAAATCCCACATAATCCCCTCAAAAAATAATTGGCTACCATGTTCATTACCAATTTTTAGTTTGATGTAGCTCATAACCTCAAGTTTATTTTCACCAATATGTTTTAATAATTTATTACAAAAGTAATACATATTGAGAAATAAATCATACATAAAATGATAATCAAGCTCAAATACAAGCTCTTATGTAAGTGTAATAAACTATATCGAAAAGCCTAAACCATTCAATAAGAACATAAATGTCATAAGAGATGGGGTAATTAAATTCCTACATGTACAAATGGTGAAACCACATCCTATGTAGTTAAACCCACCTACAAAACATCTCACTTTGTAAATACTATCTCTAATAAGAGGTCATTATCAAAAAAAAAAAATTAATAATCTTAGCAAGCCTATTGAGATATGTTTTCAAAATCTTGTTGCTACTAACATGATTATTTGGCTAGTTATAAAGCCATTTCCCTAAAACTAGCCTAAACCTGATTGGTATGGTGAGAATTAATTTTGTGATTATCATCAAGTTAAGGGCCATTATATTATAGATGTGTGCATCTTTACCATCTCATCCAATATTTTCTTCAAAGTGATGAAATAACATTGGGTAATGTGTACATGAAATCTAATCAAGAATTGGGTATTTATCAAAACCCTTTTCCATAGTATAAGGCCAATCATAATTAAAATCAACATCAAGATCAGAATCAAAATCAGATTTAGAGATAAAACTAATAGCAACTAAACTAGATTTAAGGTTAGGATGCCCATTCTAATCAATTTAAATTTAATAATGTCCCTTATGACTATAATATTATAGGTTGTATCACTATTGGACATATCATTCCCATTAAGATCAATCATAAACCAACTACTAAAAATACTTGATGACCTTTATGGTGTATTTTATGACCTCTACCTCCATTTTTTGGTAATCCTTATTTGGCTCATAATATACCAAAAACTAATCAACAACCAAGAGTTAATATTTTAATCCTTTATTCCCCTTCTTCTAATTCTAGTAACCCTTACTAACTCGAAGTTTCACAATCATAACTTGACGCTCTATGGTTACCATTCAAGGTCTTACACCTCCTTCTTCTAAAAATTGTACTCAAGGTCCTTTATCTTAGAAGACCAAACTCATTTCTACTATTTATGAGAAACCTTATAATATTATGGAACAACTATAAAAGACTTCAACACATATTTCTAGTTTAGATATTTTTCTTACATCAGATGTCCATAATAATAAATTGAAAGAGGTTCTAAATTAGTCTAAGATCCCAAGTGACATTATGCACGATAAATTTTAAATGATTGTGAGTCATCTGGATCTACACAAATAACTCACTTTTGATCAAACTAATATGTGATCCCTTGGACATTTTCATAATAACCCACTTTACATAGAAATAATAATTTCCTAGCATAAAGTTAAGGGTGTCCTCATACACTAGTTTAGGGCTAAAAATTTAACATTAAACTGGGTAAAACATTTAGGCTACACAATAATATATCATCATATGGATACCATCACTATCCTAGATTATGATAGTGAGTAATAGAAATCTTAGCATACCATTTTTTTTAATTATTATTGTTGGGACTCTAACCCATGATACTTTGTACCAAGTTTTTAAATTGAAACAATTATGTAATTTTATTCTTGGAAGATCATGGATTTATAAATTACATGTTGTACCTTCTACTCTTTATTAGTGTATCAAGATTCCCCATTATATATTAGAAGTTATTATTCTCGGTGACCTATATCCATATTGATTATATAATCACTTAGAAGTGGAATGGGAAAGCTAAAACAATCTCTTGAGTATAGACTATCCCTAAGAAAAATAATGATATAGTTGATCAAAAACCTAATTCTAATTATGTCAATCCAAATACCCTAACTTCTACTTCATATGCACTACCTACTTCAATGGATAATAAATTTACCATTCAAGACAAAAATCTTATGGAATACAATACTAGTAATGCTTTCCATACAGCCAAGTTGTCTAAAATGCCTAAATAATATGAAATGAAAGTTACTAAAATGAAATGTCATAAGAAAGATGATTATCATTAAAAAAGACCCATAGTTTTCATAAAAAACACTTTTTAGGAATAAGAACAAATTAAGGCCAATGGTGATTCATGAGTATATAATGTTGATTTTTCTACCTAATATGAAATCACAAAGTATTATTCCAAACAGGATAATGGATAATCAAGCCTACAAGGGAAAAGGTTTAAGGGAAAAAAAATAAGGACTTATTGAGCCAGTATCAGTTGAAAAAACTAAAGGAACTTGAGGTATTGGATATAAACCACTTGGGGTGACCATTTATATCTCAAGAGTGACTTTAATTTATCATCTAACATAGAAAATGCCAATAGTGTTACAAAGTCATATTATAGCATTTACGATGAGTTAGATGCTAGTAACCTATTTGACCTTAATACCATATATACCGTTACTTATATGTCATTTTATTCCCCTCTTTTCCTCCATCATCCCCAATTGATTTACAGGGACTATGAAGAATCATATATACCATTAAAATGTTTTATTAATGATAGGATAATTTTTAAATTCTTAGGCCTCAAAGATAATTTGCCTCTTTGTGATCACAAACAAGGATTTGTTATTACATTAGACCATACTACCTATTTTGGATAGTAGTTGAACTTCCTTAGTGACAAACAAAAAGAAAAATAAAATCAAACATTGATTTTTGGAAGTGAAAACCTCTTTGAGGTGCTTTTGGAACAAGGTAAAATTAAATAAAAAGTTTATTCCCATGGTGAAAACATGTTTCAAGTGCCATTAGAGGGGAAATTCACCCTATTATAAATGAAAAATAGGCCTCCTTTAGTCCTAAAATTATATTCTAATCATGAATTATTTTAGAGGATCAAAGAGTATTTTGTCTATTAACATAGTATTTCCCATAAGCCTTTGTCAAATGGCCTTTTCCAAACCATTGACATTCAAAGTCTTCTTGCATGGGTGAAATCGACAAGCCAATCGAGCCACTAAAAGAAAAAGAAGACTAATGTAACACATTATCGACTATTTTAGAAGATGGTTCCACACTGTTTATGGAGGATACCATCGAAGTGAAAATTAGATCACCTTTTGATATTAAATGGATCAAACTTTGAGTGTCACACACTGAAGAGAAACATAACATGCTTATTATACTCCTTATATAGTTTGTTGAAACTTTTTCATGGTTATATGTAGACATTCCTATCTTAAACCTA
This sequence comes from Torreya grandis, assembly GCA_037957365.1. Lineage (NCBI taxonomy): Eukaryota > Viridiplantae > Streptophyta > Pinopsida > Cupressales > Taxaceae > Torreya > Torreya grandis. Next base: position 1,521,647 of record JARHVA010000256.1, on the reverse strand, counting down.
GATTAGTTGTATGTCAACTTATTATACAACCTAATACCAAACTCATCAAGTAGAAGCTAAGAAAAATGTACCCTCACATAATCATATTTGTTAAAAAAAATTAGAAAAACTATTGGAGGTAGGGTATACCCATATTATTAAGTATTCAAAATGGATATCCAAGATATACCCAATCAACATAATGCCAAAATAAATATGATGATGCATTTATTTTCATTATACCAATGAACCATGCCCAAAGGATGACTCTATTTTCCCTGACATCAATATGATTATGTATTCCACAATAGGGTATGAGATTTTATCTCTTATGGATGGCTTCTCATGATGTAATAAGATTTAAATTCCACCTGAATATCAACATAAAACAATGTTTACCATGTCATTTGGACTCAAGAAAGATAGTGCCACATACCAATGTGTAATGACTGTCCTTTTCCATGACATGATGCACAATATTGTTGAATACTACATGTATTCTATTTTGGGAAAATATAAGATCATATGAAGACATCTAGATGTATTACAAATAATCTTTGAAAGGCTTCATGAATAAAAGGTAAGGATTAATCCTAAAATATGTATATTTAGCATTATTTCATCAAAATTGTTGAGTTTAATTATATCTCACCAAGGAATTAAAGTTGATCCATCCAAGGTTAAGGCCATTACACAAATGCCTCAGCTTTAAAATCTAAAGTAGCTCCATATCCTATAGGGAAATATCTAATCCGTAAGGTGGTTTATTTATTTCTTGGTAGACAAATGCCATCCTTTTGATCATATTCTATCAAAATGTACTATTTTCTCATAGAATGCTAATATTTAATAGGAATTTGAATAATTAAAATAATATCTATAAAATACACATGGTTTAAGTTGACCTAAACCTAAAAAATCATGGCTTATATAAAAATCAACAACTGTATGTGCCTTTAGGGCACTCTTGACATAACATAATGATCAGGGGAAAGAATGATTCATATACTATTTGAGCTATAATTTTTTTTACTTATTAACATAATTAAAACTTAATTGAAATTCCTTTCTTATTCATGTGTTTTATACCCAAAATTTGTGACATTATATGTTCAAAAATATGACCATTATTGTTTCCATTGTGGACCCACTCAAATACCTACTTTCCAAGGCAACTTTTACTAGTCATGTGGCCAAATAAATCATGTTTCAAAGTGAATTTGAGATTGAATATGTACATAAAAATACCATTAATGGGTATAAACTTGTATATTAGCTTGTCAAAGTACCATTATTAGATACCAATCTAATCATTTTCAAATTTCCCAATGAGTCAATCATGAACCTAGATGGCACTTGTTTTGAGACTCAACATTAGACCCTTGAATTTTATGGTTCCTTCACTTCTCATGGATCAAGAGTTGATATTAAATTCATAACATTGGAAGGGGGTATCATTAAAAAATCATTTCAATATGTGTTTTCTTGTACCAATAAAATAATAGAGTATGAAGCACTCACTTTAGGTTTTCATCTAGTAGTACAATGTAATATTAAGAAATTACATGTTCATGGATACTCTTATTTATATTTTAAATAGGTGCTAGAGAATACCAAACCAAATATTAAAATATTATTCCTTACAAGAATATGGTGGGCCATATTAAATAAAATTTTGTAGTCGTTTAATTTAAACAGATTCCTAGACCCAATAATGGATTTATTGATGTAATGGAAATAATTAGTTCACTAATAATAACTGTAGATCATCCTATAAATTACTAGTTTATTATTAAACATCTATTAAGGTCATCTCATGAATATTTCACATAAAAAATGGTATATGATATTATTGGTCCCATCTCGCCTTGGTACTTTGATATATATGCCTATATCCATGATAAGATTCTCCTTTTTAACCTTTCTTGTACCAAAAAAAAATCCTTCATTCATACCACATATCATTATACCATTCTCACTACCACACTATATAATAGATTATATTATGTCCAAATCTAAATCACTAATTAGATTTGATAGCATCCATATTAGCACTTAAAGAAATACACGAAGGGATTTATGGGGCCCACACTAGTGGACTAGTTCTTATCAAGAAACTAATGTGTACAAGGTATTGTTATTCCAATATGGAATTTTATGCATCTGCTTATGTATAAAAGTATGTGGTTTGTCAAAACATGCCAATATTATACATGTGCCAACTTATCCACTTCAAATCATCACTATGATGTGGCCATTATCCACATGGGAACTTGATCTCATAGGGGAAATCAATCCTCCTTCCTCTAATTAACATAAACATATCCTTATTTAAATTTAATATTTTACAAAGTGGTTTGAATCCATTCCCCTCACTTAACTGATATGAATATTTCAAAATTCATATGCAATAATCTCATTTGATGCTTTAGCATTCCCTTTGATCTCATTTTTTATAATGGTGGCTCCTTTGAAAACAAGGATATAAAATCTCTATGTGTTAAAAACCATATCAAGAAACACTTTTCCACTTCCTATTTTCCTCAAAGAAAGGGCTAAGATGAAGTAAATAACAAAACCTTGATCTAAATCCTTAAAAATACTTATAATGATTTTGACTTGAATTAAAATTTTAATTATTTTCCACCTTTTAGGCTCAATGTATCAATACTCAAACCCCAACATGAGCCATACTATACACCTTTATTTATGGCATTGAATTTATTATCCCTATCAAGATTGATTTAACTTCCTAGCACATTTCATTATAAGATATCAGTGATGAGGAGTACATAGTTTATCAAATACAAAAATTTGAAAAACTTGATGAAAAATGAGTAGTTGATTTGAATAATATCTAAACATATCAAACTAGGTTAAATCATAGCTATAATAAGCACATATAACATAGAGACTTTGAAATTAGTAATCTAGTTTGAAAAGAAACCCAAAATAATACCAATGACACCCATGGAAATAAAGGTAAAATTAGGTCTAATTGGTTGGGCACATTCATAATCACATTGAAATATGGATATAGATCATATATATTAGCTACACAAAATGGGAAATTGTTGGATGAGCCCATCAATATTTTATATCTCAAGAAATTTTACACGTGATTTGCTTTAACATTGTCTATGAGGACCTCTACTTAGGGAAATGACCTAAAAACACCTTCCATTCATCCCACCTCTAAATTGAATCAGTCCATATTTATTTTATCCCCTCATTCTATAATTATTCCTTATCTTGATTCTATTTGATTAGTATAAAAAATGATTCTAGATGCCAACATTCAAAGAAAGTTTCAAGTAGTTTTGGTCATTATCAACACATTTAGGATAGGTAATATCTCAAAGTAGCTTATGCATTATTTCACTTATATGATGGTCTTTTAAAGTCATATTTTTTATCTTCTTAAATAATGTACCATTTTTTATATTCATATGCCATTCCTATTTTCGACCATTGTATTAATTCATACTAACTTCCATTAGGGTTAAAGTTCGTTAACCAAAGGTCCATTTGGATGATGTATTTAGTGATCAATTTTTGAAGTCATCTTAGTCACCCATTTTCCCATGCTCTCACTATTTTGTGATAAATTTAAGACACACTCTCACCAATTTGTATCTCGTAATCCTCCATTGAGGTAAGACGCTTAAAAACCCAAACACTTTCAAAACAAGTTTGAAAAATGTAAAAATTTGAAAAATAGAAAAAGAAAAATAGAAATAAAAAAGTTCAAAAAGGGATTAAAATATTTATGAGAAATATTAGGTTATAAAATATTTGTTTGTTTTGTCGTCTTATTCATCAGTGGATTTTGGTTCTATTTTGGATGGCATAGTTTGTCATATTTATTAGGTGGGAACCCCTTATCAACCATGATCATTTCTAGTTACCATTACCATTATTTTGTTATCCCTCTAATTTCTTGGAGAATTAAATCAATCTAAGTTCCACACGAACTATGTAAGCATCACTTGGATCCATGGGGCATCTTGAGTAAACTTGACCAATCTTATTACCATTTCATCGTTCCTTAGTTTTTATATAATACTCTCAGATTTTTGTGATTGTACTTTTCTTATTATTATTCTATAATCAAGTCTCTTACTTTTCATCATTTTTATTCTTTCCCACATCCTTTGGATAACTAAATTTGGCTTGAACTCCATTGGACTATGTAGGCAGTGTCTACTTGCCTAGGGCATTTGGAGTTAACTTGGCCACCCTTTCCTTGTTTTTCTATTGCCCCATATTATCCAAGTTGCCATTTTGTCATATCCATTTCCCTCCATAACTTAGGGTAAAATATCCAAGATTAATGCATTACATTCACACATACATAAATAATTCAATAATTCCTTATTTTCTACTGTGTTTGTGTGTTTTTCAATAATGATTATATATTATTGTTCTTGGTGTGTCTCTTTGATTGTTCTCTTGACCAATATGACACATTTTATTTTTATTTTATTTTTGTATTTTATTTTCTTGCTTCATTATATGGTTTTTTTCTCTTTATTATGTTATCAACTTGACTCATTCCATTATACCAATAGGGCCATTATCATGGTGCCTCATATGATGAAGTTGTACTTGAGTCTATCCATTAGCATATGTCAGCATTGTCATCATGGTTTTATCATTGATGTATTATTTTTCAATTATTTATTTGATTAAGAGTTAATCATTATGCATATTATGACCTAGTCATCATGATGTTTTATATCATGGTACATAACATTCAATACTACATCAAAAATCAAGTGTTATAAGTCTCACCAGTAATGCTTCAACAAAAAATCTCATTGTCTACCATCATTCAACAAATTAATTAATTTCCTAGTCATAGATTCTAAACAAAATACTTTATATTGGGGTAAACAATTTAAATTGATAACAGCTAAATTCACCCTAGTGGGGAACCTTCTTTCATCAATGATCAAATCTAACCTACTAGGGTACATTATTGTAATAAACCAAGACCAACCTCTTTGAGGCCATGTCGACCATGTATTATTTCTTATAATTCCAATCCCATATATTTCTCCCTTTATTTTTCTTGCTCTCTTTTTTGAGGGCCCATCTATTTCAACTTCTTTTCCAACCATCTATTTGATGGGGCATCTAGGTCTAATCAAGAACCTTTTAGGGCATAAAACCAAGACCATGAACTCATAAATTTAAAATAAAATATATAAGAGTGAATACATAATTATTACATCATTATCAACTTTATTATTATATAATTTTTCATTATTCCTAAATATATTGCCTAGTGTCTCTCAATCCCTTCTCAAATAGGGATAAAATGCAGACACTTCACTTTAACCACTTCCATCTCTAAACTATAATCAAGAGTGAATTTTTATAATACATTCATGTTTAACCAAAAATCACCACTATACCTAATTTACCTATACAATTATTATTTTAACTCAAAATCATAATGATACATCCCTAATTAGGGTAATGGATCATATTGCATCATTAACCTCATCGAGTGCATCCAAAATTAAATCAACCCTTTTCAAGTGTCTTAACAAGAAAATTAAGTTAATACTTGATTGATAAATACAATCATGAAAAAATCCACTATTCTTATAATTATATATTGATCCCACTTAATCAATCCTAATCATTCCTCTAATAGGAAAATCCATGGATTTGAAATTATCGTATTTTCCTAAATTCAAAATTAGAATATTGCCTCATGAATGAATGACATATTAAAACAATGTGTGCAAAAAAATAAAGTTTATGATATGTCTTACAGTTTACTTACATACTCAAGACAAGTTCTTACACCTATCTTGCATGCTCTTCCTCTTACACCTCTCTTACACACACCAAGAGGACCAGTGACTGCAATTATTTTATAACATGCCTTACACACTCTAAAAAGCCTTAAATGGATTCTCTTAAACACTCCATGTTTTTAATAATATATTTTAGGATTGATCCTCAATCCTCTATCTTAAGATGAGATGAAAGTTTCACAATTATTCAAGAAATCTATAAATATGAACTTCATACCTCTCATTTGAAGAAGCTTTTTCATACAAACTTACTCTATAAAATTATACATGGAGCTTCAACCAATTATTTTGCCAAATATAATCGAAGCCAATGATAGGTTTTTTATTTAATCATATGTAGGTATTTTTTGTCTTCTCCAATATTGATTTAAGATTAAGCTACCATCATTGGAGAATAAACGAGGAAGACATTCAAAAAAATATTTGTCAGACTCATTATTATCATTATGATGCCTTTTGGGCTCACTAACTCTCCCAAAACTTTCATGGATATTATAAATAATGTTTTACAATATTTTATAGATAATTTTGCATTGGTTTTACTTGATGATATTTTGATTTACTCTAAAAATACATCTAAGCATGAACAACATTTGAAACTAGATTTGTAGAGGTTAATATAGTGTAAGTTATTTGTAAATTTATGAAAATATACATTATTCTAGCCTAAGGTCCATTATCTTAGATATTTTATTTATAAATAAGGTATTACTATTGATTTGGCCAAGATCAAAGCAATACAAGATTTTCCTACTCATATTAACATTCATGAATAGCACAATTTTATGGGCTTGGTGAGCTAATACCATAGGTTTCTGGAAATATTTTCCATCATAGCCAACCCCATAACTTCCTTGCACGATAATGATAAGATGTTTTTTCGATCACCCCTTTATGAATAGAGATTCTGAAATCTTAAGTTTTTTCTTACTATAGAAGCCCTAATTATTATACCATATCCAAATGGTAATTTTGAGGTTTAGGAAGATGATTATAAATAAGTTTTTGGTGGCATATTAACCCAAGATGTCAAAGTAGTAGATTATGAGTCATAAAAGATAAAGGAGAAAAAAAAATCCAACACATGTCATAGATCTTGCTATCATAGTTTATGCATTGAAATAGTAGAAGAATTTTATTCATGGAAAATATTTCAAGATGAAATCTAATCACCACAATGTGGAGCATTTGTTTTCCTAGGAGAATCTGAATGCATATTACCATAAATGGATGGAAGTTGTGAACAACTATGACATGGGCATTTCATATGTCAAGTGAAAGGAAAATCACATTGATGCAATTAGTTGACACATGTACCTTGATGTAATTTTTGTTATCATGTCTAATTTTAGAAATGTGTTAAAACATTGAATGCCTAAGTGGGCTAGTTTAGACCCCTAGCATACTCTGGTGTATAATTAAATAATAATGATTTATTATTTATTAACACATAGTGGAAACCTTATGTAAATAAATAATAAAACATTATGGTTTATTATCTACAAATAAAATTAAATGATTCTTAGGATGGTTGGACCTGCTAGTTACAACAGTGACCTCCCTTCATCCATATTATACATAGGGTTTTACCCCTACTTTAAAATACACTTTGTAATTCGGTAAACAGGATTTTATCTCTATGAATTTCATATTTTCATGTGATAAATATTTTATAAAGGTTATATGAAGGCTTATGTGAAGAAGTGATAAGTAGGAAGGATTTTTATTGGGGTGCATAGTTTCTTAATTATATGAAAATCTTGATCATGGGTTTTTTATCTCTCAAGGTTTCCCATGTTAAACTATTGTATCACTATGTTCATTGATATATATGTTTTTATAATATTCACTCATCTAGATCTCTGTCTTGCATATTATTTTATACATTTAATGCATTATTTGAAAATGTTGTGTTAAAAAAGTAAATTTTGGATTAATATTGTCATGAGGTGAGAGTAGTTTTGACTGATAAACCTATAAAAAAGTGTATTGATGAATTTTTATGGAAAGTGATACCTTGGTAAAGCATAAAAATAGAATTTATATGCTAAAAAGTGTGAAATTGTGTTGTCAAGTTTTGAAATAGGTGCATTTATCAACTCATTATGCTCACCTTGGTGTCACTAAAATGACATATGAACTAAAAAGGTATTATTTTTAGCCTTGAATGAAACATGATGTGATTTGATTTTTTGACCAAATATTTGAAATGCCAACACATTAAGGCTAAATATTGCTATTTTGGAGGACTATTTTACCAATATGAAGTGTCAAAATACAAGTGGGTTGTAATCTCATGTGATTTTAATTCTGGGCTACATAAACCTCATAGAAAAAATGACACCATTCTAGTTGTAATTGTTAAATTGATAAGGTAGGTCATCTCATTGCTAGAAATATAACATATGATGCTTATGTTTTTAAGATAATAGTTGTTAAATATTTTTTTCAACTACGTGGCATGCCAAAAGTAATCATTTCAGATCTAGATAAATTTTTGACATCAAGGTTTTGGAAAACTTGGACACAACCTTCAAAACCCATTTGAATTTAAGTTCTACGTACTGCCCAAAAATGGATGGTCAAACTAGAAGGGTAAAAAATAGTGGAAGACATGTTTCAAGTGTACATGATGGAGCAACACTCAAAATGAGAATAAGACCTTCATTTGGTTGAATTTATCTATAATAACACTTTTCATTATGTGATTAAAATGGATTATTTTGAAACTCTATATGGACGTAAATTTATAAATCCTCTTAGATGGGATATCTTGGAAAATACAGATGTTATTAGAACTGATATAGTATAAGATAATGATAATCATAAGGTAGTTATTAGGTAAAATCTCAAAATAATAGATGATAGACAAAAGAGTTATGCATATTATAAAAGAACACCTTGAGAATTCAATCTAGGTGATAAGTTTTTTTATAGAGTTAGAACACATAAAATTTAGAAAATCATTTAAGCTAGCTATGCACTATGTTGGACCTTTTATATTATTGAAAATATCAATCTTATATCCTTTTGGTTGGCTCTTCCTCTTTATCTATAAAGGATTCATGATGTTTTCCATGTTTCTTTTCTTAGAAAGTATATTTTTGATCTTAATAACATATTGGATTGGAAAAATACCTAGGTTATATAAGACAATAAATTACAGAGCTAAAACCCATGAGGATCCTACACCATCATAACATTAAGTTAAAAAATAGAGACATACAATAAGTATTTGTCCAATGGGACCCACTTAGTGACACAAGTGTCATTTAGGAAGATTCTATTCTTTTTAGATTAAAATATCCTCATTTATTTGAATAGCCACCTGGATAGATCTTCTTTATGCAACAAAGGATGTCATGACCCATTTGAAACTTTTCTTATATTTGTTTTTATAAAGTTATTATATCTTGTTTCATTAAATTATGTTGTTTTGACCACTCCTAGTCTGATGAGACCGTGATGTAATTAACACACTATGATATATGTGGAGATGACTTTGGTATATGGTTGTATTTAAATGGTTATTTTCAATTGATCATTTAATTAATTGTGTAGTTATGTTTATTTGGATAATTATTGGATAGATACTAGTAATTACATCTTTGGTGATTACAAGGTTTTCCAATGAGCTAGGCTTGATCTAGAATACATCCAATAAGTTTGTGAAATAGTTGTTAATATGTTACATCATAAGAAATGATTTTTTAAAAGACAGCATGGTTATTGTAGTTGAGTATTTTATCATCTTAATCTTACCTAGTTTTTAGACTTGATAGTTTCATTTATGTTTATTTTTTAATTCTTTGGTGAGCTTATTGTGAAGGATGAAATCAGCCATGTATTATTAGACTTGTTAAAAAGAGAGCCTATGTGTACTTAATAACTATTGATATAACTCGCATTCATGTTTATACAAGTCATATGATTGGTTAGGTTTTGAATATTTCTTTATCAATTTCTTAGATTGGTTAAATCTTATATTATCATAATTATTAATTTTTTATTTGTGTTTCTTTGTTACCACCAATTTATTTAAGTTTGCATGGTTACCTAGAATTTGTGACATGAAGAATTGTTTGGATTGTGTTATGTGTTAATATTTCCTTGGTTGGTTAGGATTATTATATCATGTTTTTATGTCTTGTTTGGACATGGATCCATGGGTCCTTTCATGACCTATGCAAATGTATTAGTTTGAAGGTTATTTTGTCTTTTTCATATCATTTTGTAATTATTTTTTCAGTTACTATGGCTTTGGGAGGATTGAAATGAATGAAAATTATGAATTAGGATTTTTTTGATTAGATCAAGGATCCATTAAAATCTAGTGGAATATTTTATTTTTATTTTTATTGATGGAACTATGGATAGAGTAAACACTACTCATAAATAGCTAGAGGGTAGTTTTTCTACATTATATCGGAGAGTTTGGAGTTTGTTTATTTGGTTAAGTGGTTCTGATCATTCTTTTGGATTATTTTATTCACTAGATAAAACTTGGGGAATGTAGGCAGTATGGAATTATCATTCCATTCAACCACTACCTATATTTTAGGGGTGGATGTTATTATCAATTGCATAATAAGGATCAATAAAATTAGGTGTTATGTTGGGCAAAAGGGACACGTATGATTTTTAGTTTTTACTCCTTGTTGTGGATTTTTGATATTAAAAGGGTATGTATTACTTAGGGAAAGTAAGTAAATATTTTTTTGTTGAATGTTTTCAATTGTAATGACATTGGAAATAATATGCAAGTAGTTGAGTCATGTGTTAATTCTTATAATTTTTTGTTATGAATATTAAATTCATGTCATTATGCATTTTATCATGTGACATTTTGTACTCTTTTTATGACTGAGTGAAGTTTTGAACTCGATTTTTATTATTTTAGATTTATAACCCTACAATGGGGTTTTGCCCAAATGGTTTTCACTTAACATTCTTATGTGTTGTGGTAGTATTTTGACGTGGAAATTATTGGGTATGAATAAGACCTTCACTCTATTTTAATTTTAATTTTTACTAGGTTTAGTGTTATTTTGAAACTCATCATTTATTTTTTATATGACCATAATATTGTGATTTGGTTCCCTATCTTGTTGATGATTGGAGTTGTACAGATCCACCAATAGGGGGATATTGATGATGTTCAAGTGGGTTTTACTTCCATATTTGTGGATGGGTTCAAATATTAGATGCCTTGTATAATATGGCCATGAGTTTGCATCTGTAGTTATGTGGGTTTTGGAAACTATGTATCATACCTAGAATTTTGTAGTCAAAATTTACATTGGAATGTTGATTAAGGGAATGAATCACCAACATTAATGTATAGACTATTTATTTGAGATGTGTTAAATAGTTTTAATAATTTCGTGCATAAATCAAATTGTCAATCATAACAAATTGGATATTCTCTACTCATGTTGTTTTGCATGTATGTTGATCAAGGATTTGATCACTACGAAATGACTAGAGAGTTTTGAAAATGAATTTTAAATTTGAAGTTGAGTTTGTATATATAGTATGTATGTTTTTAATGTTCAAAAAATAATGTGAGAATATACTTCTTTGATTTTTAATTTGTATATGATGTTAAATATTGTAAAATATGAAATGAAGTTTTTATTTAGGATTAAGTCAAGCAAGAATATGAGTGAATTATTGTAATTTTTTTCTGACTTATAAGTTTTTACTTGTTTCAAATTATGAGTTCATGAATGATATGAATTTAGGACCTATTTTTTGTAACTTTAATATGATATGGTCTAATTATCTTATATTAAACTTGTGATTTTCATAGTTGGTATTGGAAAATGGGTTGTGTTATATTTATTGATTAATGAGATCTAAAATGATATTAATTATAAATTCAAGTCTTCTTAGTGATTTATATTTGCTTAAGAGTAACTCAAAGTTGATTTGATTGTATTTTAGAAGGATATATTTAATAATTCTTGCATATTCTTTGAACTGTTATGAAATTTGGTAATAATTTTGAAGGGGAAAGTGGGTATGTTAAATCACTTTGTTATATATAGATATAATAGTTCCTGGAACCTTATAATTGGTGTGATTTATTTGATTCACCAATAATATATAAATAAGCATAGACCTTTTTATATTAATGTATAAATCAGTTATGGAGTAAAGTATTAGATGCAGTAATTGAATATGCAATCCATTTGTATTGTGACGCATTGAGAAAATTTAGTATGATATTCAATTATGTAAAAGGTATTATTATCATTTGTTAATTATCATTGGTTGAGTATATGATATTAATTTAATACTTAAATTATATTAATTGTAATATTGTGATTCTCAAAATAAAATGAAAATATTAATATTGGTTATAAATTGATCTCAGTTATTGGGTTTCTAACTTTCCATATTGAATGATTATTTAAATTTTTAAAGATGACTTAATTGGATGAATGGATTATTACCATTACATCTATGTACATTCGTAAATTACTTCTAGTATATGTTGGAAACTCCAATAGAAATAAGTTTGAAGTAAATTATTTTGTTGCAAGAAATATTGGGTTCCACTCACATTTCTTTGGTAATTGATTGGTTCCACTTTGTCTTCAGCAAAACTTTGTCTTGATGACCCTTTAATTGGATTGGAATGATTTATAATGGTGTTTATTTTTAAAAATTTAAATATATTTGATGGTATCACATTTTTATTTTGTTTTGAACCATGTTATTCTCACCATTTAGGGACAATAAGACTTTGAACATTCTAATTTAATGTAGTTATAAAGTTATGAATATTATTTTAGTAGATGTATAATGTTATACACATGTTTTTCAAATATAAATTTTTAATTTATTAAATTAATGGGATCCATGATCATATAAGTATAATATATACAATAATACATATTATGTTCAAGGAGAGGGGCATTTTTATGTTTTTATTCTCTTGCATCATTTTCTTTTAATTTGTTAAATGTTAACCTAAATGATTAACACTCAATAGTTGGATGGTTCCTATACGTGAAATTATGGTGGTGCATTAATGAGATTTAACTTAATGATTTTTATTAAAAGGAATATGAATATGATAATTTTTTTAAAGATGTTTCCATGAGAAAGAACTTTGATATGGAGGTAATTCGAAAGATGTGATCACCCTAGTATTAAATGCAATCGATTTGATTGGATAACATTATGAGAATTGTATTTATATATATGAAATACATATGTAATCAAATGATAATATTTATTAGTAAATTACACCATTTATGAAAATGGATTTGATGCATTGTGTTAATGAGGAATAATATCATTCTAAAGTTAAGGTTTAGTATGAAATGAATACTTGTTTAATTTTCTTATATTTTTGGAAGTAAGATGTTTAAGTATATTTTGGTTATTTAACTTTTAGGGTCTAATTTAATCACACTATCATTAATGTATAATGTTTGGTAATATTCCTTGAAGATAAAATTGGTTTTTAACTACATTTCCATGTAGTATGGACTCTTTATGTGTGAGTCTTATTTATTCAGTCTTATGATAAAAAAGAATCACATATAATGTGTTCAAATCATGATTTAGAAGACTATAATAGTACCCTTATGCATCATGATCTTAATACATAATGAGGGCTTAAATACATTCTTATAGGATCTTATGAATAAGCCCTATTCCTAAAGGGTTTGTATTTATTTAACACTTTCTTGATATTAATTGAGAGTATTTATTTAAGTTTTTAAAATAAAAATGGAGGAAGGGTTTTTATTATAATACTCAAATTAAATAGCCTTAATATTAGATTTTAATTTCTTTGAAATTGTAATATGATTTTTACAATATTGAAATCTAATTTTAGAAATATTGAAATCCATTTTTTTCATTATTGGAATTTTTTTTTTCAAAATTAGAATCCTACTTTCTCTATATTAGAATCCACTTTTGACCATTTCATTATATGCATTGTGGATTGGAATATGTCCAAATTTAATAAAATGATGAATATTTGGTATAAATATGAAGACCTCACTTTTATTGTAACCTAATTGTAAGGAAAATATGTATGAGTTTTTTAACTGAGAATAAAGGATTCATTTGTAAAAATATAAACGTATTCATGTTATTTAAATTCATAGTTATATGTTCTATTATAAGGAATAAAAGACTATTTGGAAGGTTAATTTAAAATTTATTGACTTCACTTGTAGATTTTAAGTCCTTCAAGAGGTTGTTTGGGTTTTGTAATTTTATACAATTTAACATTTAGATAAATTCTATGAAATAAATTTTGTGATGCAATTCCACTAAAACTCTACTACAACTTATGGAATGATTATAAGAATCATGAAATGAAAGAGTTAGATTTACAAAGTAAAATTTGTAACATTATCCTAATGTATTGATGAGAATATCAATTTTAATAAAATATATGATATTTTTATCGAGATATAATTTTACCTAAAATAATTTTAAAGCAAAGTTCAAAATTTTTTAACTTCGACTTTCACTTGTAAAGATTTGGAGTAAGAGGGTACTTTTATGGATTTTTGAAAAATATATCTTTGTAGTATTTTTTACCCCATGCCCTTTGGATTATACTATAATTAGCCTTATTTTCAAAGTAGGACTATGGGGCTAGTGGTCAATCCTCTAATGACCACAAATTGACATTAACAAAAAGTAAATGTATGTGGCTTGATAAATACTAACATAAATGTCATGTGAGTGTGGTTTAGAAACCATTAGAAATTAGGGCCTTAGTGGCATATGTTGAGTGATTCTATGGGTACATAAATTATGGGTTTCATAAAAGTGGTGTGGAAGTCAATAACTAAATCTATAAGTATTATAGTGTTACATTTGGATAAGTAAAGGATTAACAAATCTAAGCCATTGTTGTTATAAGCATGCCTAATGAAAAAAATGCGTAGTATTTTGAGGGTCCCTAGTGTTTGATCCATAATGCTGATATTGATGGCATAAGAACCTTTTTATAAGTAGGATATTTGAACTCAATAATTGATATTAAATATGATATTATTAGGATGGTGGCATGATTTTGAATTTAATGCACACTCTCCCAATTATTATCACTCACTTGATAGTGAGTTCTAGGGTTTTTCCATAATATGAGGCCATAAGAAAAAATGATGTTAATTTATAGTTTTTCAATTGGTGGAAATAGAAACTAGTGATTTGATGTTAAAAAGCCCTAAACCATATTGAAATTCATATTCAACTTTGCATTTAGTAAAAAATTAAAACAAAATTAATTATATTTAGGACTAAATTTTTTGAGATCTCATTAACGGAGGTTGTCAAAGGGTTTTGATAGTGAAAAAAGACTATGGAAATGTATTTACTCAAATCCCCTACTCCTCTCTTCAAATATGAATTTTAAATTTTATGGGTGTTTAGGACCATTTATAGTGATCCATAAGTATTCTCATGGATATTTTCCCTTTTAATAATTTGATAGATAAGATGTGAAAAATATGATGGTGGAGATTAGTTTCTCAAATATCAATGGGATTTTTAGAATAATTTTTCACCCATTTAGTCTTATGTAGCCTATTATCCATTTAATTCACTACATTTTTCAAAAATTCAACTCAACTTAGAACTAGATTGTTGTTTCAACTTAAGGAAAAAATATGGTTCCTCTAATTGCATAGAACTTTTCAGGGGCTCGTTTGAACCACATTGACCATAGGAATGGCTCACTCGATCCTAAATATATTTTTAATTATTTTATAATTAAATACAATTTTGGACCAAAATAAAGGGGGTGGGGATCATTGGTCCCAATAAGCTTGTGAAGCTATGTAACCCATCTATGACATAGTGGGTTGGTTAGTGTAATAAATTTTTGCATGGGTTCTATAAATACCATGATAATAATTTATGTTAGAAACCATAACCATTTTTTTATGTGGTGTGCATTAGTTAAGACATGGAACATCACAAGTCACTTTGTTTGATAACTAAAAAAAATTACCTAGATTTATTTGTTATTTTCATGAGAAATTTACTTGCAAGACAAGATAGATCAAGAAAAGATGGAAAGTTAATTCAATGGATTACTAATGAATATTCAATATTAAATAAGCCTATCAATATTGTATATGATGGAATAAGAATACTAATTTACTTTAAATAAAAAATAGAAGTTGCCTATTATTAAAATAGATGTATTAAGAGAAGTAATTTTAGCAATGTTATATGTTTGAAACATCAATAAATTGATTAAAAAATCGAATGAGATAGAGTGTACCAATAAAAAAATCCAAATGAACAAGAAAGAGTAATTAGTTCCTAAAGAGGTAGAGGAAACTATGGGAAAGTGAGAGGAAGAACATTCAAGGAAAGTGATATAGATGTGGAAACTATCATCACCATACCTTTATATGTACTAAAGCTTATTGTGATGGTGAAATAGGAACAAATTAAGGTATTTTTAAAGTTGTACAAGAAAATGAAAAATTCATAACAACCATTGAGTGTATAAAAGATCCAAAACGAGGACATAATATTTTACCAAGGTAAAGATTGTTTAATTTTTAGAGGAATTTTAGTGAAGAATGCCAAAGTATTCATATTTTCATATATAAGTGAAAAAAAATTAAATTATTATAATATTGTGGTTGACATTATAAGTTCATTTAATTTATTGTCCATTGAAATGGTGGGTAAGTTAAATTTGATGTGTACATCATGTCTAGGGACATACATTATGTATTTATTTTTAGAAATGGAATTAAATCATTGTAATATATTGTTTTTAAGTCAATGTATAGTGTTATATATTATGAAAATGTATTATGTAATTTCTTACTCATTTATGCATCCTATGTTTTAATTGGAAGGCTAGGGAAACTTGATAGTGAGATGTTGTATGATAGAAAGAATTAACACACTAAGTGATAATAACTATGGGTATAGATACACTTTAAGTCCCATAATGGAAAGGGATGGAAATAATTATTATAATATAAATATTTTCATGTGCATTGATGAACATGTTTTACTAAATAAAGAGGGTGAAAGAAATTTATTATCTAAAACAAATGTCATGGAGGTTAAAGGATTATTTGTTGCAATAAAAAAAATTAATGGAGAAGTTAATTATATTTTATCAATATATGTGTGTACAATGATCATTGGGATAGTGTATAATTTATGAGTGGGATGATGTTATATTGACCTTAAGAGACTCTTTAGTATACTTGTATTTGACCACTGGTTCATGTTTATGTATTTTTAATTGGTGACATTTTTAACATTTTTATTGATCCTAACTTGTGTTTGGAATTGATATATTAAATTTAAGGTTGTTATTATTTATTATTGATCTCTATGAGAAAATATTTTAGTTTATAATCTTCACTATTATCATGATTTTATTGTTGATTACCAAGTAATCATTGTTTGTTATTATTAGGATCATCTTTTATTTGGGTTGATTTTTTTATCCTAATTTTTTAAATGTCTACAAGTTTTTTATTTATTTGAATTTTTAATTCACATAAACCTATATTTCATAAGGTTTTATACTTTTTTTTTTCATCTTTAGAGAATATTGGAGTTAATTGTACAAGTAAATCCCTCCATGCTTGTCACTCACTTCACAAAGCCTTTTGGAGGATATGAACATTTGGTACACATTAAGAAACTGTAGTATGATCATGATGGAATGATTTGTAACTCCATATTCATTCCTTTATCTATATTTAAAGATATTTGTCCTCCTATGTTATATGATATAAGCTTTCTCATCTTTTATATTATTCTTGTATTTATGCTTGTATTTTAAGAATAATTGTTCTCAAAGCTTATTAATATATGCACATGATTTTTTTTATTATTAGTTTGGTTTACCAATTCAAAACTTTTGTATCACATTTTGTGGATTCATTCTTTGTGAGATAATATTATTTTATTTTATGCATTCATTTATTAAATTTTTAATATTATTTATAATGATCTTGGCATAAATCATTCATGGTATTAGAGCATTGTATCTTTTTTAATGTTGGAACTTGAGTTCTGTAAGTTTTTTTTGGAGGAAAGTTCAAATTTTACTTTTAAAGGGCTTCAAAATTAGACACCATTTTTCAAATACTTATCTTTTTAAAGCATAACTCATATTTTTTGGTGCATATTTGCCTTCTAATTTAACTTGAAGGTTGTTCTCATGGATATTTTCAACTAGTTTTGCTCCAGCTATGTTCATCCTCCAAATAAACTTTTTTTTTCATTTTTTAAACAATATAATTAATATTATTTTTATGTTTGAGTGTGATAAAATTATTTTTGTATTTATTTATTCATATCAATTCAGTTTTTTTGATTAAGAGATTTGTCTTTTTAGAAATATTTTGCCTAAATTTTTGTTTTATATACTTTTATATAATCTTTACTTAGTAATAGACCATTTTTTAATATTAAATATTGTTTCTCCTATTACCATGTAGAAATTGACACCTAATTTGTTGGCTCTCTTTCCTGTAAGGTTTTTAAAATTCTTTCTCTAGCTATGTCCCTTCAAATACACATTTTTCTTATATCTAGGTTTCCTACATCATCTTTTCCTTGTGGTGTATCCCACAAATAAATATCTAAAGTTTTTTATTTCAATTTTGGTGTCTCCTACCAAACCTTACATATGCATTTCTTCTTTCTTACCATGTTCCGATTGGTCCACTATTATGCCTTTTTATTTATTTACCCTATTATGATTTTGATTCACTTCTACTTTTGCCTTTTGTTAGTGTACCATGCAGCATGGTAACACAATGTTTATACAATAACAAATTATTTTTTAAATATTTGTTACTTGGTGTTTTTTGTATGGAGAATGTTGTTTTGACTATTTTTATAATAAATTATTATCTCTATTTATCCCTATTAATTCTCAATTGTACACCTCTTTTACTTGGACTATCACACTCAGAGGAAAATGGAAATAAAAAATGAAAAACCAATGATATATTGTTGTATTCGGGGAAGGGTTTGGCATCAAAAATAGATCAGACATAGATAATGATTGAGAGGCATCAACTGAGGGTATGGTCATCTCCATGCTACTTCTAGCTTTGCTTGAACCAAGATAAGAGGACCCATGGGGTAGATTACTCACATGGAGGGATTTTGCAATTCAATCTCCATGGGGATTTTTGGCATAAATAAACACAAGTATGACCAAGGCATAACCAAACTTATTTGTTCCACCTAGGATGAACAAATGCTCTAGGACACAGACAAGCTACTAAAGATAGATTTAAATTTTCTTGCAAACTTTATTTCAGAATAAATTTTTAACAAGGGACCGAACAAAAGACTACAATACTAGTCTTTAAAACACAAAATCTAAACACTAGTAGAATTTGGCCAATAAATAACTATATGACTAACTTTTAGTCACAATAACTAAAAGTGTCTAAATTCTACTAATTTTTTTCAAAACATCTATAAATGAGTAAATAAATGATTAATTTGATCATCAAATAAAAAATTATTTAATCATATAAATAAAAATGACTAAATAGTTACTCACACAAATACAAATTAGATGAAACTTAAAAAATATATTTATAGGAGTGTATTCATTGAATACTTCCTCATTTCATTAGTTGGTAATTATCCTGATGTTAAGGTGTTTTGGGTTATAGAAATGACTGGCATGGGTGATAAAGCTATTTGGAGAGGACTTGGAGACTTTTGATAATGTGGGAAAGGAATTCAGAGTTTGTTGTAAAATAATTTGATGTTGGTGAAGCCCTCTATAATGAAGTCATATTTTGGGATGCCCTCTATAGTGAATTTAGAGATAATTCAAAACCATCATTACATTAAACACAAAATCTATAGCTTTTTGATTGGCAACTTATAGTAGTTACATATGCAACTAAGTACCAGAACCATATAGACAGTTTAGGGTTTAGGGGACTATTTTTTCATTAGTATTGATTTAAAATATTATTACAAATGGAGAATTTATATTCATTTCATTCTGTTACAAAAATTCTTAATATTGATTAGAAAGTCATTCTATTACAAAAAAACCCTACAGGTTTTATATTCCTTCCAAAAATTTCTCCCTTAGGAAGCTACAAATTCCCAAAGTGCTTTCCCAAGGTCTTGGTTTCCTTCTTATAGGGGTCAAGGAAGCTACAAGATTTAGACCTTTCACATTCATAAATATAACTTTTCATATACCCACCCCTTAATATGACCTATTACAACATATACTTTTTGAAAAATCTTAAAAAGACCACCAAATATATTTTGAATACATATTGGTTAGCATAAAAACAAGAAAATGAAAAAATAGGAGGGTGTCCAAGATTTTTTGGTGCCATGTTGATGCCAACTTCATGCTCAGTACTCCTCTACATACTTGGCCTACTTATTCTTTAGTTGTCAAATACTGATTCTCATATTGGTATACTGTGAAATCACTAGGCCACTTATATTCTTGGATTTGGAGTAGGTTGGCTTGGTTATCATTCCATCTTTGGTCCAACAACACTTTGACATCAATGATGAACTTTTCATATCTAGCATCGAGAGCAATAAATATTCCAAAATGACATTAAAATTGAGAAAATTTATGTTTTGATGTTTTTTCAAGAAATCAATGACTTGAGAAACTATTTGTCCATATTCACTTTTCCATGCATCAAAACCTTTGATCTTTTTATCATGTTTCAAAATGGAAGGAATAAAATGGAGTTTGAAGGTAGAAAAAGAATCAATCTTTGCCTGAATTTTTTGCCTCTCACCATTCACAAACTAAAATTCATCAAAGATCATTTTCAGTATCTTTGTTGTTAGCTTGAGTGAGGCCGAAGCACATGGATCTCTTTGTATAAATTTGCACAAGGTTAGTAATATATGGTGTTCAGGTTACCATTTCTTATTTATTGGTCCATAATAGAAATATTGACCTTCAACTGATCAATGGCGTAAGACAAGGAGGAATACCTTTCATGTACATCTCCCAACTTGTCAACAACTAATTTTACTTTGTATTACAAAATATTCTCAAACATCTCAAGGATTTTCAATTTGGCCTCATCTTTTATCTTCTCATTTTTTATTTTTAAAATCTTCAATTTCTTTCTCCAACTTCAACTTCAATGTATTCAATTGATGAACTAGGATTGTACTATCACTGGTTATTTGTGGCATGGGGTCTTGGTATAGCACAATTTCTTGGCTTTGAGAATCACCACCCTTTAACTTCTTCTTTAGTTTGACATTTCCAAATATAGCCTATTCACTTCATTATTCATCTCAATTTGAGTTTTTCATAGTCAAGCAATCTTTTTTTGCTCTATTTTCTTGATAACAACTTGTGTGAACATTACAAAGTGTATAGTAAGGGTGGAAACTTCAAGCACTGATGTATCCTAAATTTTTTTCACCATATCTATACCCATTAACTCTTGGACTACAACAAGTAATCTTGGCTTGCTGGTGTTCTTCTATCTTGTCCATATTTCTAGAGTCGCTATCTTTGGGTTAAACCCATAACCACTGATACCATCCTCATAATCAAACTTATAAACCATCATGGGGTCATCTTGATTTCTCACTTGGTCCAATAAAAACATTTTATTAAATTTAAGGCCAAGGATGGCCAACATTTTAATATTCAAAACCATTTGTCTAGCCTCATCAGGGCTGATATTTATTTCATTAATTTTTAAATCCTTGAAAGTCTATGTCATAATTTGATCAAGCTGAGATTCATCAGCACCCATTTTATTTATTTCCACCTTTTCTTCAAATTCTTTCATCTTCATTTTGAGCCAAAAATCTTTGAATTCTAGAGTATTGATGAAATAATCATCCTCGATGAACCTCATAGAAGCCATAACCCTTTCATCTTCTTGTAGTTCAAGCTCACCTTGTGCCTGATCATCCATTCTTGATTCTAGTTTGTGTGCTTCTATTTTTGTACCAACAAGGGGTTGGTAAACTTTGTTTTCCTCTCCCATATGCCTCAAAATACTAGCCACCTCCTTATAGTCACCAACTCCTTCAGTCATTTCATATAGAACTAATGGAGAAACATCATCAGTCTTTTGCCTTTTGGTAGGTGGTCAACCAAGAATAGCTCGATCTTGCACTAACATTACATCTAGAATAGGTTATTGAATCAAAATTCCTATTGGATTTTTGACAGGGAGGTTGGTAGCCTTTGTAGGATACTTCTCGGACTTGCCATATATATTTTTTAAATTATCAATTATCAAATCTATTCTTTTCAAAGGGTCCTCTTCAACAAAAAATCTTGAAAAATTAGGAGTTTATTTTCTTTTGTCATCCTCAATCTTCTTCAAAATTTCTCATTTTATTTTCATATTATATACCTCTTGAAAAGTGACACAATTTTTTATCACATCCTCATAAAAATTGATTTGATGGGATATCCCCATCTTGGTAAGGATGACTTGTCTAACAAATTTCATGTGACCCTATGGATCACAAGCCCTTTCTATCCCTAATTTTAAAGAATATTTATCCTTCAAATAGGCTTAAAACTCCTCCAATGTTTTTGCACCAATGTACCATTCACCAAACACAGTGTAATCTTGAAGAAATGTGCCCTTCTTTTATTTTTCATCACATCTTTCTCCATCAAGAGCATCTACCACATGAATTTAAGAAAAGCAATTTTTTTTGGCACAAATTTTGGCAACACATGGCATGGCTAAGTACACCCATATACTTTGATTATAATATCATCAAATAAAAAATATTAATCAATAAAGTCATGTTTGTGACCCTATTTTGGCATATGAGCAAGAGGCCTCAACATTTCTCTGACCTCTTTGGTCAATCTAGGAAAAATTCTATGAAGGGAATTCATTATTATGACTAAGAAACCATCATAGAATGTAACATAGTTACTATTTTGGAAATGAGTATCCCATTTTTAACACCAGCACTGTGTAGGTAATCTTTATTCCTTTTGATCAATCATGCTCAAGTCTATCCTTTTGGGCCAATTCCTTTTGTTCTGATACAAAATTAAATGACACAACAAAGAAAAATATTTGAACTCCATAGGTGTCTTGTTCTCCCTTATTTTCAAAAATCCATCATGTAATTTCTACTCAATAAATGATGCAAAATCATACTCAACATTAACCTCTAGGTTATATATTCTCATAGCCATAATCATCATGTTAACTGGTATTCCATCTTGGGCATCAATTCATATCACTTGACACAAATCAAAATATGTCCTCTTAAAATACACAACAAATTCATCAACTAGAAAAGGCTCAACTGTAGTGGTTGGGATTGAAATCCTTCTATTGTTGGCCCCTTTCCTCATATAAATGGGTAACTCATCACTCCTATGTGTATTTCTTAGACTAGTATATTCTTTTTCACTCTTCTTAAAGTCAAATTTTGTGAGGGCATGCTTGTTGAGCATGAAATAATCAATGATTGCATTTCTATCCATAGCCACTAATGGTGACCTATTTGACAACTTGATAGTTTTGGTGGCTGGATGATAGTGTTGTGCCAATATCCTGATCAAATCCACATCAATAAATACATTTAGCACCATAATCTTAACCAAATTCAAATTCCATGGGTTTGTAACTAGTCCCTATCTATCTTGTTTTATAAAAAAATACCAAAATAGGTTCCATCCTAAGATAGGGACTTTAGCATCCCAACACCCCTCTGCTACATCCCTGAATAGTTTTTTATACCCTTTTTCAACTGAATTTGGAAAAATGTCAAACAATGACTATTAAAGGGGCCACTTTTTGGGAATAGGGGGTTTAGTGCTCTTACTTATAGACACACATTTCTTAGGTTCCATAGTTTGAACTAGGGTTTTGATAGTCACTCTACCAAACTAGTTGAAAATAAAGCACAAAATAAATACCAACTTTTATGAAGAAAGTAATGAGGCAAACTTACCTAGTTGGAAGATAACCAAAGTGCACACATAAAACTTAAATTAACCATCTACAATCACCATTAAATTTTATTGAATAATAAAATATAGAGAAATTCTAAATTTTATTCTACTATAGAGCTGATTATTTTTCCATTACTTTGGTTCATGCCATAAAATTGACAAATCTCAGCATTCAAGTCTTTCAAACACAAACTATTCATTTGGTCCAATCTAATGATTGGGTAGGTACTTCAATCATAGGCATCAATGATAACCATTACAAGGTAGTGTTATAGTCATTTCAACATTTAGTGCTTAACCACACCATCACAAGACCTATTTACATTTATCATAAGACCATGGGAGCTTCTACATGGTTACACCTCATCTTTCACCACCACCCTAAAATCCTTGATACATGTTATCATGGGTTGATAGGATACATGTTACCCATTATACCTCATACCACATTACTGCCAACCTTTTATCTGACCATTATAGGACCATGGTATCCTTTGGCATCCCTTCACTATTTACCATATCACTTCAAGCATTAGATTTAATTATGGCAGGGGCTTGGGACATACTTTATATAACTATTACCACTTAATGCTATCTTGCAAGACTTTTTAAAACTATTATAGGGCTGTGGTATGTGCTAAAATGATCTTAATAGGGTTATCAAGTAGAGAATTCATTTGTTGTGATTCATATGTACCTTTTATAGTTAATTTTTTGACCTAGAGTATCAAGGAAAATATATGAAGATTATAGAGTACGAACTCTAGAGAGTTAATATCTCTAAGTATGTATATTAGGGTTTGGGTGGATAATGTCCATTGAATGACCCTTTAGCAATGAGACATTGTGTGATAAAATAATACAATTGATGAAAATATTGAAATAACAAAATATGTGTCTCATATATTATGAATGATGAGATGGTAGGATACATGTTACCTCTTATACCTCATACTACATTACCGCCAACCTTTGATCTAACCATCATAGGATCCTTTGGCATCCCTTCACTATTTACCATATCACCATAAGAATTAGATTTAACTATGGTGGGAGTGTGAGACATAATTTATATAACTATTACCACTTGTCACTAACCCATAATACCTTCTATAAACTTTCATGTGGTTGTGGTAACTATCTTTTCACTTCATTTGGTTCCCACACACTTGCTAAAGCTATTTGAATGTATTGTAGGGCTGTGATAAGAGACAAAATACACATCAATGATCAAATACAAATATCTTTCACATGGACACGATATGGGATGCTTATGAATGACTCATGGAATAATTGTAAAAGGAATATGGACTCCTTAGATGAATTTTATTAATTTTGGAAAAAAATCCTCAAAGAAATGTGGTCTCATGGTGATGGAATACCATGAAAGATGCCATGACAAGTGAATTGTTATGGATTGTCATGGCATTCCATCACCATGAGACAACATTTTTTGAGGAATTTTTTCAACTAGTTCATTGCCTTGTCTATGTTATTACTTATTATTATGCTTTGATAGATTTTTTCCAAGCATCCATATCTTGTTCAAAAGCACGTATTTTAGGATTTTAGCCATAGCAACAAGGCAGTGAACTATTTGATAAAATTCTTTGGTAGGCATGTATGAAAAATGTGGTAGCATAGACAAGGTAGTGAAATATTTAAAAAAAGACCTCAAAGAAATGTGGGCTCATGGAAAGCTATGATAATCAAATGTAATTGGTAGTTGCTCCTACTTATTAATTATGCAATGCAAATTAATTGCATAACTATTTAGGTTGGCTTTGTAAAAACATTATTGTAATTAAAATTTTGTCATCTATCATCATCTAGTTATTAGCTATGTAATGTGAAGTAATGCTTTGAGTTTGAAAGATGTGCAATGCAATGTAATCAACAATTTGAATATGAACTACAAAAATCTATTTTTTAAAATTCATTAGTTAAATTCCCTATTTTATTTTCTATCTATAAATCTATTTCTATGGAAATTCCTTTCAATATATATATATATATATATATATATATAGTTTTTGTCTCTTAGTCTACAATTTTTTACAATTTTATAAAAATCTGATTTTTTCCTAATATATTCAAAAAATCTTGAACTTTTGGTTTGCTTATTTTTTCCCCAAAAGATTTTTGTTGATATGTGTTGAACATTACATATGGATCAACATTTAAGGCTGACTATGGATCAATACCATGCATTTGATGAGAGAGTAGCTGATGAAAGGAACATGGACATATATCTATGTCCATGTATGACTGTCTTGGTGGAAAGGTGAGAAAAAGAAACATGATTTATCGATATATGATAAGATATGGTCATTGTGGTATAATCCCTTTGGATTATAATTATTATTAATATATTATATAATTGTAAATTATGAAAGATGAAGAGGCAACAAACATAGATGAAGTGGCACCAAACATAGATGAAGAGGCAACAATGTTAGATGAAGGGTTTAAATTTGATAGATTGTTGACTGAGGGTCTAAATGATGATTGGGAAAAGTTGATGGAGGATGATTTAAAGCCTATGTATGCTAATTTCAAGTTAAGTCATTTGACAACAATCCTTCAAATTTTTAACTTGCAAGTGGTGTTTGGTTGGACAAATGAGAGTATAGATTAGTTATTGGCATTATTAAGTTCATTGTTACCACTTGACTCCACATTGCCAACAAATGAAGTTAATGTAAAAATCAAATCACTAATCTAGGATTAGGGTATGAAAACATCCACACATGTGTGAATGCTTATATATTATTTCACAATAATTTTGTAAGTGAGAGCGAATGTCCAAAATGTCAGGAAGTGAGGTATAGACAAGGGTTGAAATTATTTGTGGTTCTTAGAAAGGTTCTTCACCACTTTTTGATAATCACATGATTAATTTGAATGTATAGGTGCAAAGACACTGTTGAACTTATGTAATGGCATGCCCAAAATAAGAGCACTGATGGAAAATAATGACATGTGCCTGATTCTAAGACTCGGATGGAATTTGATAATAGATGGCCTAATTTTTATTAAGATCCTCATAATATAAGGTTGGGTTTGGCTCTAGATGGGGTGAACCCATTCTAAAATTAAAGTAATAAATGGTCAACTTGTCCAATGTTTTTAATAAATTATAACTTGCCTCCATGGTTAACAACTAAACCATTTTCTTAATGCTATCATTGATTATCCTAGGAAAGAAAAGTGTGACTTCATATACAATTGATGCTTATCTAGAGCCATTATATGATGAGATAATGGAATTATGGAAAGGAATTGAAGAAATTAAATCTTTAACGGATGGTCATTCAATCAAATTCAATTTAAGATCTTCCTTATTGTTTATGATTCATGATCTTCTTGCATATGGCACATTGTCTGGTCTCAGTGTTCATGGATACCATGGATGTCTTGCTTACAATTTTAAGGATTTTTTGAGGCACTCAAGAAGTTTACATAAGTTTATTTATTGTGGACATCCTAGTTACCTTAAAATGTATCATCCATATCATCAACAAAAAACATGTTTTAATGGTCAAGAAGAGAATCGTGAAGCACCATTGGTAATAATAGGTTATTACATTGTTGAGAATTGATAAAAAATAATGTCATTTATTGAAAATGATGAGATTCCTGGTAGTATATATGATCCATGTAATGAAACTGATGTAAAATAGTTGTGCATATTCTATAAGCTACCATAATTTAAGGATATAGCCATTAGGCATACTATTGACTTTATGCATACTGAGAAAAATATAGCCTATGCTATTATAAAAACTCTTTTTGGTGCTTTTGATATTATTTCATCATGTGAAGATTTTTGATAACTAAAGATTCATTAAAATCTTTGGGTTGAAAAATGTGATGATGAAAAATATAGAAATCCTAGTGGCCCTTATGTCTAGACAAAGGAACAACGTGAAAAATTATTAAAGTTGATGTCTCAAACTCGCTTTCCCACTAGATATGTAAGTATTAGTCTTAGAAGCCAAACTTACATTAATGGCTTAAGAGGCCTCAAGACCCATGACTATCATGTCATAATTAATTTTTTTTACCTATTATGGTAAATATATCAAGTTTGGTAAAGGGACCAAGATTGGAAACTATAAGGTTGGGACTAATATTAAAGAGAATGAGTTTACATGTATTATATCCTTTGAGCTTTGATACTTTGAGGGAGGAGATTTTTGAAGTCCTTTGTCTATTGGAACGGGAATTTCCACCAACAATCTTTAACATTTCTATGCATCTTTTGATACATCTACAATATGAACAAGAGCATTGTGGCCCAATAAGAATGAGATGGATGTATCCTATAGAATAATATATGAAGGTTTAAAAAAAAAATGTTCATATTAGGGCAAAACTAGAAGGCAGCATGTTTGAGGGATACTCAATGCAAGAGGCCATGGGATTTTGTATAGAATATATGAAGGATTTTTAAAATGTCAATCAATGTGTATGGGATGATGAAAAAGATGAGAGAGTTGAAGGTGAAGTATTAGAATGCAATGGATGTCACTTCAAGCTATCACATCAAGAAAGATGTGTGATACATACCTATATTCTTCACAACACATATTTATTCGATAAGTGGCATAGGTAAAAAAATTACACAATAATTTATTTACTCATTGGAATTTACACATTTATATTATTAATATTACTATTTTTACATTAATATTCAATGTAGAAAATATGAATAAGAGAATCAATCTTGGATGCAACATCGACCTCAAAAGCACAGATGTCAGGATTTGATTAGAGGTGATTCTTTTCCAAATTTTAAAGAATGGATTGTTAATGTAGTCTATGATGCAAATAAAGAAGGTCAAGATGTAACAATGGAGGAAAGTGAGATTTATCAACATCCACATTTATGGGCTATGCATTTTAGTGGAATGTGGGCTTATCATAGTCATTTAAGAGTGGAAGAAAAAACCAAAGGAAAGACAAATTATGATTGTGTTGTTAGTGCTAAATTTATTCACCAAACCGAGAAGAAATTTTATGTTGGATTCATTAATAATTATTAAAGTGAATTTTGGTAAAAAAATTATTATATTATTAAAATGTAAGTGGATCTGACCATCCATAGTATAATTTGATGAGTATGGATTTATAGATGTAAATACAAGACAATTTTTTTTAGAGATGGATGAGCCGTATGTTTCCCCTCTTAAAATGAACTAATCATTTCTAATTGATTATGTAATAATCCAAATATGACCTTATGTCATTCAAATAGAGTGTCGTTCCAAACAAAAATTCATGAAAGTTGTTGATATAATGCTTGATGGGTAATATGTTAATTTACAAGAAACATTCAAAGAAGTGGATGAAGACGATGATGGAGTGTTTGAAGAAGAGATTTTGATTACCAATGAAGATATTGGGAGAGAGATTGTATTTTATGTCATAGATGAGTGTGAGGAATAAAATCAAGTAGATGTAAATAAGAGTGATCAGGGTTCATAAATGGCAATATCCAATTGAAACAAGGGATAGCCATATTGATAGTCTAATACTTATAATTGTAAACATCATAGATTTTGACTGCAAATTCTTTTTAATCTATAAAGTAAATTATTTTTCATTTTCCATTTGATATTATTAATGGATTAGAAAGTCAATAGTTATCAACTTATGAACTCAGTAAAGTTTTACTGATTCAATTTGTTGATTTATACATTATTATGTATTTAAACTTCAGGAAATGAGGAAAAGGACTATAAGGAGAAAATTAGATGATGATAGTGATCATAATTCTAAAATTTCATTGATAGATTATGAGTGATTTTGTAGAGAAAAAGTGGCCAAGAATAATGAATATTTATCGTGTCTTGGTTTAACAAATAGGCAAGTTGACAACCCACTAAGTAGTATATTATTTGTTTAATAGTGTTCAATGAAATTTTATAGGCAAGAGATTTATGTATATGTGACATAATATGTTGTATTTTTTGTTTTATAGGCAATAAAAAGAGTGCAAAAATATGCAGATAAAAAACAAAAGGAAAAAAAGATACATTGCCACCATCTTGTAGAAGCCAACACATATGTGATTCAACAAATGTAGTTGGTGAAAATAATAGTTGTGATGATCTGTAGCTTGATATAGCATATGGTGATGTGCAACTTGATATAGCACATAGTGATGTGTAGCCTGATATAGTGCATGGTGATGTGCAACATCATGATGATCTCTTAGCACAAAGTCTAAGAGAGATTATTACAAAAAAACATAACAAAGGAATAATAGGTCTATAAATGATTTATTCAACATTAAAGGATGTGTTTGAAGTGATATCTATGGACACCGGTACTGATCTACCTACTCATGCCACACTTGATGTGGCCAAGGAGCATGAACTTCTAGTTAATGAAATTTATGAAGGGAGATTGCTTGCATCTGTTGTGTCTCAAAGTGCACCTGTTTCATCTAGAACTTTTGATGGAACTAGTGGATCAGTACTAATAGTGGTTTAATAGAAGATGCATCTAAATTTTTGAAAATAAAAATATTGAGTCAATATTTGTACACATCTATAGAGAGGAATGAAAAATACATAAAATTAGAAGGCAAGAAGCCATTCTTAGTTGAGGTATTAAGAGATGGTGAACCCATTGGTCCAAATGCTGCAAAATGGGCCTCTGAGTTGAGTGTAAGATGTAGGGCCCATTTGGATATTTGTAAATAAATTTTTGTAGAGTAAGATCCATGAAATTTGGAATATATTATATAAAAAATGGAAAATTCTTTTGAGACTACTAGTGGACAAATCTCTAGAAAATATTATAAGCAAAAGATGAGAATTTTGATGAACAATTTTAGATACAATTACAGAAAAATAATCATGGAGGGAAAAGAGAGGTTATACTCCACTCTATCTCCTAAATAATTGGAGGTAATGAAATAAAGTATGAATTTTCAATAATATTTGGCAAAAAGTAACATATGTAAGAGAGCAAGAGATAATGTTAGGGCTGGATATACATTTGGTCAGGGTGGGTTGTAGGCCAAAATGGACAAATTTGTAGTAAGTTTATCACTTTTTGGTTCAATTTACATTATGTTATTTTGAATTTTTATTGAACTGACTACATCTTGAAAATGACATTGTATTTTAGGTAGAAAATAGTAATAGAGAAATAGGTGCAGAAGATATTGTCAATTATATGGTAACATTAGATCGACCTAGTAAATCTAAGAGTGGGATGAAGTGGAAATCTATTTCATCAATAGAGATTTCATATATATATATATAAGGATCCTCTCTAGATCATGTCAACGCAAATGAAAGGTACCAATAGGTAATGAGTTGCATATTTGGTCTCACTCAGCAACTTTCATAGTTGGTTGCCTCTATTAACCCTTTAATTTTTGCATGGAATGAGTATAAATCCATAGATTTAGCTAAGGTAATAGGTTCTATTGATCTCATTTCTTATTGTTTAGTAATTCTATATACAAATGTCTCTTAATATGTAGATTATTGAAATCTAAGCGTAGGAGAATCCAACCCAATTTTTTTATTGTTGGAGTGATCTATAAAATGTTCTTTTGGACAAATTTAAATCTTACATGCTTTACTTGACTATTGAATGCTTTGTATATTTTTTTGCATGATGGTTAAACCACATATAGATCAATTTTATCAAAGTAGCAGAAAAACAAAAATGCCTTCATGATGTCAATAGAGCTGCCAATATTGATAGTGATCATGATGAACTAGGCAAGAATGTGTAGCACAATCATCATAGTTGTGTTGAATTACTTGAGGTAATATAATAGTTTTCAGTTATATGTCCCAATTTTTTGTTATTATTCATACTTAAATTTTTTTATATCTCAATATAATATGTATTTTTTTTTAGACATTTATTGATAAACTCTAAGAAGGGGATAAAGTCAAGGTGTTGGATCCATTTGATGGTGTTTTTATGGGTATTGGGAAGACTCACTCACTATCTATTGTACATGGAGTCAAATTGAAAGGAATAGGAGATGCAAATGTAAATATTTTAAAGGTCATAAGTAACATACCCCTTTCTTGGAAAGACAAAATAGATGGAACTGTCTATCTGAAAGAGAAAGAAAGGACCTTCATATGGTGGCCACTAAAATATTTGAAAAAAATGACATAGTTGATGTTTATCATGTACTAGCTGTTAGACAACTTGGCCCACTACTTTATGCAATAGTTTTAATGTGTTCATGTTTACATATATTCTTAGTGTTTTTTGTCTATTTTGGAGTTATATAAGCAGGAGAAAACATTGTAACTCAGTTTTCTCAGTCATAACACTGAGAAACACACTTTGTATTAACACATTTTCCAAAGCAAAGACATATTTATGTCTTGTATCTACTCTAACAACACCTTTTCTCAATAAAATTTTAGTATTTTACCTTCTTAATAGTTGTTTCATTATTTGAAAATGAATTATTGATTATGTTTTATATGTTTTATGTCATATGTTTTGAAGTCTCATCATTATGTCATATGTTTCGTGGAACCTATATCTAATACCCAAACATTTATTAATTCATCTTGAGTTTAAAATTAGAGTAAGCTATATTCTCTTATGTTGTAAATATAGATTCATGATAAATATTCATGGGTTCATCATAGTCATGCTCTACATATTCAGCAAAATAATATTTATGCATTTTATATGGTCTGTGAATAAAATTAAGGATCACTACCATATAGCATGGGCCATTTAAAAGTCTCATGGCCACTTGAATCCAAGACTATTTTTAGTGTTGTAATTGGAGGTGACATAATTCATTTTCAACATAATTTGAGCTAATTTTGTTATGCCTTATATTAAGGTACACTTATTGCTTAATTGGAGGTGACTTAAGAAATTTGCAGCCTAATTGAAATTACCTTTATTGTTTTTAATATTATGACTTAAACTTTTTCATAATCTTGTCAGCTATAAATTAATGAAGTTAACAAAGTCTTAATCAGTATGGTATGTGACAAATCCAAAATAGGAGTCTAAAATTTGACATCTCTTCACATTTTTTAAATAGATTAATTTAAAATATCTATACTAATACTACTTATGCATCCAATGGAAACTGAAAAGATACCCCTAGTTGCAGAATGTAATAAGTAAAATAGTGTAATGGGTGTCTGTAATCATCATTTGTAATACTTTTTGGATTTTTCCTAAATTATTCTTTTAAGAAGTGATAATTTACAACTACATCAATTATATGTTTTTGATATTATAAATATGTAAAAAGGGTGTAGATCCAAAGTACAAAATTCCCAAGTGACAACAAAATAGGCCAAAGGCCACTAATAGCCAAAACATAATAGATAGACAAAAGCAAAACAGGAAACAAAAAATAGACTAGGGATTAACCATAACAAAAACATTAGTTTTTGATCAAATCTTTCCAATCTTCTTTAATGAACTTGAGAAGGTCATCCATGCTATCAATTTTTCCTTCTATATGTTTATCTTATTTTGAGATGTATTAAATAATCATCAAGGAAGAAGCCATATGGTGGATAAGTTTCAAGTAAACATTAGTTATCACCTTCATTTTATTTTGAAGGAAGTGAAAACACTTCTTCACTCTTCACTGGTATCCATCAAATCTTCCTTGTCAAACTCATAAGTGGAGTCATTCAGCTCCTCAAAAAAACTATTTCCCTTCTTCTCCAATTGTTGATTAGGATTGGGTTTATCTTTTAATTTACTTCCTTCCTCCCCCTAATCTAAGGTAGAGGGATCATCCACAATATTTACCAATGAATTTTTTTCCCTACCAGTCTCTTAGATCTCTTGATATTCATCAACTTTCTTTCTATATAGCTCTAAAATTTAAAAATAAACCATTCCTCCATAGCCTCCTCACCTTGCACCTAGGCCTCTAGGTGCTCTTTGTCAATGGCCAAATTATAAGGCTCCACCCCCACCACTTTATTCTTATTACTCTTTCCTAATTGATCTGAATAATTGATTTCCTCTTTTTGTTGCTGAAAAAGGAATGGTTATATTTTAGGTCCTGTAGCCCTTTGATAGACAGAGAGTCAAAAGTGTTAAGGGATCTAGAAGTCACAACTATCAAGGAGGTACAACCAAAGCCAAGCTTGAGAGGCCAGTAAAATATTTCACACTTATGTGATAGGTTTAAATAAGGTGAATAAGGTTATTAGAAAAGGGTAGGGAACCACGACGACCCATGAAACCAAATCTGATACTCAAGGGAATGTGATCATCAGGGTCATTGTCATGGGAACTATCTAACACTTATGATTGTAAAGTTTTAGAGGGATACAACACAAGGTGAAAGTGATAAGCACTACAGATAAGACCTTGGTGGAGTGGAATGGTAGAGGCAGCTAGGTTTTTCTAGAAATATTATGATAGCCTTAATAGACATCTCCAAGAATGTCAGGAGGAAGAAAGGGAAGTTAACTAATATCTTGTGATGAAAGTGATTCAAAAGAGCAAAATTGTAATGATAAAAAAAATTAAAATGACCATTAAGGGTAAAATATTTCATGATGGTGAAGCATACCTTATCCCAAGGGTTCAACAAGCTCTATCTATCAAAGCATCCCTGCAACTGCACCAATGCTTCTCATTCAATGAATAATTTTTTAAACCCTTTGGGTCTTAAATTTTGGCAAGTATTTTCAATATTCTACCCTCATAGCATAAACCCGTGGCCTTAGCAATCAGTTCCTCACTAAAAACAAACTCTATACCTCTAACTTGAACTTTATGATCACCATTCTAGCTCAAAGCAAATTGAATGGAGATGTTTTCATCATATCCATTCAGAGATTCAATAAATGAGTAATTCCACCTTCATAACATATACTATAGAGCATATCATCTACTTTATTTTCATCACATGATAACAACTCATTTCTAATGCTTTATCCTCACATGAATGTTAAAATTTCACTAAAATGAATTACCACCACCAAGGATTAACATTAAAATTTGAATCAAAAATTTTGGAAGCTTTTGAACCCCACACCCAATCTTTAGTAAAATGCAAGATGATTAATGATTTCACATGTGAAAGATCTTTCCAAGATTTTCAATGTGAGAATGTGCCTTAAAGGATTTAGGTTACCTCCTGTGATATTGATTTTCTTAGAGTCAAAATACTTAAAACAAATGATGAGGATTATAGCACAATGATGATGAATGAAATCAGCATGAATAAAAATGACTAAATATACTACCAAATTGATCAAAATGATGATTAAAATTAATGACTAAATAAAGTACCAATGGAAATAAATAAGTGAATAAAAATGACTACATAAGTGACCAATTAACAATAATAAATTACTAAATTAATGACTAAATATATCAATGAATAAAAATGACTAAATAAGTGACTAGATTACATCAATAAATGACTAAATCAATGACTAAATATACTACCAAATTGATCAATCAAAACAACTAATAAATGACTAAAAATGGTTTAGTCATCAATTTGGTCACATTATAAATGACTAGCAATAAACTACTAATGGTCATGTGATCATGTTTGGTCATTTATATGTAGTATTTAGTAGTTTTTTTAATCATATACTGCGCTTTTTGTATTAGTGAAACACATGTTTTATAGGAAATATTTTATGCATCTTTAATTAAAATAACACTTAACATATACAAAGGATGTATTATTTGTAGGTTGAAATAGGGTAGGATAGTTAGATACTTTGTAAGAAGGGGTATGGTGTGTTGTTAGTTTTCAAATAGAAGGGGATCTTGAAATATTCATTACATTATTCCTTTACAAAGGTGTAGAAAAAATAAAATTCAAGCTAAGGGAAATTCGAAGAATGGTTTGATTTATTGGTTCCATTGACATTCAAATACCCAAATGATTCTAAAAAGCTAGAACATACATTTCAACTATAATCTCATAAACTTTTCCCATTGAATCCATAAACCTAGGGTGCCATAAAGACTTGTTTAGCAACATATTTCCAAAAATAAAGTAGAAAGGGTTTTATAATCCAAATATATGCTCAAAATGATCGCCAATAGTAAAAATTAAACCATATATCCAGTCAATAATATTTTCAAAACATATTACTGCACTTCAGCAAAAGGAAAGAGTAAAAATCACAAGTATTCTCATAAACTTTGAAAATAAAATGTTACACATTAGTTTTCCATAATGCTATATGTTATCACCAAATATTGCACCATAGAAGAGGGTGTTTAATCCCCTTCCAGATGTGGGCAACATGGGAATACTTCTAGGTATGTGAGTGTACCTATAGGTATAAGTAGACCTCTAGGTTTAAGGGCTAGCTTCTTTAATGTATCTTGAAATGATTATCACCTACTAACTAGTTGTTTGTGGGGAAAAGAGTTAGAAAATTATATAAAATGGAACTATTATAAGGGGGTGATACACCAGTATTGTTTCCACAAGACTATCATAATTATATCACAATGAAACAAGTCATACACACTAGCTTGTAAGTCCTAGAAGGTTCTAACATCAATGTTTCAATATAGAGGTAATATGCATGAATAAACACAAGGTAAATGAACTAGAGGGAAGAATGAACACTCTAAAAAAAAAATTACACTTTAAAGGAGTTTAACACACTTGTCTACACTCTATATGATCTATTAGAATAGGAGATCTTACATAAACATGAAAGGATAAGGAAGGCAAGGATAAAAGATTATCACTAACCTCACCATACATCACTTGCACACTTTTAAAAATGTTCAATAACTCAAAACTAGACTTATATTAATTTTTCAAAGGTAAAACACAATGTCATTCTAGTAGGGCTTGGACATACATGGTGTGGTATTAGTTTATAATAGCCAAGATGGCTTCTAATTATATAAATTGGGAGAGAAGTTCAAGGGTCACTATAACATATGTCATGCTGAGAAAAGAATTTATACATGTAGGATAATGAAGTATAGGATAGACCATGCAAGGTTTGATGGGACAAATGGTCCTCAAATTCATGAAAATCTTGAAGGGTGGCATATGAATCCTCATTGCTTGCTCATAAAACTACCTTCATCATTTGGAACATCCCACAACTGACTAGGAATAGAAGTGATTATTTCAATAAAGGGTATGTGTTGTATACATTCTCCACCATGCATTGGTTGCATCCCTAATCTTCAATATTCTTCTGCATATGAGTTATCATTGCTTGTAGTCTAAATAACTCCTCTTTTACTCGCCCCTCACACTTGGCCTCAAATTTAGATTTATTTTTCCATGAAAATCCAACATAGGAGTTAATGACACATGTAAATACCTCCCATATCCTTAAAATCATTAGGTATATCATAAATGGACTCACACTTAATATTTTCACTTTCCCACTAGCTTGTTCACTATGATAGTTTTGACTAACTAAAGTGAGAGTACTTGCATAAACATTTATGATATTCTATACTAAACTAAATGGATATTATGGGTTAAACTAAGTCTCAATCCTTATCCCAATATGAATTTCATATTTTTACTCTTCGTAGAACCTTTAAAACACCCAAAATAGTCAAAGAAAGCCAATTTCCCCATGTCTATATAGGAAGGGTATAACTCAATAAGATGGGGAGGAGACCTAGAGATTCCTCTATAATATTAAATAATATCCCAATCAATTCCATGCCATTTTGATGTCTCTTCTTTCTTTTTTTCCCAATTAGGTCACTATCCAAGGCTTTGGAGGGTTTAGAGTGAGTTTACCCTCTAAGGATTGTTCATATAAGTTTGACATCTAATTGGTAAATAAATTCCATAAAATGTTTGATCAGTATCCTCTTAAACTTTTTAAATATCTTTTATCTCATATTCAAATCTTTTAAGTAGATATGAGCTCTCTAAGTTTCCTATTCAAGCTTTGTCTACCATTCCCTATAGTTCTAATGTGTTTTATGCCAAGAAATGGGTTTCTTGTGATCTCATTTTCATATAAAAATATTGGACACACCTTATACCTCCCTACAAAATATTCAAACTCATTATAATTCTCGCCTAAGGACAAAAGTGAAACTGACCATCTAGTTGGCCTTTACACCAAGTTGAGACCAAGTAGATGTGTCTACACAATTATGAGTTTTGAACACCTTGATGATTTTTAGTCACTTGTACATGTTTATTAATGTTATTATATATTTTAAATAACTCTAAATATAATTTTTCAAGTTCCAATCAATATCTAACACTCCCTTTCATGACCAACCCACATGTTTTAACTTCTAGGTAGTGCCCTTTATTTGAGACAAAATAACAGGCACTTCCCCTATTTTCCTAGGAAAGGTAGACATGTGGAAGGATTGTAGAATTTATTTAGACACTTCTTGAAGATTTTAAACTCTTTAATATAACATTAGGATGTCTAATCCTCCAAAACCTTGAAGACAAATTATGAGAAGTTGGACTATGTGCAAGGTCCTAAATATGGGTTATGGGTTATCTTGTTAGAACCTATCTCTATATTATCTCCATAATTTGATAGCCTCATTAGAATATTAAAACTATAATTAAGTTAATTATAACTCAATTACCAATCTAAATTTTCTAAACACCTCACATACACCTTACTTTTCAACTTGACAAGACTACTGACTATGTTTCCTATTTGGAAGAGGCACCTGTAGGGGCATTTCCATAGTTTAAGCTTGGAAAACAATGTAAAATAATTTATCCAAGATTTAAACAGTAATTTTACAATCATATATGTCATTTAACATCATTATAAAACCATACCAACATCAAGAGCGCCATTTCTTATCTTACTATCATACCATAGTTAGCTACAGTTGACTATGCAAGGGTCTTATAGGTGGACATCACCCTTGAAATATATGTTATATGATCTATTTTCATGTTGAGATACTTTTTAGTTAGTTTCCCATATAATTTTTTTATGTTTCCATTAGAACATCATGGTTAGGTTTGTGTTATCTGACTGTAGATAACTACAATCAACTATAGGTTATAAGTGCATCTATAGGGTAGAACCTAATGCTCCAACATTCATTAATTTGTTTTGAAATATAAATAATATATTTAACCACCTAAAACCATTTTTCATAGTGATATATACCCTTTAATTTTAACTTTGGGTGTGAAGGTTATTTGATTCTCAAATCCTATAGATATCACTATCAAAATTCTATGAATAAATCTGCAACTTTATGGCCTTCAAAGATTACTCTTATCTAGTCACCCACATTATTAATTTTTCAAGGGTCTTCCCCTATGTGGAGGATAAAACATATATTCATTTGGGTTCATAAAAAATCCATATGACATCACCATACATTAACCCCAAATGTGTTAGGTGATTTGTTTTTATGTTTATCCCTGAGTTCATATTCTTTCACTTGGAGTGATCTTTCAATACCACCAACCAACTTAATAATTCATATTATGATATCATAAAAATATTATAACTTTAATGAGAGTTTAAAAACATGTCTTAACATTTAAATATTACACCTCAAACTCTCTATCAGTACCACCTATAGGTGGACATTTCCATATGCAAGTAGTGAGAATGAGCGAGTTGGTAGTATGTAAGGTATATGAGATTTAATGAGGTTTAGACCCTATAAAATTATCCCAATTTATCCTTCAAATATTTAATGGTTTATAAAAGTCTCAATATTCCCAACTCAATGTTCTCAATCCCTTACAGATATGTTTTGACATTGCAACTAGGTAGTGAGTGTGAAGATGGACTATATGCATGGTAAATGTGTCTGAAACTAGTTTACAAACAATATAAAAGGTGTTAAAATTAATTATTACAAATTTTACATGACTTAAATCATTTTCAACATGCATTTCAAATTGATGTGCTCTCCATGGCACTTGTAGGTGCACATTTATGGTTGATTGTGTGTATATATAACATTGACTATCACTACAATCCTTCTTATGATATTTGGATGGGATTAGTTTATTGATCATGAAAAAATAATATGTAAAACACATTTTTTTATCTCCAATTACCTACATGAACATTTTAAAACCTCAAGACACCATGACTATAGTTGGGAACATGTAGAAAGTTGACTGTGAGCTCAATATGACTGTGTGTTTAGACAATGCATGATGTTTTAAGATGAAACATGGAAGGGAGGTGATTTTTATGGAATGAAAAAATTGATAATATAATATCCAATTCACATGAAACCCTTATAGAGAACCAAATATTTTAGAAGTAGGGAAACTTGACTATAACTTCACATGGTGACACCTTCCTATACTTTGAGCTATTTGATCAATGAAATAATTTATAAACATGAAAAAATGAATGGAAAAAATTAAATAAGAAATAAAAAAATCATCTATAATAAAATTCAAAAACTGAGATGTATGGACTATCTCAAATAGGAGCAAAAACTATAGGGTGTGGGAAATAATAGGTAGAAAAACATAGTCAACTTGTTAAAGATGGTTCATAAAGTATAAAGAACCATTCCTTGAACTCAAAACATGAAATTTAATATAAATAGTTTTAATATCACCCCCAAAATTCATTTGATCTAAAACTTCTCCTACTGGCTGTACCAATAAAAAATCTAGACCAACTTCATGTACATAGTACAACAATGGAAGATCAAAATGGTTTTAACTCATTTTTGGAACTTCCAAATCATGTAAAGTGTGGAAATGAGTTTTATTAAGTTTAATATCCATCCCAAAATATTATCCCATGTGTCACTCTCCCTCATAGGTTGTACACCCTTTGAAACTCCTTATTTTACACTTATTTTCTTGATTTTTAGTTATCACCTGCAAGTTTTTAGTTAGAAACTAAAATATTTGATAGGGACTAACATATTAGACATTAAATATGAGTTTATAACACTTTTATTGATTTTAAAATCATACCATTTGTATTTTATACTCTAAAATGACCACTAGATGACATCACATGACACAGAGACTAATTAGACACTTACCAAGGATAAAATGACAATAATAAAATATAACACACTCTATGACATTATACTAGACCCTTATATAAGTTTATGACTATAGGGGGTTAACCCATTTTGACATGTCAAAAAAGGTCAACACTGCCATGGGGACAAGCATGGTGAGTTTGCTCTTTTGACAAGGGAGACACAAACATGCTCTAAAAGATTGATAATGGTTATATAAATACAACCACCTTATCAAGGAATACAATACATACACGTAAAAAATGATCCCAAAACTTTGAAGAACCTACACTTAGAGAAAATTAACAACCAAAAACAACCTTAGAGTAAAGGACAAGCCCTCTATTTATACATTTTTTACCACCTTATAAATCCAAGAATGTGGGTTTCAATTTTAAATATTTCAAAATTGAAAAATAGCCCTCCAAGCTCTGCCAAGACTCTCTCAGCTAGAAAATACTCTTTGTCATGCTTAGAGTCTTCATCCTTTTACAATAAAAGTCATTGTTCTAACTACCTCTACAAGTAATGATGAATATTTGAAACAAAACCTTCAATTTTTGGGTTGGAAATGCCTTTCACATAAGATGGAATGAGAATATTCATTTTAGAGGTGAAACAAACTCTCTATCTTCTTATACAACTGCTTAGAGATGTCTTTGACCACTCATTAGTATAGTTGGAAATTTTCTGATAGTTACCCTTCCTTCTATACACACCAAAGAACAACCCTGATCTTGTAATGATAGATTTTAAACCAGGGTTAATTTTAAGGGGACCTATTAGAAAACCTATTGGAAATAGTTGGTGAATCTAGGGAATGGGAAATTTGATTCATAAGTATGGTGAATCCTCTATGGGTGATGGTGAATCCTCTATTGCCTATTTTTCCATACAATGATTTAGATATATCACAAGATAGATGACAAATGATTTCACTAAAAGGATATGCCAAATGTTTGTTCTAGAAGTTTATGCCAAAGATCCACATTAATGGTTATGCCATTTGAATGTGCCTAATGATCATGTTAAATAGCTATGTTATTCGACTATGATAAACATCTATGCAAAATAACTATGCAGTATTTCTATGCTAGATAACTATTTCAAATGGTTGTTCCATATTACTATGTCAAATAGATTTGTCATTCAGTTGTGCCAAATGACTATGCAATCTTGTTGTGTTAGATAGTTATTTTGACTGACTATTCCATCTAGTTATGTCTAATGACTCTTCCATTTAGTAGATGCAAATGGATTATCTAAATGGGGCATGCATCTAGGGTGTATTGGATGTCCATCATCTGATGGTTGTGTCAGATGGATTTTTTAACTTCCAATTTTAGACACTGATGTTGGACCATGTTGATAAGTGAATTATGTGGCCAATCTACTATCCAATTTCTTGATCACCAAGTGTTCTCTAAATACTCACCCTCTACCATCATTTTTAAAATTTTACATAAGAGAGTTATCATCCCTATTTGCCCCCAGCCACATCAATTCTCCATCTATATAAAGATAATTCATTTTTAAGAACCTACTATGCTTGAACATTTTGAGGTTCATGGGATGGTAATAATGAATGGATTTTAGAATACAATTTTAGTGGCCTACTCTATATGCCCCAGTAAAAAATAGACACTATGCTACTAAAAATGCTCATGTATTCGTATAGCCATAATGAGAAGATCTTGACTATGAATTTGGACTCTAGAATGATTTGATTTGATACCTCACCATAATAGATTCACAATCTGATAGGTCTTCCATTTCACAATTCAATTCCAATGAGTTTGAAAGTAGTGTTGATTGATGATGACAAAAAGTATTTGGTGTCAACTTTTAGATTGCACATCAATCGAACCAGTATGTGGTTATAAATTTGTTTTTATATTCAAAATTTAACTTTTGAGATGTAAAATCCTTATTTTCTCTTTCATTTTAGATAATCAAAAGAGAGGCATCCACATCAAAGATGATACTAACCCTTTTTTTAAAGCAATGGTTTAATTTTTCTAAGCCAAAATAGTATTAAAAAGAAGACTAATAAATATTCCTTATTGGGAATTTGTTTACATTGTTCACACTCTTACTAATTTGAGATATGACTGGTGATCTTTTACTTCTACTAGGATAAGGCTTGAATTAAATTATTCTTGTACCAATACTAGTTCCACTATTTATTGTTCAAATTTTATTCTACCATTGTACTATAAGGATTTATATAGACTCAATAAAGCACACATTCCACCTATGCTTCATCCAAATATGAACACAAATGATTTATCTCTGGAGGAACAAGATAATAGTTTATTTGTTTATTTATTAAACTAAAGTTCAATATTTGTTTATTTGTTAAATAGTAACCAAGGTAAAGATTAATAAATATTTGAAATTTGTTTGTTATAGGCAATAATTTGTGCCTCATGAAAACAATATATTTCAAAAGGATAACATGGAGTTGAAGGATTTGTAGATTCAAAGTCTATAAAATCATCTTTTCAATCATTTCAACTTTTGAAATGTCTAAGATTTTATTCAAGGTCATCTCCACATGCAAGTTTGCTATTAAAAAAATTTCAAACTATATTTTAACTTTCAAGTTCATTATTTTAGTTATTTGTTTTATTGTTGTAATTGACTTGATATCAATTCAGATCATGTAACAACCACCACCACAATAATTCATAACATTTATTGTTCCTTCTCAACCCTCTCTGGAAGGTATTTTATGTTACATTTTTTTGGTTTTTGATTATAGTTTTTTAGACTAAAATTTTGCATAATGTGATAGATCAAAACACCCATTTCACTCATAAAGTCACACGTAGATTGAAGGATACACTATCTCCAAATACAAGTACTATACTTTTAATTTCAAATTAGCATATAATTTTGATTTTAATTTTTTTTTTTTTTTTTAAATAATTTACATTTTGTAGGGCATCCTTAATCTCTAAGGAACATTATGTCATTGCCTCTACCCCCAAACTCAATTTGCTCAAGGGTAAAGACTCTTCCATTACAACCACTTCAAGTAACTAATAGAGCAATAACTACAACACTACAATTATGATGATCTTAACTCCCCACATTCTCTATTAGAGGTGTATCAATGTGTAGAGATTGACTTCTTGTAAGATATTAAACTTGATAAGGAATATTTGGGGATTAATAGTGGTGATGTTTACTAATCTGATTTCAATCCACATGATTTTATCCAAGGAGCATTAGTAGATGTTCATGTGACTACTTAGGAGGAACCATCACCCCATATTCCCACCCCAATAGAAAATGTTGTCCAATCTAATGATGCCATTACATTTTTCCAATGAACAATTTGGTATAAGATAGTATTACTACTAATCTTTAGGATGGAATAATTGATGAAATAAAACATTTGCATGTGTGTGAGTTTCATGTGAAGGAATTTATAAAATAAATAAACAACCATTATCACAACTAGTCCTAGTAAGAAAATTTATTTTCATTGGTGCAACATGAACCTACAAAGATTGATGCTTTGTTTTCCAAAGCTAAATCTAGGTCAGTTACTATTGCTAATAGTTACAATGATAATGTGTTAACTATTGTGCTTAACAAGTTAGAGAATTTAAATGTAGAAGCCTAGGCATTTTTTAATAAAGGTGTGAATGACTGCAACCTTATTGTGAATGTAGAGAAGGAAAAACATTTCGTAATGTATCTTCATTTTAATCAAATTTCATGTCATACTTATGTTTGTTCACATCTAGTTACATTTTATTTTAAATTGTAGGCAAAATATGAGAACTTGAAAAAAGAAGCCAAGATCCTCAATGTGCATCTAAAAAATGCATGGAAAAGATTATTATCTACCATTCAATTCAAGGAGAATCTTGTTGTATTGAATAAATAGAAGAACACACTTTGAAAAATCATTAAAGAGCAAGGACAAGATCCCAATGCCTAATTTAAGTAGAGGATAGTTGTCAATCCAAGTTTACTTTCTACAGGAGATATTGTAAAAGAAGAAAGGGAAAATATTAATCATATTAATTATGTGGCTAAGGATCTTGAAAAGGTAGGGATATTTAAGGATAGGAGGGGCACAGAGGATGTTGTGGTTGAAAAAGTAGCTAATAAAGTGGTTGATAAATTAGCTAAGTAGTTAATAATCTATTCTATAATATTTATAAACAATGTTTTATTTTAAAAAAATGTATTTTGAATGATAATTTCAAGTTTGGATATGTG
Source organism: Torreya grandis (assembly GCA_037957365.1). Lineage (NCBI taxonomy): Eukaryota > Viridiplantae > Streptophyta > Pinopsida > Cupressales > Taxaceae > Torreya > Torreya grandis. The sequence continues at coordinate 1,476,689 of JARHVA010000256.1, read as the reverse complement.
TTGATCAATTTATTTAGTTTTAATTTCTAGATAAGCCACGTAGATTGCAATTGCCATTTGAATTTTATGATGTTGTATGGTGTTAGACCCCATAGATAGTGCTCTTTTAATCTCAATATATTCCTTTATATAGTGTTCACCCTAACACAATCACAATATATTAATATTTTGCATTCAACATTTATCAAGAAACAAGGAAATGTATTTATGAAAATGTATAATAATTATTACATCTTATGATAAAAGAGTGAGTTTTTTTGTGTGGAACAACTCTTATTTATTATATTTTGATTAAATCATGATTTGAGATGCCTTTAAGGAAATTATAAAGGCTCATTCATGTTTTGTATAGGTCTATGTTGAAGATAATATTGTGATAATGATTAATAATGAGGATTCATCAAAGTTAAAAAAATGCATGAATTATTGTGATCATGAAATATAGAATAATTTCATGGATTATTTAATGTTATGAGGATGTTTAGATAGATAAGGACTCATAAAATTAGTTTTATTCAAATGAAAATTGATATAAATTAGAGGTAAGTGTTAGAGGTACAATCATTGAGAGGGGGGGGTGAATCAATGATGTTAGATAATTCAAACTCCAATTCCAATCCTTTAAAATCCTCAACCAAATAACATTAGCATTCATGAAGTATACACATCATTTATAGTAATGAACAATAAATATAAGCAAGATCACACACATAACACAAGATCTACATGGGAAACCCTCTTAGGGAATAAAACCCACTAGAACCTACAAGATGGACTATAGTCCTCTAATGACAAGATCCAAATTTAGACCATCACCAACTGATCAAGGAACACACATTCCACAAGGAGGAACCAACCCCCTAGGCAACCAAGAAACCTCCTAGATACCTTGATCTCATGTCTTCTACCCCTGATGATGGACTTCTCTTTATTTTACTCTTTTTCACCCTTCAATATCTCTCAAATAGCCTCTAGGGATTACTCACTCAATCTACCTTTTATAGGCTTATTAAGTCCTATGACCTATGTGTTCACCTTAATCACCTTGATTAGATTATCATTATTGATCCTATTTTATCTCTGATGGTCATCACTAACCTATACCTTATTTTTCAAAGGTTATCTTCTTCACTCAATATCACATCCTCTCCACTCTACTCTCTCAATTCTATAAACCATTACTTTAGCCTTCAATATTTATAGAGTATTCATGAATATCATCTTTTTGGTTGGCCATTAAACATGATTTAACCCTTAATGCCTCTATCATGCTAACACATATCTCAATACTATCCTCACAAGTCATCCATAGCATCCATGAGTCACACTTTAATAGATATGCCTTTCAATTAGGCCTTAATAGTCCTTATAGTGTTAGAGGAACAATCACTAAGAGGGGGGGTGGTGGGGGGGGTGCGGGTGTGGGTGAATCAGTGAGCCCAAATAATCCAATTTCAATTTCAATCTTTAAAAACACATAACTAGTTACCACAAGTATTCATGAAGTATACACATTATTCATAGCAATGAGCAAGAGAGACAATGCAAGATCAATCACATAACCCATGACATACATGGTAAACCCTCTTGGAGAATAAAACCCAATGGAACTTGTAATTGTAATACTATATTATAATAACAAGAACCAATTTAGACCATCTATAAATGATAAAGGAACTACCATTCTTTATTTTAGTGAGATTGCAATCCCATAAGGAGCTACTACACCTATCTAGCTGAGCTACAATAATAACTATAATTTTAGTAAGTTTTACCTTACAATTAAAAGGAAGATGTAACCACCTTATATGTTGAGCTACCACAATAACACATATGAACACATCCACCTATGAACTGATGTCTTTAGCACCCGATGATGGACCTTTGCTTATCACTCGTAACCTTCGATCATACTCAATATACAAGAGCACTATTCTACCAATAGAATAATGACCTATAGGTCATATAAATAGTCCTCAATTTGTTATAATATTTCACTCATCCTTAGGGTACTCTACCTCTCATTCACTCACCAATTCACACACACAATCCTCTCTCAAATCTCTCCCAAGTCTCTCACTCACAATTCTAGAACACATCATCTTTGGTTCCACTATTTATAGAGCATACTTGATAATCAAAACCTTGGTCAACCATTAGGCATGACTTAACCCTTAAGTCATCTCTCACATAAAGAAATAGATTAAAAATTATCTTCATAGGTTTTCTATAGCATCTATATGTCACGCTTAAATAGCTACACCTTTTAATAAGGCCCTTGTAGCTCTTATAGGTATCATGCAGACCTATTCACCCATTTAGCACTTTATAGATCAAAACAAGAACACAATACCACTTAAAATACATGATTTCACTCATTATTTCCCCTTTGACATCCCAAAATTATCATAGTCATCTTTTCTCACCTTTGCATATGCTCAAACAACTCAAACATTGACCTGGTGCATAGGAACATTATGAATGAAAACATAGCCAACTTATTAAGCATTATTCATACTCAAGATAGATTGATCACACCTCTAAAAACACACATAGAATCCTTATGGAGTCTAAAACACTCCCCAATAACCAATTCATCAAGAGATATCGAAACAATATCAAAACAAGCTTAAACAATCTTCTTAGGTCATTTACAGTCCATGCACGAACACACGACCAAATTTGAACCTTAATATATTTGAATGTACACACTTAAAAATCTTTAAATCAGATTAATTATATTTATCATAGAGTCCTCTTCATCTTTTCTCTTTATAGCATGAGCCAATTTGTTGTGGATCAAAAGTTATGATCCAAAAAACATAAACTAGTTTTTCCCTTCTTAAATTAAATATTTAAATGTAAATAGTCATAGTTAAAATTTGACCACGTTGCTTGTACCTCATATCCTCACTACTTAGATCAATTATAAACCATTGATCTTGTCTTAAATTTAATGCGTAGGTACCAATGCTTAAAAGTTCAACCTCAGTCACTTTGACTTTATCTTATGTAATCTTATAATTTTGACTCGACATGCTCCATCAATCTTTTGTACATAGCTCAATTTATAACAATGCTAAATAAATATATCTTTGATCTCTTGAATTTAATACACACTATTGATATCTATCTTTATGATCTCCTTCTCACCATGGATCCTTGTAAGAAGATTGATCTTTATCTCTTTTTAGCATTAAACATCATGCACCTATCCTCATCTCGTTTCTTCCTAACTGATTATAGTAATGCACTCTGTCAATGTTTCTCAAAATTTAACATGTACAAATTTGACTATGGGAACCTTATTTATCTATTTGGAAGACAAAATTTGCACAGTCATATATTTTTCTATGTTTGGATACATTATCTACAATTTAGACCATATGATCTCCTTACACAGGAAAATCTAACCATATAATAATCTACTCCTGAAACCCTTACACATGTGAGATATATCATCATCAACATGCTCACTTAGAATTTTCTTCCATAGAGCCAACTATGCTTGAAATTGCTTAGAAGGACAACTTTGTTCATCCATATATTTTGACATGTTTCATCGCATGATCTAAAATTTAGTGCAAATAAACTCGGCTCAAAACTGAATAGACCCATATGATCACCTTATCCTGAAATATCCACACAGGAGATATACGCTACCATAAAAATGCTTACTCAAATCTTCTTATCACATTGTAAATTTGGTTAAGGATGGGAAAACACTATCAAAATGCCTAGGAGCCCAACTTTGCACTTACATATATTTTGATGTGCTTCAATGCATGACCTGAGATTTATCACATAAAAACTAGACACAAAACAAAACAAAACCATATGATCATTTTTTCCTCACATAACTCATGTGAATGTTCACCTCATTTACATGCTTACTCAGCTCTACTTGAGCCCTTTTACAAATGTGGCTAAGTATGAGAACATAGTGAATTCTATCTGAATAGCCAAATTTGCATCGTTATATCTTTGACTAAGCTTCATCACATGACTTGAGATCTGGTGCATAAAAACTAGGGACTAGTTTTATTATAATTATATGACCAACTCCCATTGACTCATTCTCACATGGCAATGGTGACATCATCAAATTGATCAAAGATATGATATTTCCAGAGTCCATACAAAATAATAATTAATCTTTTAGAAAAACTATGTGAATTATTAATCTTTAAACTTCACTTAGTTTTTCCATAAGCTTAATTATTATTATCATTAAACTACCTAATTAATTTTTTGACCATTGGAACCAAAATATATAGATGAAAACAATGGATAACTAGATGAATTCCACTTATGCACACAAGCACCCAAAGCATAAAAAACATCTTATGGACCATTTTACACATCCTAAAATCACCATACTCGTCCCTAAAAATCTCTAACCATACCAAAGATGAAGATCAACCAATCATACTTCAAGCATACTAGGACAAGCACATTGCACACTTTGTCATTATCACTTAGACTATAAAGGCACTTCTTCCACTCACCAAGACACCTCCATGACATCACCATGACATAATTTATAAAACTCTCATAATTTACTCCTTTGTCATTTATTTCAATAAACATCATTCATCTCACCTTCTCTTTCTTCAAGCACTCTGATAACAGGAACTTTTTCCCCCTTTCACACAATGACAAAGTGGGCATAAACTGATCTTGTGAACCTAAATAGACCATAAATAGGAAAGGACCATCTTATAAATATTTTTAAAACACCCCCTTACCTTGAGCCTACCTCTTCTTGCCTTGACAACTTCCTCTTGCTCCATGAAAACACTCTCTTCAATCAATCATTGAAGTCAATGAAGAAAGAGCACACAAAACATAGAAATATGATGGAACACATAAAGAAACATCTGAGAGGGACTCCCCCTAATAACTTTGAGACATTTCACATTTTAATAATCTTCATATCTCCATACTCCATAAAGAATCACCACACATTATTACTAATCTTCTCTCTCAAGCTACTACAAGGACCACCAACACAACTTCATGCCACTCACCAAATAGGAAACATGTTCTCAACCAATTTGAAAAACACCAATTTTGACCATGTATTGTAGCTTATTCATAAACCTCTAGATAAATCTCATAAACTTGTTGTTCCCACTTAACCAAATACCTTCTATTGATTCATTTAAAAATAAATGACACCCAAGTTTTATCTTAAATACTCAAAATTAGCTTTTGACAATGGTTTGATCATAATATTTGTAAGATACTCTTTTGTAGGCACATGATCCAACTTGACACATTGATTAATCACTTATTCTCTCAAAAAATGATATCTAATATGAATGTGTTTAGTTTTTAAATTCATAATAGGATTCTTTGAGATATTAATTGCACTAGTATTGTCATAATAAATAGGACAAGGTCTATTTTGTCTTACCTTCTAATCCTCCAAAGTTTGTTTCACCCATGACTTGTGTTCAACAAGAGGCAACTACTATGTACTCAACTTCATAGTTTATAGAGACAATGAGGCTTTATTTTTACTTAGCCAAGACACCAAACATTCTCCCATGAAGAAGACCCCACTACTGGTACTCCCCCTATCATCCACATGTCCTACCTAATTAGCATTAGTATATGATTTCAAAGAGAATTATTTACTCTTGTGATACCATAAACCATAGTCTATGGTGCCTTTGAGATATCTTAAGATCTTTTTGATTGATTTCAAGTGAGATTCTCTAGGATCAACTTGAAACCTTCCTACAATACCTATTGCTTGCATGATGTCAGGCCTAGATGCAGTAGAGTAAAAAATACTTTCAATCAAGGATCTATACAAAATTTGATCAACTTTTGGTGAGTCATCTAGTTTACTTAACTTACATCCTATGATCATTGGAGTACCCATTGAATTATAATACATCATGTCAAACTTTCTTAGCATATCATTGATGTATTTATCTTGAGAAATGAATATCCCTACATCAATTTGATTAATCTATAATCCTAATAATTAAGATAGTTATCCCAAAATTGACATTTCAACTCAGTCTTCATAGTATCTACAAATTCTCTACTCATTTTTTCATTATCAGATCCAAAGACTATGTAATCAACATATACGACAACTATCAATTGATGATTAATTTCTATCTTAATGTACAAATTACTATCAGATACCCCCCTTTTAAAACCTTGACTCAAAAGATAATTGTTTAGCCTGTCATACCAAGCTCTAGGAGTTTGTTTAAGACTATACAATGCCTTCTTCAATTTACACACAAAATATTGGTTACTTGACATGAAGTATCCTTTAGGTAACTCAATGTAGACTTCTTCTTCTAAGTTTCCATTTAATAATTCATATTTCACATCCATCTGATATACCCTAAAACCTTTGAAACATGCATATGCCAAAAATATTCTAATTACTTCCATCATTGCCACAAGAGCAAAAGTCTCATCAAAATATATTCCTTCAACCTAAGCATATATTTTACACACTAATCTATCCTTGTTCATTATGACTTCTCCTTTATCATTCATTTTGTTTTTGAAAACTCATTTGTTACCTATCACATTTTTATCTGTTGGTCTAGAAACTAAGTCCCGTGTTTCATTCCTTTCTATTTGATCAATTTCCTCATCCATTGTATCATTATAGCTTTTATTTTTTCTAGATTTCATAAATGTTTTGGGTTTAATCATGGATAATAGACCTAAGTCTTATTGATTTTGATTGATCAACATTTTCCTTTAATTTGTAACCTTGCACCAACATTTCATTAAGCTAAGAGATTGGATGATATTTTGAATTCTTGTAGATGGAGATTTAGTATCTTATCTTTATGCATCTTCTTCATACTCATCATTTTTTGCAATACCATTCCAAATTGAGTCACTTACCTACAATTTTGGCTTCTTGACTCTAATTGTCTCATTTATGCTTACATTTGAACTTCCAAAAATCTTGTGAAGTCTCTTGTTGAAACATTTATAGCTAGTATTAATAGAAGAATAACCTAATAAAATGCCCTCATCAAATCTTGAATCAAATTTACAAATATTATCTTCATCTCTTTCGATAAATCACCTATTTCCAAACACTCTAAAATGTCTAACATTATCCGCTCTATTCTTCCATAACTCATAAGGAGTCTTATTACCATTTACTCTATTTTGACACTTATTTAGGATGTACAAAGAAGTGTCAGTTGCCTCTTCCCAATAGCCATCTGATAATTTTTCATCTTGAATCATGGTTCTACCCATCTCAATAAAAATATTATTATTCCTTTCAACCAACCAGTAATATTATCTTCTTATCCCATGTTCTTCACAAAAATCATCAAACTTATTAGACCAAAACTCACCTCCTCTATTTGATCTCACATACTTGATCTTTGAGCTTTTATCATTTTCCACAAGAGCTTTGAATGCCATAAATTTTTCAAAAGCTTCTGATTTTTATTTAAGAAAGAATATTTAAGTCCTCCTAGTAAAATCATCAGTGAGAAGCATGAAGTAGCTATTACATTGAATACTTTGAGTTCTCATAGGTCCACATAGATAAGTTTGGATCAACTCCAATGGATCTATATTGGAGAATTCCTTGGTTTTGTATCTTCTCTTTGTATGCTTCCCATGAAGACATGCCTTGCAAAGAGAATGAGGAATCTTATAAATCTTAGAAATATGCCTTACCAACCCCTTTGAATTGAATTTTACCATATTATCAAAATTTATATGTTTAATCCTTTTATGCCAAAGCCAACATTCTTCCAATTGAGTTGTGAAACACACTTCCTAGATTCATGGAATACATATATGTTGTTATCTATTTTATTAACATATACAATTAATTTTCTAGATTTTTCCTTTCTTATTTCACATACATTATAATGAAAAGTTACAAAATTTATTTACTTACACATTTGGCTCAAACTTAAAATATTATGTTTCAAACCTTCTACATATAATATAATATTAGTCCTAGTATGACCATTGTCTATACTCATATTCCCTTTGCCGACTATGTTAGCATATTTATTAATGATCCAAACAACAATTCAGATGACAATTCAGGTGATGGGTCCACCCCAATTGATGGCGAAACTTCTGGGAGCCATAACTTTTGCACCGTAGCTCCAATTGACTCATCATTTGAACCGTTGGAAAGCTAATAATGATGGTAACATCGTGAGATGGCATTCAGATTTTCTTAATGAATTTTAACCCCCTAAAACCCAATGGAAGTGTTCCAAATTTCAATTTTAGTAGTGCTGTCTAAAAATAGTAAGTTTCTAAAAATAGTAATTCCTCAAATTTTGTATTGTTGTAAATCATGGAAGTCAAACCAATTCATCTCCCTTGAGATTGGTGACCTTCCATATCCTCCCCATACCTTAAAAACATGTATAAATGAATATGTAACTTGAAATGGAAATCAGACATCTCTTCTCAGAGATAAGCATATGTTTGGGTCTGTAAATTTGATCAATAAAACATCTCTTATCAGAGATAACATTATTTGAATTGTTTTGTTCTTATTTCTTGAATTATCTTTCAACCAAAGCTTTCGATTTTTGGATCAATTATCACCAAATCTAATTACACCTAGGTTGGTATTTTTAAGAGAGATAAACTTTCTCTTATCTCTTGTCATATGATTTGATAATCCACTATCTATAAACCATCTCTTGTTCTCATCGTCTTGAGTATGTAAAGCTGCTTGAACAAACAATGACTCTTCCTTCAATGATTTTATTAGATTTTGCTTCTTTTCTTCTTTCAACTTGGTCTCCTTGAACTATTTGATAATATCAATGACTTATATATCCTTTTCCCAAAAGGCTTTATTTTAGTTCTTAGATATATGACCTTGTTGGTTATAGTTTTAACATATAATATCCCTTCTAGTCTCTGGAGAGATAGAACAATCCTTATATCTATGACCAAATTGATTGTATGAGAAACAATATCCATTAAAGACATTATTCATGTTTGATCTTATTTTATCTTGAGATTACCACTCAATGGATTTTCATTCTTGATCCTTTTAGTGGAGATAAAATTATTTTTATACTTAGATAAGAGCACATCTAAGTAAGTCATGAATTTTTTTTCACAATGTTCCATCTTTTGATTGAGATCTTTATTTATCATGACCTATAGATTCTTGACTGTTTCCTCTATATTTTGCACTTGTGTCTTCAAAATATTAACTTCTGATAAAGAATAAAATAGATTATCTTGAAGAGAATCCATAACCTATTTGTCAACCATTATACCTTTGATCACCTTCAAGTGGTTAAACTTTGAATGAAGGACATGGTTCTAATACCAAATGTTAGAGGTACAATCACTGAGAGGGCAGGTGAATTAGTGAGCCCAAATAATCCATCTTCAATTTCAATATTTAAAAATACTTAACAAATTATCATAAGCATTCATGAATCATACACATCATTCATATTAATGAGAAAGAGAGAAAATGCAAGATCAATCACATAACACATGAAATACATGAGAAACCCTCTTGGTGAATAAAACCCACTAGAACCTTTAATTAGACTACTCTCATATAATTAAAAGAACTAATTTAGACCATAAATAAATGATCAATGAACTATCATTCTTGATTTTAGTGAGACTACAATCCCATAAGGATCTACCACACCTATCTAGCTGAGATGCAATAACAACTAGACTTTTTAAAAGTTTTACCTTACAAGAAGTCTACAATCACCTTAGATGTTGAGATACCAAAAAAACACATATGAACACATATAGATATGAATTAATGCCTTCAACACCTCATGATGGACCTCTACTTATCACTCTTCACCTTTGCTCACACTCAATCTATACAATCACTATTTTTCCAATAGAATTATAACCTACAAGTCATACAAATAGTCCTCAATATATTATGCTCTTCAAATCATCTTCAAGTCATTCTACCCCTCATTCAATCCCAAATTCACACACACAATCCTCTCTCAAATCTCTCCCAAGTCTCTCACTCATAAGTATAGAAACCATCATCTTTGGTTCCACTATTTATAGAGAATACTTCATAATCAAAACCTTGGTCACCTAGTAGGCATGACATATCCCTTAAAACATATCTCACATAAATATATGACTTAAAAACAATATTAATAGGTTGGCCATATCATTTACAGGTCACCCTTAAGTAACTATAGCTTTTAATAAGGCCCTTGTAGCTCTTATAGGTCTTATGGAGACCTACTCACCCATTTATCACTTCATCAATAAAAAAAAGAAAATAAGACCACTTTAATATACATTATTCCACTCCTTATGTCCCTTGTGACATCTTAAAATGATCATATTCATATTTTATCACATCTACATACGCTCAAACAACTCAAACACTGACCTAGTGTATAGAAACATTATAAATGAAAACACAGTCAACTTATTAAGCATTGTTCATACTCAAGATAGATTGATCACACCTATAAAAACCATTAAAAACTATCCTTATGGAGTATTCGACACTATTTAATATATAATTCATAAATAGATATCTAAATAATATAAAAACAAGCTTGAACAATCTTCTCGGGTCACTTACAGTCCATGCATGAACACATAGTCAAATTTGAAACTTAATATATTTGATTGTACACACTTATAGATCTTAAAATTAGGTTCATTAGATGCACCATGAAGTCCTCTTCATCTTTTATTTTACATCAAGAGCAAATTCATCATGGATCAAATGTTATGGTCTAATAACCATAGATTAGTTTTTACCTTGTTAAATTTAAATATTTAAATGTAAATAGTCATAGTTAAACTTTGAACATTTTTCTCTTATCTCATGTCCTCACTGATTAGATCAATTATTCACTATTTATCTTGTCCTAACCTTAATTCATAGGTACTAATGCTTAAAATTTAAACCTCAGACACTTTGACCTCATATCGTGTAATCTTACAATTTTGCCTCAATGTCTTCCATGGATCTTCTATACGTATCTCAATCTTTAAAAATGCTAAATAGTTTTTACTTTGACCTCTTAAATTTAATATGCATCATTGATCTTTATTTTTATGATCTCCTACTCACTATTGATCCTTATAAGAATCTTGATCTTTATCTCTGCTCAACATTAAACATCATGTACCTATCATCATCTCGTTACTTCATGACTTCTTAGAGCAATGCACTCCATTGATGTTGCTTGAACTTTAACATGTGAAAATTTGAATAAGTATGGAAACTTTACTTATTTTCCTAGAAGGCCAACATTTCATAGTCATATATATTTTTGTGCTTGGATGCATGATCTAAAATTTGGACCATATGATCTCCTTACATAGGAGAATCCAAGAATATAATAATCTACTCTTGAAACCCTCAGACATGTGAGATATATAATCATAAAGATGCTCACTCAAAAAAAAATCCATAGAGACAACTATTCCTGGAACTATCTATAAGGCCATCTTTTGTCACACATATATTTTGATGTGCTTCATCGCATGATCTAAAATTTAGCACAAATAAACTAGGATCATAACTAAACAAACCCATATGATCACTTTCTCCTAAAACATACACACATGAAAGATATTCTACCATAAAAAATCTTGCTTGAATATTTTTGCCACATTGAAAATTTGGCTATGGAAAAACACTATCAAAATGCCTGGGAGCCTAACTTTGCACTTGCATATCTTTTGACGTGCTTTAGTGCATGACCTGAGATTTAGTACATAAAAACTAGGCACAAAAATAAACAAAACCATATGATAATTTTATCTTGATAACTCCACTCGTGTGAATTATAAACTCATCAACATGACTACTCATCTCTACTTGAGCCCTTTTGAAAATTTGGCTAATTATGGGAACATAATTAATTTTGTCTAAGAAGCCAACTTTACATCTTCATATCTTCAATCATGCTTCATCACATTACTTGAAATTTGGAACTTAAAAACTACGGACTAATGTGATCACAACCATATGAACAACTCCCCTTGACTCATTCCCACATGGCAATGGTGACATCATCAAATTACCTACTCAGATTTTCTACCACTGGATCCAAAGTGTCTATATGAAAACAATAGACAACTAGATGAATTCCAATTATGTACATTGACACCCAAAGTATAGAAAACATCTTCAAGACCCTTTTTCATATATTCAAATCACAATACTCATTCCTAAACATCTCTAACCATGCCAACATCGAAGATCAACCAATCATACTTCAAGAATACTAGGACAAGTACATTGTACACTTTGTCATTGTCACTTAGAATATCAAGAAACTTGATCTACTCACCAGGACACCTCTATGATATCACCATGACATCATTGACAATACTCCAACATATAGGTCTCATGGAGACCTATTACCCCTTTAGAAATTTATCAAGAAAATTAAGAATAAAATAATACTTTAAAATGTATGGGTCTACTCTACATGAAGATTATGACCTCTTCAGGTGATTAATAATGCCGAAACACTCTTCTGTTAAATCAAAAATTACTTGAACAATATTATATACACAATAATATGATGAATAAACAAATAGCCATCTTCCAAATACAATAAATGAATTTGTATAGATAGTCAAACTTTCAAACCAATTTCTCTAGATGTACCTTGAATTCCTTTACTATTTTTCATTTTAAACCATCAATAAATTCATTTTACATCATAAGATATTAACAAAACACTACAGACTAGTTTTTTCCTTTGCTAATTCAAATGTCACTGTTCAAAGTAAAACATCTGACACTTACATCATCTCATGTCCTTGCATAACTTGCTCAAACATGCTCTGTCTATCTCCTTCAGAGTATCCTTGGATTTACCTTGCATCACTCAACATTGATCTTAGATCCTTGTTTCTAAGATCAAGCCACTTGGTAGCCCCGCATGCCCTCTACGTACCTTGTAGTCAATCTCCAATGAATTTTTTCCACTTGGCATCCCCACATGCCTTCTAAGTAACCTTTGACATATTGAATTAATATCCACCATTGGATCATTATCTAACAAGATCACGTGTTGTATTATATCCTTATCTATTTATATTAATTATTCACCATAGATCTTCATCTCTTGATAAAACACTCACTATAGATCTTTGATAATGCAAATTTGGTTATGGGAACTTAATGAACTCTACTTGAGAATCCAACTTTGCACATTAGTAACTTTTTATACACAACACATCTAGAACTAAAATTTTAACCACATAATCCTCTCTCATTAGGGAATCCATCCATGTATCAAAACACTCTTGAAACCTTCATGCATGATGAATATGATGTCATCAATATGCTCACTTAGCCTAAATTATTAAGATAATTAGAAGAACCTAGTCATAAATATGATTGCTCTAATGAATTATTTTCACTTAAATGAGTTCCCCAATCACTTATAACACTCCATACAATCTCTTTAACATGAACACACCATCAATAACATCCACCATATTCCTATCCAAGTCAAACACCAAATAACTATGCAAAAACACTAAAGCACAATTTATCATTATCATTCTAACACACATGACACCCCATCAACATCCTTGGTCACCATGGAGACATCATTCAAAAACATCCAATAATATCCCCCTTTAGCATTGATGTCAACACCAATTATGCATAGACTTTATCTCTCTCTTAAAACACTTTCTCCCCCTTTGAGACAATGACAAAGTGGCCTCAAATTCTAATCCTTTGGACCTAAAAAGACTTCAAGGACCAATAATAGTAAGGGACCACCTATGAGAGATGATACATACTCCCCATCACATTTTGCATACCTCTTATTACCTTGAGATTCTCAAACATGTTCCATGTCTACACTCTTATTTGATCATGCATAGCCTCTATGAAGACAAAGCATACATAAACATTAGAAACTACATGAACTTACGTTGAAAACATTGAGAAGGACTCCCCCTAAGTCACCTGAGCTTAGGCACCCTTTGATCACCTTTAGACCATACTTAACCATTAATAAACAACAAAAATGCCTCCAAACCTTTCTCAAATTCTACTACACATTCCTTTGATCTTAGGACTTGACCATTTACAAATATCCCATTAAATCCATGGAATACAAACTTTGTCATATACAAAAATCAAAGACCTTATTAATGATATCAAAGATATGGCAACACATTCTACTCATCCTTAAATCAACCTTGTATTCAAGATTTCAACATTTGATCAATCAATTCAAGCAATATAAATTAACAAGTTCTTATCTTCAAGACAAAAAAACCTTGAACACACCTTGAGAATAATATAAAAATATCAACATACCTTTTGTATGCAATCATAAATGCATCATGTCTATGAATTAATCCTAGATCAGATAAGATAGATCACACCTACACTTCCAATTGCGATACACTTGTCAAACAAGATCATGACCAATATGGGGATCTACTAGCCCTGATTAGGGGATCACTTATATCACTTGTCATAACAAGTCATGATATGAAGGATTATAAAGCCTACAGTATAACACAATTACACAATAACCCTAATGGAGTCCTAAGGTTTAAAATATTTAATTTATTCTAATATCAAGAAATTAAAATCTAATCTAGTGCATACCAAAGCTCATGGCACAACGTGGGGGGTTAGAAGCAATAAAATACATAACTAAACTAAACATGTATTAAAATACATATACTCGTGTCAATGTATACAAAATCTTAAATACATGGAGAGAAAAATACAAATGTATTATCTATATACTGTTACAAAGGATAAATAAAGTTAGGAATACTTACCTTTGAAGATGAATCCAGTGAGCCTCATTCTCTCCATTGGCCAAGGTGTTTCATAAGAGATTATTGTGGTATGTAAGACTAACCAAGATAATTCAACTCTAAGATACACAACCTATCTAAGCATTCAAAATACTTTTTCATAAAACAAGATCAGTATCTCCAAAGAAAGTATGTAACCCTAAGCTTTATCCTCACTTAGAATGGTCAATAAATAGATTTTCACTTGCACTTCCTCACTTATAATTCTTATCTTATGAAGTGGTGGGAAATAAAATTGTATATATAGGTAGATCTTGCCCTAAATCCTCCAAGGAATGTCATTTATATAGGGTTAACCCAGTTGACCTAGTGTATTATTGAGGACAATTCATTAGGTCTGAGTTGGGTTGGCTAAAAGACTAACAAGCTAAGAAAGTGAAAAATACCCCTAAATTATATTGGGTTGACCTAGTCAACCTATTATAGTTGACTATCCAAAAGGGTGTTAAGGTAAGAAAAGGAGGATAGAAAAAGGAAAAAGACTAGAGGAGGTAGGACTAAGAAGAATAAGATTAGTGTAAATGGTTTTAAGAGACACATTTGTAGATGGTAAGTGATAAAAGGGACAATAATATTATGAAGCATCAATGGTTTATCCACCCCTTTCTTGATGTACCCCTTAAGTCATACATTATGAGAGATTGAGACTCGACATGATCTTGTACGATAAAAAGTGTCAGTTATCAATAAAAGCATATAAGGGTAAAAACTCAGCTATCCATAACATAAATTAAAGAAAAGAATGATCCATAGTTACTCAAACATATTGTTTTACTTGAAGGATAGATAAAACCAAAACAAAATAATGATAGCATGTTTTTAAAGAGATGAAAAAGAAGGAATAATTGGAAGAGGAAAAATATATTTGGAATCATAATTTTCTTGTCAAGGGGGGAAATTAAATTGGTGGAGGGGAGAATGAAGGAAAAATCAAGGTAGAGGAACTCTTTATCAATGTCAAGATACTCAAACTAGGTTTGTCAAAATAAGAGGACTATCAACCTCAAGGAGTATGAAAAACTTATCTTAGCCACACAAATCTTAGGTCAACAAATGGAGTACATAAATCATCCCATGAAGGATATATGAATGAAAACTAAAATGGACCTACCTCCCCATAATGTGTTCCCCATTCTTCAGGACCCCTTATAGAGTTGTCGATCTACTACAAATATTAGGTACTTACATGAGAAAGTAAGTAGAACCATAGAGTTTTTTGAATTCCCATAATCCAATCTAATGGCCTACCACACCCCAAAGGACCTCAACTCTATGTGAGGCCAACTATAGAATTTTATCTTCAATTAGAGATAGGAGATGTGCTTGCAATCATGGCTTTTGGTGTGAATTTCACTTTTGAGATTTGTATGTTGCCATTTAGATATCATTTGCCTTTTGTTTTCAAATGATTTAGATTTTAACTTTATTGATGGCTTTTTCTATTCCTCTTCCATATGGATTTGGAAAACCAAACATGGGCGCTAAAGATGAATTCCATTTGAATACTCGGAATAAGGTTGCTAATAGATAGAACTTCAAAGAGCATGGAGTCTTAAAGTCTCATAAATATAGGTAAAATAAAAGTGCTATCTTAACTTCAACCTTGTTTTATCCAATGTAGAGATGAAAGGAAGGGGAAATTAAGAGAAGTGATACATGGAATAATATGAATTACTTCAAATTTCAAAAAAAATGTGACAAAGCGAAAAAAGAAGGGATATAATGATAACAAAGGTGTGATTCCTTATCATAAGAATGAGGGAAATGGAGGAAAATAAACTAACATATATTGTTGTGCATATTTCATCTAGAAAAAGAAGAAAAATCTAAAGTTGACAACAAGGATAAAGAATAATAAAAGATGGTGATTCTATGAGGAGGGTTGAGTCCTATCCATGGTCTTACACTAAAAATTCATAAAAAAGAAACCCATGGGGGTGCGAAAAAGGACAAGTGAAAGATAAACAAAAAATGGTAGTTTTGTGAGTAACATCGGGTCCTCTATGGTCTTACAAAGCCACTCAAAAAATAAAAACCTATGAGAGTGATAAAAATAACAAGTTAAATAACAAAAAGATGGTAGTTTTGTGAGGAACTTCGGGTCCTATCCATGGTCTTACAAAGTAACTCACAAAATAAAAACCCATGGGTGTGACAAAAGAGAAACGTCAAGATATAAAGAAGACTATGGTACATCATGAGCTAAATTCTAAAAAAAGGGGGAAAATGATCATAAAGATACTAAGACAAAGAGTGATATAAAAATACAAATTAAAGAGGTAAATAAAGACAAAAAATGAGAAAAATTCCAAATGTAATGTGGAAGAAAACTAAAGAATGTAAAAGGAAATAATGATGCTAGTAAAATAAAAGTAAAGGAAGGAAAGAAAGAAAAATGCATAAAAATAAAGAAACATGAGACAAAAGAATAAGTAAGACCTATGCTAATGTCTGTATCAAATATGAGCATGTGAAATACAAGTTCATACATCTTAAAAAGTTTCTTGAAGTTAAATTTATTTATTATTATACATTATAATATAAGAGTGGGAATCACAGGATGACCCAATGGGTGAGTGGATGTAGGTTTGGGCAAGGTCTGAAGGGACATGTGGATGGTAATTAGATGCCCTGAGATTTGAGTTGGAGTGAGGTAACATTGAACCATTAAAATGATTTACGCTGGGTTGGAAAATGTTTTTGGAAATAGGTAAATGTGTTGGTTTGTTAGATTTTAATTATGTTGAGTGAGACATATGATGTGTAGGAGATGTATGAGGAGATAAAGGAGGACCATGGATGATATTATTTGGATTAGGCATTTGAACTAGGTACTCTTTTGGTTCATGTGACTTAAGAGGTTGAGGCATTGTAACATAGATTGTTAGTGTTGGTGGGAGGAGGATTATATGTAGGTGGAGGATTACCAAAACTAGTATTAGGAGGAGGATTAGGATGAATTACCTCAACTACATTATATTATGTAGTGATTGTTTTTGGTTTAGGAGAAGGGGAATGAATAAATTGGATAGTTTCATCTTAAGTAATGAAATAAGTGAGATTATTATCCAAATCCTTGATTATGAAACGTTTTGAACTAAGTGAAGGCTGATATTATGTAATCATGATGAAAAAGACAAGATAACCACACAATGAGAACAAAAAAATGACAGAAAATAGTGCAAGGTCAAGTGGGTTGATCCTATAC
The DNA here is from genome assembly GCA_037957365.1 of Torreya grandis. Lineage (NCBI taxonomy): Eukaryota > Viridiplantae > Streptophyta > Pinopsida > Cupressales > Taxaceae > Torreya > Torreya grandis. The sequence continues at coordinate 1,458,652 of JARHVA010000256.1, read as the reverse complement.
ACCAAACAGGGACTGAAAAAGGGTTTGTAAATAGTACAAGGTGAACTAGGTCAATCTTATATAGAAAACAAAAACTAAAAAAGGTTTGTAAATAACATAGGGTTGACTTCATTAAAAGTATTGAAAATTCTATGTGATCACTTCTTGAAGTCCATATGCTACTTGTGACATTTCATCACTCTTTAATTAGGACCCTACTTAGTTTCTTATTTTAGATTAGGCAAATTTTGGTATGTAGGCCAAATTTGGCCAGCATCTTTGATAATTTATTTGGATATCATGCCTACTATGCTTGAGAACTCAAACCATTTACATGACTCTTGGGCTCACCAATAGTGATTAATCTGATTCATGATTGCAAGAAACCTTTTGACTTGCAAAGACAATGAATTCTACCAAAATAGGGAAGGAAACAAATAAAATAGGGAAACTAACCTAAAAAAACAAATGTGAAAACAAAGCACTTATTTGGGACAAAATAGAAGTAAACTAGTCTAACTAACCATGACAAAGCATGATCTACTTTGATCAAAAATAAAATTCATAAACTCACTCAATCCAAGAGATGATACAAATTGTAAATCAGGTTGTTTATTTAACATGACATTTTATGATCCATTTTTTTTATCAACCAAGTCTCTTAACATCTCCTCAAATGAGTCATCAACAAAAAACTAGTCACCAACAAAGACAAACTCTTTCTCATACTACTTGTCAAGTACAACCTTATCAAGTGATACTTCATCTATGCCTTATCTTTGAGTATTTTGGGCATCTTGAGAGACCTCATCCTTCTTATCAAATTATACAAGTTCATCAAGATCTTCAAGGATCTTTAAATAGTCAACCCAATATGAATCATGATCTTGAATAGGTGGCTCTTCATAAAAATTCTCATAAAAATGTTCTTCAATGGGCAACATATCCCTACAAAGCTCTTCAATATCTTGAAGAGATTCAAGGTACAACTATCAATCATATTTTTGTTCTTCATTTTGATCAATTTTAATATAATTAGCTTGAATAACACGTTCATCTTTATTAATTGGAGATATCTCAAACTCATTTATGACTTCAACTTGTACTATCTCATGAAGTTATTCCTCATAAAAACCAGACTTCTCATTCTCAACTACATCCTCATTTTAAACTACACCTCAGGTGAATTGTCAGTGATAAACTCTTCCTCATACACACTTGAAGAATCTTATTCACACTCTCTAAGAACTTATATTGAAACTGAAATCTTTCTCTAAACTCCATAGAACAAGCTCCTCTTGAGGAAGGAAGATGATGGGAGGGTGATATAATTCATTTGTTTGAGAGGTATTATGATACATGGAAGGTTGATTATGATCATATTTTTTTATCTTGAGGGAAATGGAGTAATTTAGGGAACCTTGAAGATGAAGGAAACAGAAAATTCTGAAGACCTTTGCATTATGCTCCTTCCACTTGGCCATTACCTCATCAAAGTCTAAAACCTCTTTGTCTTGATAGAAAAATTGAGATTGAGGGATGAGTAGTGAAGAAGTGGAACTATAATAAGGTTTAGTTTCTTTAATAGGCTCTTGAATATAGCTAGGAATTTCCCTTGGTAGACACTGAGCATGGTTAAAAACATCATGAGAGTAAGGAGCACAAGAAGACTAGTAAGGAATGCAAGTGGGTTATTGAGACATATGGTTCAACTCACTTTTTTACATCTCCCAAACCTCCATCTTCACAAATATAAGATTACATAACTCATTCCTCTCCTATGGATCATTAGACACATTTTGAAATAGACCATTTACTTCCTCATATTAAGAGTTTGAAAAAACTTTCCTTGTATATGCTAGTATTGTGTGCTCTATCCCATCCATTCTTTATTATACATAAGGATGCTCTTATGAAACATCATAACCATATGGGAAAGGTGAAATCTGGTCTTGAGACTGATATTGTTCATAAGGAAGGAAAGAGTCACGTTCTTGGTAATAAGGATCATGTTAAACTTGATCAGACTTATCATAGACTTGATAAAACTCCTATTAAGGTTGATTAAGATCATAATGAGGCTCATGTGGATCATGAGAAGAGTGGTATAATCCATCATAGGTATGATAAGTAATTATATCATAGTTTTACTCATACACAACCATGAAAACAACATCAAGATAGTGTAATAAAATTAGACTTAATTGAAAACTGTGCCTAGACTATTAGAAGTAATGTTTTGAGCTTGGTATCACCAAATAATTCATGAAAAAAATTATTTCATATATAATTTTATCAATACCAGCTTCAATGAATCCCACCAGGCATGCCAGAACTTTTGGTGTCCTAGATTGTACCCTTAACTGAGAAGGGGATTGTTTAGCTCCTATTAATCAAACCTAGTCCACCATGGGAGTGACCCTAGGTTGTGGCTCACCTAAGATTGGGTCATACCTCTGGAGAAGGATAGCTTCCTTTTATATCTATCACCTAAACTAAACCTAATTTAACTCCTGCCTAGAAAAGGGAGAGAGATTATCAATAATCTATGAAAGAATATGAAATGAGGTGATGCATCATTAATTTGAACACTTATACTTGCACAAGAAACACTATAAGAAACATTCAAGACTAAATAAGATCACTTCAATCATTTTTAATCATCCCTAACATAAGTATTTCATAAAAAGGCATTGACTAGATATCAACTTAGCATGGGAGGGAAGTTGTTCACTTCCAAACTAATCAATAAACTATATATTACACTTAGAATGACTTGTGAGAACTACCAAAATAGTTCATAAAGGTGAGAAAATATAGATAGAGGCAAGGAAAGCATATAATCACTTAACCACATCAAATGAATTCATAGGACACACTTTAATTCAACCAAGAAATAAAGGAATTCAGTCTTTTATTACATTAAATAGGTTTTACAGTACAGATTTTGGCATAGCCTAGGCAAGCCAAAGGCATAAGAGTATTTTTCTCTAAAAAATATCAGAGAGTTATTTCCTAAATTTTTTTAGAGAGAGCTACAATGTGGAAGAATATGGGACATATATAGAAAAAAGAGAGGAGAGAGAGGGAGTTATGCAAGTAGAAAACATTGAATGAGGTCCATCTACTCTTGATGGATTAGCATTAATCCAAGGATGTTGAGTCATGATCTTATCAAGAAGGAAATTTTTTTGAAGGATCTATAAAATAATTGAATGCTCTATTTTTTTATCCAATCACCAGGTCTCCTTGGGACTCTACACCACTTTCCACTTGATCTGCTCATGAGGGCAAAATCCTCATATCTTAGAAGTGATAGAGCCATGCCTAGTCTACCTTAGGTAGTTGTAAGTACCTATTATACCTTTAAAATTTAATGTAAATGTATCCCTTAGAAACCTTTATTCTTTGTTAGACTTTAACCATGTTTGATGTCTACTCAAAATCTCATTTCTTTAACTTTAATATCAACCACCGATCTTGATTTGAGCTCCTCAATCGTATTATTTGTCAATGATGCATCCCTTCTCAAGATTATTTTGTTAGTATATTTGATTCAAAACTTACACCATGTGACGGCCTTATATTTAATTTGAGCTCCTTGAAACTTTGACCTCATTCGCAGTGCTATCTTGTCTGCTTGGTGAATGCATGTCATTAATCTTTGTTCTACTTAATCAAATGCACACCATTGATCTTGAAAGTCATTGTGATCTTGACACTTATCATTGACACATTCAATCTTAAGATCCTATGACTTTGTGACTTGATTTTATCCATTTATCTTTGAATACATAATTAAACACACTCCATTAGATCTTCAATATGCATTAATGTCATTCTTACTCACTCACCATTAGATCTTTTTGATCTGATTGAATACGGACCATTGCTCTCATTCAAATGACCTTTTGACCCATTGAATACCTATGTGTCATTGATATATGATCCAATCAAGCAATAATTTGACACTTGTCAGCTTTGAGTTTATATTTATGATCCTTGGGGGTTTTTTGTTTTCAAACAGCTATTCACTATGACTTTTATTTGACATCCTTGTGAATGTCTCATTCTACTTATTCAAATTTGAATGCTTGTACCTTGATATAGAAAAAGCATCAAGAAACCAAATTTTTAGAGGATTATCTATGCATGAAAAAAATCATGTCCATACAATTATTTAACCCTAGTCGATCTTCAAAGTACATTTATGAGATGCATAACTAGACTGACCTGTTCATTTTAGTAAGGCTTGCCATGACGATCTAGCTCCTCAAGCTCATCAAATTCACACTTTAAGCTTGATTAAAGTATGTTAAAAATACTGAAAATGCTATGTGATGTCCTCTTGAGGTTCATATGCTCTTTGTGATATTGGATCACTGTTCAATTAAAACCCTACTCAGCTTCTTATTCTAGATTAGGTAAATTTGGGTATGTAAGCCACATTTAGCCAACAATATATACATCCAATTTTTTCCCTGCATAATTGACCTATATAAATTAATTTTTTTCTAAATAAGATCATCTATATTTGTTTAGAATTATAAAGATCCACCAACTGTTCTATAAATTTTCCCTACTCAAGGGGTTATCTGGCAAGAGTTTTTGGTATTATTGTTGTTTTCTATTTAACTTGCCATTCAAATTTAGGTTTTTCTTTATTTTATCTGAGAGGTATAAATATTTACCAACTTTATTGTGTGAAAATTCTATGCTTTGTTTTGGAATAGTAGGGTTTAGATTCAATATGAATTCCATTAGAACTTGTATGAAAAAAAAATATAGTTCATTTATGGAATCTGTTAACTACTAAAATATTTTTATGCATATGGATTTGTCAATATATAAATAAAAATATTAGTATGTTTTAATTGATTCATGGAATTATTTATTCTAGTCCAAGTAATACATGATAAGTTTGACAAAAGTAATGTACCCTGCAATGTATTTCTTATCCAATAATGTAGGGGTCTATAAAATATACAACATTTTAAAGCTATATTATTTTTTCTCAAAATTATTACGTGGGTCCATCTAAAAGCTTATCTATATGATATGGATCACCGATTTGCATTGCATAAATAAAAAACATTTATGTTATTGTGCCAAATTCCATGCATGAAGCCAAACTGAAAACCACCCTACAGAATAGTTCATCCATTATATTGGGCAAAGTTATAAAAATATTTTAAAATAATAATATTTTAAAATAATGTGAGGTGGAGAATAATTTTTATTCATTAAAAATTTATTCAACATTCAATGATCAATGCAAACCCTTAGAGTTTCATTTTTATTTTTTGTTAGAAAACACTAGTATTTTCAGAGGAGACACGCAAGCCCTGATTAAGCCTTTACTTATTACCTCTTTGAACTTTATCTTAAACTCTTAAATATCTAAAATATTTCATATATAAAATTCCTTGTATTATAATATTGAACCAAGAACTATATTAATATAAAAAATCTATCTCTCTTGTGATAGGTATTCCTGGTAACTCCTCAAGAAATACATCTTTGTATTTTTAGAGCAAAAAATGATTATGGATACTTTTTGTTAGGAAACTACACACTCTACAACAACAGATAAATAATAGAATATAATAGTAGAGATAACTAAATAGACAAAATACTCAATAATATGATAATAAACATAGGATTTACATGGTGAAAATTTAACAAGCTAAGGAAATATATATGGTGCAAGATATCAAGTTTTATTAATTTTACGATGAACAAATTACATGTAAAATCATTGTGTAGATTATATGTGGATTTTACAAAGACAAATACATCTAATTGGTAAATCACCTTTAAGATTCCTCCTCCTAAAAATAAAGTAGAAAAATGCTTTTAGAATTTTTCCTCTAAAAATAGAATCTGGTGGAATTCGTCTTCCTAGAAATAAGGGTTTGACTCCTTGATTTTTTGTTTTGAGGGTATTTCTCCTGAACCCCCAGTAAAGGGGGGATCCATAGGATGTCATTTACCATGTGAAATTACTATGATAATAATGGGGGGTGTTACCCGCACACGCCCTCTTGTTAAGAGTGATCTATAAACTACACTGCAAAAAGGTTTAAAATTTAACTTTATTATTATATATCGAGTACCTTTTCCTCTTTTCCTCTTAAATTAACTCTTTAACTTGAAAAATAAAATAAAATTGACAGCCCTTGTTAACTTCCATGAATATATGAGGATAAAACCAAGTGAAGTTTAAAGGATCTCTTCATGGCTTGAGCCATTACCAAGGGACCTTGGTCATTAAGACTTGGAATATTTTTTATCCAAAATAATTGATTCTTGCCTCATGATAATGAAGTAAATATATTCCCAAGATGATATCATAAGATCCTAATAGAACTATGTCTAGGTTTTAGAATGTCATAATATCTCTTATGTCTATTTTAACTTGTTTTGCTTGTTTTAATATTGGACAACGCTTACCCGTGGTAGTTACTTCTCAATTCTTTGTTATTTTTCCAACTTCTAATCCATAGATTCTTGGAATCTATAGTTTATTTATAACAAAGAGGAAATAAAAATATCATAAGTGCCTGAGTAAACTAAAATTAAAATTATATTTCCAATAATATTACCTCTTAACTCAACTAAAGTTGATTACTCTTTCATCATCATCAGGTAGTTATTAAGGATTGCGTAGATCTTAAGCTTATTCAATTGATTCCTTTTGGTCTCAAAAAAATTTCCTTCATTGTGGTATTTTCCAAATTTAATAACATCCAAAAAAACCCTATTACTTAATTGTACTTTATTTCCCCCTAAAGCTAAGTATCAATATTCAATAAATTATTTATAAAATTGACTACACCCTCCTTTCTACTTCTAAAATTTGGAAGAATAACTTTCATGCTTCTTATAATCATTCTTTGGTTCAAATTTCCATTAATACCTTTTATGTTTACTGAAATCATCATCTAAGATACTTTAATATTGTAATATTTTCTTGCTCTTAGGTGAGACTTTTCTTTCTCTTTCACCTTATAAGCATGGTTACTTTCCCACCTAGACATCCTTATCTGAACTTGTGGATGCTATAACACATTTATGAATATTCTAATCAAATAAAAACTTATCTATGCTAAGGGCCAAGATGGTACCACAAATTGCATCTAAATACCTATGCCACAAAAGGAGAAAGTAATTTCAATTAATTTGTGTCTAAGCTCAGGTGACTTAGGGGGAGTCCCTCTTAATGTTTTCAATGTAATTTCAACTAATTTCTAGTGTTTGTTTATGTTTTATCTTCATTGAAGCTATATATGATCAAGAAGAATATAGTCATGGAGCATGTTTAAGAATCTTAGGGTAAGAAGTGGTATGCACAATGTTAAAGGGAGTTTGTATTATCAGAGGTGGTCCTTTCCTATTTTTAGTTATTGAAGTATTTTTATGTCCTTAGGATCAGAAGTTGAACCCACTTTATCATTTTGTCAAAGGGGAAGAAAGTACTTAAAGAGAGAAATAGAGTCTAAGCATAAGCTTTGTATTGTTGTTTGACATCAATGACAATGGAGGATATTTTTTTATTTTTGTCAATGATGTCTATAAGAAGATCGAGGATGTTGATGAGGTGTTATTTGTGCTAGATTGACAATGACAAAGTGTGCTTCAATGTAATGTTCCTACATGGTTCTTCAATGTTTGACTTAGTAAGGCATTTAATGGATCAGATTAATGGTATGGACATGTTACAAAGACCCTATGGGATGTTATTATTTCTTAGAGTGATTATTTAAATGAAGTAAATTCATCAAAACAATCATATTAATGTCTAAACTCAAGTAGTCATCTTGATATATAAGGTTGAGTACATAGTTTGATGATGTCATATTTCACATGTGTGAAAGTTTTAGGAGAAGTTTGGTACATGGATGGATTCCCCTATGTGATAAGATCACATGGTTAAAATTTTAGGTATGGACATAGATCATATAAAATGTTATTAAGGTGAAAAGTTAGCTTCTTAGACAGAGTTTACTAAGTTCCCATACTTATCTAAATTTGCATTATCGAAGATCTACGATAAGCATTTAATTAGAGAATATATCTAATAGTGAGAATATATTATGACTAGATAAGGATCCAATGTAGTTCATGAAATTATTAGTAAGATCCAATGGCATATTTCAAAGTTAAATAGTCAAGATTGCAGGAGCTAGTGATTGTCACAATTACGGAGTTTAAGTGATAAATCTACGATGAGCATGAAACCTATTAAATAGAGATCAATAGTGAGTATCTGATCATGAAGTTATGATATAATATAAATTATTAAGTCAAAAATTCAATAGAGTGCTCATAATGCATACAGAACTTCTAAGTACTACAAATACATTGATTGAAAGGTATAGGGCATGCAGAGGGCACACAAAGATACCAAGTAGCAGAATCACGAAAGTGAGGATCTACAATCAAAAGTGAGTGTTAAAATTAAATACCAAGATAATTTGGAGAAGATTTAAATTGAATATTTTAAAAAAGTTTATAGGGAGTGTAATATGACATGAAAGTGTCTGATGTTTAATATTTACATAGTGACCATTGGAATTTGAATATCTAAATTAATGAGGGAAAACCATTCTATATTTTTTTTGTGATATCTCTTGATCCAAAAAAAATTTCATGATGATGTAAAAATAAAAATTATAAATCACTTCAAGGTACATCCATAGAATCTAGTTAGAAGATTTGAATTTTCATAAAGTTGTAGATATTGAGCTCCAAATTTGACTGTGTTTGACCATGTTTTGTAAGGGACCCAAGAAGGATAATTGAAGATTTATTGATAGTATTTTGATGTTTTAAGATGAAATAACTATTGGATAGTGTTTTATGCTCCATGATAACTATTATTTTGGATTATTGAGGTTTGACCAATTCATATTTAGTATGAAAAAAGGCTTAGAATTTGACTATGTTTGTTAAATGCACTGGGGGTTTGAGTGACCATGTTGTAGGAGTAAGTTCAAGGTGTTCTAAGTATAATTGAAGAATAAAATGAGTATGGATATATTTTATAATTCTCAAAGGATTAAAATAAGAAATTATCTATCATTATATATCCCTGATCAGATATGGAGAGTCAAAATAGTAGAACTATATTTTGACTATATGTGACTAGTTTGAGTGGTCATTTTGAGATAGTTAAATTGAGTGACTAAAGCCTATGTTCAAGTATCTGAGTCACATGGATGTGTTTAAAATGTCATTAAGTTTTTACCCATGTGATATAATAACATGGATATGTCAAATATTTGAGTAGTTTCTTCAAAAGTTTGAGATAGTGTTATCTGTGTATAAAGACCTGAAGAGTGAGGAGACCTAATTGGTAGGTTAAACTATTGAGTTAGTATTCCAGGTGGAATAGACATATGAGGGAGTGATAAAGGTTATATTTGAGATAGGTTTTATGTGTTTGAAGCATTGGGAAAGGTTGAAGGTGGTCCAAATAGTCTCACATGTAATGTGTGAGTATGAAGGCATACTTGTTTTAGGTCTCACTAAGACCTAACAATGGTTTGGGGTTAATGAGGTAATGGTCAACATATGAGAATGGATTTTAGATATATATTAGAATTATATAAATATTAAGGCAAGTCTTATGTCATAAAAATAAGATAATATTTGTGAAGAATATTAAAGAGTGAAATCAAAGGTGATGGTTTCTAGATTTGAGAGTGTAGAGTTGAGCAGTTGATAGAATATGGAGACAAGAAAATAAGATAACTTTTTAAAGATAAGGTATATGTCACTTAGGACCATTATTATGTGATAAATATTAGACATGTTTATCTAATCAAATTGATGGAGGAGGACACATAGGTCAATGGGACCTAATGATCCTATAAGAGGTAGATTGAGAGAGATTATAGGTGAAGAGTGAATACAAAGGTGATTATCATCAATTGAATAGTAGAAACAAGTGTTCAAAATGATATATTTATATACCTGAGTGGGTGTTTGGTTGCCTATGGAATTGGTTCTTCCTTGCAAGGTAAATCTTGTTAAAGGTCTAGTTGTTGTGGGTGCTCAACTAGATAGGGGCAGTAACTCTTTGTGAGAATTGTGTCTCACTAAAATAAAGGATGGGTGTTCCTTGATCAGTGGGTATTTTTCTAAATATTTAGTCTTGTTTCATATTATTATATTCCATCTTATAGGCTTCAGTAGATTTTATCCCCCAAGAGAGTTTCCCACATATATGATGTACTGATGTAATGTATGTTGTTATGTATGATTTGGATGTATGTGCTTTCATGTTTATGTTGCTTGATCAAGTTGATTTATGTTCAATGTTTAAGAGTTGTGAATTAAATTGAATTATCTTGCATCACTTACTCACCACCCCCTTCCCCCTACTCTCAGTGATTATACCTCTAACATGAAAAAATAATACATACACGTTATAATGTGTACATGTTACCTAAATTTGAATTAAAAATCCAAACCTTTTGGATCAAAAATAGCTTTCATTCTCAAGCCAAAGGCTTGGACCTATTAATCTATAGTCAAGTCTAAGATTTTTAATAGAAAATAGCAAATTTCAATTTTTATCACCAAATACACTAAATTTTAACAACAAAATTGAAAAAATTATTACCATGACAACATGCACACTTTTCTCTTTCTAAATATATGATTTTTATAATTTTTAGACTATTTTAAGGGTTTAAACTATGTTGATTTCTAACTATACCTTTTTAAGCCACCACATGCCATAAATATACATACCTATTAATGTTTATGTAATTTATGTTTCATTGATTGAAGTGAAAAAAACATTATATGGTCATAGCCTAGGCCTTATTCTACACACATTCAAAAAAAACATTTTTTTTTTTTTTTTTTGAGGTAGTTAGGGGGTGCATGGCCAACTATCCATTTTGTTGCTAATTTTTAATATCTATTTACTTTTAAAAAGTTAAACAAATATATTCATTAAATAAATATAAAAAACTTAGGTCAAAAACTAGAAGATCTTATCTAAATATTCAACAAAGGGTTTCAAACAATATTAAATGGTACTCAAAAAATGGTGGGCCTTACAAACATCTATCTATTCTTTTTTCATTAAAAATATGACTTCCTCTTTAAATTTTATATGTTTGACCTATTATACTTAACCATTTTTCAAAAAAAATAGTACCATTGGTGTAGTCTTTTATTATGTGGGTTTTGTCAACATGGTTCATTATGTTTTATATGGGTCTTAGAGGCCATTTAGGTCATTTGGGGAGATTAGTCCCACATTCACTATAATGTGTGGTTTAACCCTCTCTCCCACCTATATATGTACCTCTCTCCCTTTGTATTTTAAATCCAAAGTTAATGAATATTTTGTCTTTCTCTATTTTGATTTGTCTCATGCAATTCTCTTTTATCGTTTCAATTTATTAAAATTCTTTGGTAGTGTACACTCACTTCTTGTCTCATGTGACCATTCAACCTTCATATTTTCCTTATCCATACATGCATCAACATTCAATATGTTATTAGAGCCACCCCTAGTAAATGTTTTTTTGGTTATTTGCTGCTAAGATTTCTATGAAATCTTGAGATTTTTAGTGTAAGTAGGATCATAGATTTGTATTATTTTCTATTAGATATGTCCATTCCTCTTATCACACATTTTCATGCTTTGTAATGTTTTTAGATAGAATATATTTGGATATCTAATATTATTTTAATTTGATCAAATTCTCTACATCTTGGAAGAAGGCATTTTTTGCTTGAGGGAACACATTTTTCCTCCACATTGTCTTTCTTATGGCTTCCTAGTTCAAATATGATTTTTCATTCTTGCACCTATTTTTCCATCCACTTATTAAATATGTTACTAATCTCAAATGATAATTAATTGTGCATATATATTTTTTAGGGTTTAGTGTATCCTGATCCTATAATTCTAGATCATTTTGAGTTTTTGGATTTTGTTAAGAAATGCAGAAGTTATGACATTTTTAGTAACCGATACTAAAACAAAAAAAAATAGATCTTATAATTTGGAGATTTTTGCTAAAAGTTCATTCCAAAAAAAACTAAGTCTATTCAATTTTTCCCTAATATTTTTATCATGTTAAGTTCCCTTTTTAATAGATTGATTTAGAACAAGGGCAAATAGGCTAATTTTATTTTAATGCAAAAGTAATGCTTAAGAAGATTGGTCAAGTGTAGCACTATTAGTGGATATTTTTTATTGTTTTTTATAAAACAATATTTTGTGACCAATATTTAAAATGAAAGTGTTATTCATTTTTTACTTGATCACATTGTAATTTTTTCCTTGGACACATTATCAGTTGAGTCCAATGGCCTATTTTGTTTACAAAAAATGTCTTTTTGGAAACATGCATTTATTATTTTAGATGCACTATCAATTGAGTCTGATATATTTTGAGCATACATTTGAAAAATTTGGGGGGGGGGGAGGGGGGCCGGGGGTGGGGTGTTAAACATTTCATAGTTTAGGGGTTTGTGCTGTGCATTTTTGGGCCCTCTTTATATTCTACTTGCACTTTCATTTCTATAACAACTTTAACTTGCACTACTACTACATCCCATTTCTGCACTAGTGGATTCAAGTTCAATCAACTCACTAACTCCATTTAACTATCATGAATGCAAATTAAAGATGATAATCATTCCAAGGAGTAAAGGTTTGTATATGTTAACCATGGGTAATGAAACTAAACCTAGGACAAATGCATACATAGTAAATTGGTATAACCATAGTGATGAACCCTATGGGATATTAAGTCTTTTTGTAGCCCCTGATCTTCTATTTAACTTAGTGTCTACCAAATCACCTTGTGATGTATGGGCTATTATGGATAAATTATTTGAGGAGAAAGATGTGATGAGAAGTCATGATCTTGATAATCAACTCATTATCCTAAATCCTTGTAACTTTAACACCCTTAAAAATTTCTTCATTAAGTTTAAGTCCTTGAGATGATAGTTTAAATAATGTGGGATAAAGAAAGAAGCTGACCAACTTGTTCTTTCTATACTATATAAACTAGGTCATAACTATTCAATCTTTGTATTTACTTTTCATGCCACTAAATGGTTTTTAGGAACTACATGGAAAATGCCCTCTTTAGATGATTTCATTTCCAATTTAACTAGGGAGCAAGACAAATCAATTCAGATGGTCAAATTCAAGTCCATAAAACCTCAAGCCCTAATTTTTGGGAATGTAAAGACTTCCAATAAAGAGAAGAAGAAGAAGAAGAAGAAGAAGAAGAAGAAGAAGAAGAAGAAGAAGAAGAACGAATCAACCTATGATAAAACCAACACTAAAGCCTCTTCTTCCAATGGTAAACCTAAGAAAGAGAAGGTTAAGTGTGATTACTGTAATAAAAATGGTCATGATGAAAGTAAATGCATGAAGAATCAAATTGATCACCTAACTCATATCCTAGAGAAGAATAACATAGGTGTTCCTGAGTCCATCAAGAAAAATTCATCTACCCAAGATTCTACAAAGTCAAAAGGAAAGGGGAAAGAAAAAGAAAAGGGTAAGGATCTTGTAGTAGTTACAACTTCAAAATTTTCATGGGTCATTGATTCGGTGCTTCTCACCACATGGGATCTTCACTAGTTGAGTTTTCTTCTTTAGAGCTTTGTAGCATATCTTCTATCAATTTGGGTGATGATACTTTTGTACCATTTACAATTAGAGGGTCTATTGAAATGGAATGAGTAACATTAAATAATTTTATAAGTGTCCCTTCTTTTTCAACTAATATCCTATTAGTGTATCAAATCACTAATATCAACAAAGGCATGAGGGTTGAGTTTTTACTAGATTCAATTATCATCAAAGAATTGCATAGTGATACTACAATGGTAGTGGGTAGGGAAAATAACCAAGATAGGTTATACACCTCAAATTTTACACCTTATTATTCTCTGATAGCATTGCTAACTCATTCAGATGGAGTTAGCAAATTATGGCATGAGCACTTTGGCCACCTCAACTACCACTACCTTGAACGACTTAGCAAAACTGGCATGGTTATAGGCTTGCCTTGAGTCCAATTCTCTAAGGGACTTTGTGAGGTATTCCAACTTGAAAATCATCCCAAAGCAAAATTTGACAAAGGCAAATCCTAGAGGCTTCACAAGCATTGAAGTTATTACACAGTCACATATCTAGGCCTTTTCCTAGTCTATCTTTTATAAGGGCTAAGTACTTTCTTACTTTCATTGATGATTTCTCAAGATATACATGGGTCTAATTTCTTAATTAAATGTCTAAATTGTTTGAATATTTTAAATAAATCAAGGCACTTGTTGAGAAAAAATCTAAGAAATCCATCAAGGTTCTTCAAACTTACAATGGAGGTAAATATATCAACAATAGATTTGAGTAATTTTTCACTATAGATGGTATTGATTGACATCAAAAATTTAATTACATTATTTCACATAATTAAGTTACAAAACACAAGAATAGGTCCTTAAAAGAGATGGTTAGTTGTATGATTCACTCTAAATCTTTGAAACCTATGTATTGGGCCAAAGCCACTAATTGTGCTTACTATATTAAAAAGAGGGTTCCTCATAAAGATTTGAAAGGCATAACACCCTTTGAAGCTTGGCATGGAAGGAAACCTGATGTTGAGCACCTTAGGGTTTTTGGATCTCTAACTATGGCACATATAACGAGAAAGATGCATAAATCTATGAAACCTCAGTCTAAGCTTTACATATTTGTAGTTTATCTATATGGTGTCAATGGGTACCACCTTCTACATCTAACCACATATGAGTTATTCATATAGAAAAGTGTTTAATTTTAGGAGAGTCAAATAGACTCAGCATTAGACACTTCTCTTTCATTGGATTCACTTAGACTTGATGATTCTTCTTTTGACTCAAATCGCATAGAGTAGGTTCCTAAGATATGGTATTCTTTTATTTTTGATAGTGAGGGGAGTGATGGGAAGTCTTCTACATCCACCTCTAGTCATGAGGATGAGGAGTTAGACATTGACTCACCCACATTTGTTCCCCTTTGGGCCAGACATACACTTTAGAGTGCAGGCACTTGGGTAAGAAATCTAAAAGATGATAGATGTACTCGAGTAGATTATCATAGTGATCCACATGCTTTTAGTGATTATCAGAGTGATCTACAACCATTTCAAGAGGCTTTAGGGATACCTATGTAGGATAATGCTATGCAAGAATAATCTTCTTCCTTGATCAAAAATCATGCTTGGGATTTAACTTCACTTCCTAAGGGAAGGAAAATGGTTCGATGCAGGTGGATATATCAAACCAAGTTTGTAGTAGATGGGTATGTTAATAATTATAAGGCATGATTGATCATCAAGGGTTTTTTGCAGGTAGCTAGAACTAGCTACTGAAAAACCTTTGCACCTATTGTAAAGATGACTTTGATCTGACTCACACTATCTATTACCACATCATATTATTGGGATGTGAACCAAATAGATGTGAAGAGTGGCTTTATTCATGGATACCTTTAGGAGGAGATCTACATGAAGCATCTACCTAGGTTTGTTTAGGATTCATTATTAGTTTTTAAACTTAGGAAATCTATCTATGGCCTCAAATAGGCCCTTCAATCTTGGTATGCCAAGATGGATTCCTTCTTCCTTACTCCAAGTTTCACCAAGTGTCATTCAGACCCTAATGTATATTTTGTTTATGGTAGGATGCTTATTTACTGATACTAGTCCTTTATGTTGATCATTTTTTGATGATTAGGAGTTACTCATCAACTATTATAATGGTGAAGATAACTCTATGGGATATATTTGACATGACAGAATAGGGTTTTGAGCATTACTTCCTTGGCATTAAGATTTTATAGGGTAATTTAGGTATTTCACTTGCACAATCCAAGTATGATCTCAATCTTTTGGCTTAGTTTCACATCGTTGATTGTAAGCCATCTCTGAGTCTATTTCATTAGGAGTCAAACTTGAGGTTGATTATTCTACACCTTTGGTCAATACCACTTAGTATAGACAACTTGTTTGTAGCCTCATTTATATGACTCATACCAGGCCTAATTTTTCATATGTAGTGGGACTTGTCTCCAAATTCATGCAAAAACCCCATGAACTGCACTAAAAATCAACTAAGTGGATCTTACACTATATTTAATGCTCTTATAAATTAGATATTCAATATAGATTTGGGACAAAGGTTGACATGGTTGGTTTCATAGATTTAAATTAGGCTAGTGATACTCAAAATAATAAGTACACTTTAGGTTACAATGTTTTTTGGGTTGTCATCCCATTAGTTAGTCTAACAAGAAGCAAAATGATATTTCTATATCATCCATAATAGTAGAGTATAATGGAGATATTAATACAACTATTGAGGCTATTTGGATTCAAGGGATTCTATCTAAGTTTGGCATTCCTTTCATGTAGCCCACCATCATCTATTGTGATAACCAAAATGTTGTCCTCCAAAAATATCACTCATTTTTTAGACAACATTTGAACTATTTTGGTTCAATAGACCAAAATCCTCTCTCCCCTTCTAAAAAAATTGTTCTGGGTATTCAAATTCTTCATTATTCAAGATTTTTCATATTTCTACAGACTCTGTAGGCTTGAATCTATGGACTCTATAGGCTTGAATCTATGGACTCATTTCTACAGACTCCACCAATTCTACAGACTCATTTTTATGGACTTTGCAGGCTTAAATCTACGAACTCTACAGATATGTTTCTATGGACTCAAAATGCTTGAAATCAGCAGGTTCAAAGGCTTTTACAGGTGAGTTCAATAAAAAAAACAAGTTTCCAACACTTAGTCATTTTTAGGATTGGTTCAATGCCTTGCTTCAACCAAAAGAGTTCATCGGCAAGCTTGTATGCAGTGTTTGAACCATTGAACCTTGAACCATTTTGGTTCAACGGGTTCAATGGGTTCAAAGGTTCAACATCATCAGCAAGAGTTAAGTGCATTTGTCAAGGTTTAAAGTTCAACCACTTCAAGTTTCAACATCTTCAAAACACTTATCAAAGAGAAGAAGGCTTGAATCATTGAACTGTTAAACCATTGAACCACTTTGGTTCAAAGGTTTAATGGGTTCAATGGTTCAATAGGTTCAACAACCATATGGTTCAATGCATTTGGTTCAAGAGATAAAAAAAGACTTAGTCAAATAAAGAGATTGAACTGATTGAACCATTGAACCATTGAACAAAAATTGGTTCAATCGATCAGTTCAATCGGCAAGTTCAAGGGGCTGCCCCAAAGCCAAAAGAAAAAGTGCCCTTGCGAAGGATAGTGAACCAAACCAAGTGCATTTGTAGAAGGTAGTGAACCAAACCAATTTTCCTCGTGGAGGGTAATGAGCAAAAGTGGACAAAGAGAATTCCTTCAAAAAACTGAACCAAAGACAAATAACCCTTGTGGAGGGCAGGTAAGGAGCAGATGGACAGTTGCAAAAGAGTGAAGGATAGTTCCATGTTTGAACAAGTCCTTGCAGAGGGCACAATTCTCTTTCGATAAAAGAACATGATAAAATGGTTAAGGCAAAAATCCTTTGGACTTTTTGTTCGAAGGAATTCACCTAAGAAGAAAGCCCGACAGAAAGCCTGACAGAAAGTAGAGGCAAAGCGAAGGAAGATTTCCTCCGGACAAATTGTCCAAAAGAATTCCTTCAGACTTTTTGTCTGAAGGAAAAGTCTGCTGAAATAGGAAAAAGGTCATTAAATAAATAAAAGCCTGAAGGCCGCTCGAAAGATCCTGAAGGGTAGGTACCCTTGCAAGAGGCTCTCGCTAGGGAAAGTGGACCATTTCTCAAGACCCTGAAGGGCAAATTCCCTCTGGGAAGGATCAAACCTCAAATTGTAGTGAAACACACCATGTGTCCCTCATAAAATTGCAATGAAAGCTGCCACGTGTTCCTTATAAAATTTCATCAAAAGCTGCCAAGTGTCATCTTTTGAAACACGATTTCTAATAAGTTTAAAAGCTATGGAATGTGCCATGTGTTTCGTTATAACTCAACGAAAGTCACCACATGTCACCATCCATAGTTTCTTCTTTTTGTTTTATAGGGATTGTGGTGGGTCTTGAGTGAGTGGCTAAACTCGAGCAAAATGCACCATGTGTCATCGTCTGCGTAAATCCAAAAGAGTCCCGAATGTTTCTATAGTGTTTCTATGAGCTCGAATGAAGCCACCACATGTCATTATCCATGGGATTCTCAAAAGAGATCTAAAGCCTCTATAAGTTAAGCAGATGCTACCATGTGTCCTCACTTTTTTCATAGTGGAAGGTGCCACATGTCACTTGTTGAGATCAGTGGAAAGCGGCCAAAACAATCGAGAAAGACATGAAGGAATGGCTAAGGAGGATGACGGGCCCACAGCTGTCAAATTTAGGGCAACCAATTAGCTATTGGCTTTCAAACAATGATGGACCTGAACACATCAAATTTGTGGAAATGAAATAGTTGTTGATCCTTGCAGGCTTAATCACAGACCCTGTGAACAAATTCAATGACCGGCCAAGGTGATAGCCCGAGAGCTCAGATCACATAGATAAGGATGAAATACAGTTAAGAAAGGAGAAATGATGAGGAAGAATAAAAAATATCCATGTATGGGATATGTTTCTAGAAGGTAAAGCAGTCCACCAGGTGGACATCGAAGAGCATAAATATTCAATGGCACAGCCTATTTTTCTTCATTGAGTAGAGCAAATAGCTATGCACACATAAGGAAACACATCAAGCAGCCCATATTAAAAATTGATGCTTGATTCCAGCATAGCCCATGGACAAAATTTAAATGCATTAAAGGCATTGAATGCATCATAACACATTTTTGTGAAAGAAATTGCCCAAGTCTTTCTTGGAGCACTATATATTGGACTCTCTCTTATTGTATTAAGATCTCTCTCTATTATCAGAAACAAAAATTTGCCCAAATTGAAAGGCATTACTGAGACTTTGAGCTCAAATTGTTGATCATATTTCATTATTTGAATAAGAAAACAAGTGACTTTTCAGACTTTGTGTTGGAATAGCTTGGTTGTTGGGGAAATTTTTCTTATGTTTGTTTCCTTAATACATTTTTTGTCCATTTAATTGAATAAGCAAAATTAGTGAAAATAATTAGAAAGGTGTCCTAAAGCCGACTATGGAGAGACTTTGTGCCCCCACAAATTGCCTTTAGTGTGTTTTCTTTCTATTCCTACGTAAAGGATCTTGGGATGACTTTGTGCCCTCATTATCCTTCATATTTTGTTTCTATGTAAAGGACCTTGGGATGACTTTGTGCCCTCATTTTCTTTCGTATTTCACTCTTTGGAAGTTGAGGTGGAGACTTTGTGCTACATTTCATCCTGCTATGTTACTACGCCCTATTACAGTTGTCACTACCAAAAAGTTTCCTTTTGTCTGCTGAATAGCACTTCTAAAAGAAGAGGAGTGCCTTCTATCATTTCATCGGGATTTCTCATTTGATTTTTGAACATCATCTCTAAAAAAAGAGAGATGGATGGTTTATCTTACCCTTAAGTGTTATTTTCTACTTATATATATATATATATATATATATATATATATATATATATATATATATATATATATATATATATAGCTCCTGCATATTTACAGGGAACCTCTCCTTGATGAGAGGAGAGATTTGTCCCCTTTTGATGTAGTAAACTTGCACATCTGGCTAACCAATTTCCCTATGTTGTGGTTGAAGAGACCTATTTTGCTCATCAGTTAGCTAATTGACAAAATATTCACCCAACAATTTTTGGCAACTCTATTGGGGTGTTACATGCAATCTGAAGCCTCAAGTTTTAGATTGAAGTAGTCCCTACCCTTATCCATTATAGACCTGGTGACTTCGTTCTGTGTCTTATCCATTATCATTATAGCCTTACCATCTCCCTCCACCACCACGCTAACTAGGATAGAACGTGTAGTTTTGAAGCCTCAAGCTTCAAGCTGAAGCA
Organism: Torreya grandis; assembly: GCA_037957365.1. Classification (NCBI taxonomy): domain Eukaryota; kingdom Viridiplantae; phylum Streptophyta; class Pinopsida; order Cupressales; family Taxaceae; genus Torreya; species Torreya grandis. The sequence goes on along the minus strand of JARHVA010000256.1, from coordinate 1,438,664 downwards.
GTGTCAGTTCTTTCCCATTTTTGTTTTACAATCTAGCAAATCCATGGTATATGCAAAGCCAAAGGGATAAAGGTATTGTTGACCCTATATTCGAGTTGGTACAGCAAAGTAATTTTGATCTAATTTCTTCGCCATCTCACCTCCAATGAACTAGGAGCTTTCTTCCTACTAAAGCCAAGTCTCCATTACCAGGCAAAGCATCCATTTCTCCTATTAATAAAGATTTATCAATACTTACCCCTCTAAGATTTATTATCCCACCTTTCCACAGCCATACAATGGCAGTTGAATGTCCTTGTGGTAAGTCTTTTGGCCCACTTAATTTAGCTCCACCTCTACATGAGCTACCACATAGTTCAAGGAAAAATTTCCCCAAGTTCTATGGTGATGGGAAAGTTCATCCCAACGAACATATTGCAGCTTTCAGCATAGCCTATGGCGTAATAGGTGTGGAGTATGAGGATGTAGCAATCAAGCTATTCGTGGAAACTTTACAAGGTGCTACTACAGACTGGTTCTATTATTTGTAGGCTCAGACTGTGACTGACTAGAACACCCTCAAAGCCAAGGTTGAAGCTAGATTCAAGCCTACAAAAGATGCACATACCCTGCTGGCTCAACTCACACAAATGAAGGAGCATCATTAACCAATGAGGGATTTCATATCTAAGTTTGACAAATTGAGAAATAAGATTCCTGTAATTGCTCAACCAACACCTGAAAACCTCAAATGTTTCTTCATCAACTCTCAGCTGCCTGAAGTGAGATTTTTGCTGAGATGTGATGGCCAAATAGACCTTGCTGCAGCTCAAGACTTGGCTAATGAGGTAGAAGATGACCTTATCTTAGCAGAAAAGATAAGGAGAGATCCAAACAAAGGTAAATCCTCTTCATCTTCTAAATATCCATCTACAGGTACCACCAATCCAATGGTGCAAAAGCTAGCAAATGAGTTGTTAGCCCTCAAGAAGCAAATGGTGCAAGGGATATCCTCATCTCCTTCGTACAGATATATGCCAAGAAGTACATTCCCCAATAAGTCATACCAAGGCAATGCTATCAGAAATCAAGGACAGCCAAATCATCTTCCTCCCCCACAAGGAAAACTTGCCATTAAAGCACCCCCAACCAATTCAGTAGTTGGATATCTTGAAATAGAATCTGATTTATCTTTCTAGCCTAAATTGAACCAAGAAAATGATGTTGATCTCCTTACAGAAGGCCAGGAAGAATTAGCTAGTGACTCCAACATTAGTTTCCTAAATTATCAGGATGAACCCAAAGGTAAAGGTGAAGTAGTTGATGGATCATATGTTGTGTTCACTTGGTCTAAGAATCAATCAACCCAACCAACTGATAAGGAGAAAGTAAAGGAGCGACCTCAACCAACAATTTCAATTACTAAGTGGGGAACCACTCTACCTTTCTAGCCAAAGGACTCGATGATTGCAAGAAAGGTAAGTACATCAAACATCTCTACACCTTCTACTTCAATTCCACAGACTAGTCCTCCCCCTCTCAAAAAATAAGAAGATGAATTCCCTTCTTCTGTTCCTAGTCCATTTCAGTCATTTGACATAATTAACCTTGTCAAGAAGACCAAAATTCAAATGTCTAAATTTGAATTCTTACAATCCAATATCAAGCAGTTGGATAGGTTAGTTCAGTTTGTGAAAAATAAAACTATCCCTGTAGGATAAGAGATTAGGAAGGTAACTCATGATCCTCCAAGGAACATACCCATTCCAAACAATCTTGTCATTACTCCTCTAACTACCCTTAAAAAAATAGAGCCTTTCTATGTTTCCCTATTGATAAATAGTCACAAACTCAACAATTGCATCATAGACTCATGTGCATCTGACAACATCATGCCTGCCAAAGTGGTAGAATCTCTTGGACTCAGCCTGACCAAAACCTTTGGAAGATGTTTCTCCATGGAGAACAAAAAAGTACCTCTACTAGGACAAATCAAAGATGCTCAATTTACATTTGCAGCATTCCCAGACAAAAGAATCAAGATGACAGTCCTAATGGCTAATGTCCCAGCATCCTATGGCATTATGCTTAGGTGAAATTTCTACAAGGATGTTGGTGGAGAATTGAGCATGGACCTATCTGAAGTGAGGATCCCTGTCAAAGGCATCATGCAGAGGCTACTTCCTGAAAAGGAATCAAAATATGTTGTCACTCAAGCATCAGCCCCTGAAGCTCAAATTCTATTTGAATCTTTAGGTATAGGTAATTACTTCTTAACCATAGAAGATATTCATGTTTCATCAGATGAAAGTCCTATAGGTGACGATCCAGGAATCAAATCAGATGAAATAGCAGAAGATGTGAGAGAGCATAGTGCAAGCACAAAAGAATTTCCCTTTCCAAGCAAGGAGAAATCTAAGGAAAGATCAATTTTTGATGATGTTTGGATCCTGAAATTCAATGGCAGCAATTCCTCTACCAACTCAAGAGCTGGGATTATGTTGATATCTCCTCAAGGAGATATTTTTCCTTCTTCATACAAGTTGTAGTTTAGCAACACCAACAACATAGCTGAGTACGAATCTCTATTACTTGAATTGAAGGCTACTCGAGATAAAGACATCAAACTCATTCATGCCAAAGGAGATGATGAACTAGTGGTTTATCAAGTAAGGAACCTGTATCAAACCAAAAATGAGAGATTACACCACTACCGCAATCTAGTTTGGGACCAGCTTGAAAGCTTTAATGGTTTGAACATCTCTGCCATTCCTAAAAAATCTAATGACCGATCTGATGCACTAGCTATTTCAATAACCCTCTTAGTTCCTCATCTAGACTTCAAAGGAAATAAGTACACTATCAAATTGGTCTTTAGATCAATTTTTTCTAATAATGCCAATCATTGGCAAGTGTTCAATGATGACAACCAAATCATCGCCTCTCTGGAACAAAAAGACAGCTTTGAACATCTTCACTTCAAAGGTAGTAAGCTCCAAAAACTTGAATCAGCTCCTAAAATGAATTCAAATGTAGGTGAAGAATTCCTACAGCTAAAAGAGATTAAGATTTCTAAAAGACTGGTTTCTCTTGAGAAATTGTTTGACAAGAACAATAGGTTCATCAAATAGCAACAAAAGGATTCAAGCTCTTCCCAGTGGTTTGATCAGGTAAATTTGGGTACCAAGGAAAATCTCAAGATGGTGAACATTGGAAAGTGTTGTACTCCAGAAGAAAAACTCAAATTTACTGACCTGCTTCACCATTACATGGATGTTTTAGCGTACTCTTATGATGATCTAAAGTCACTCAGGCTTGAGGAAACTCACCATAAAATTCCTCTCAAGGATGATTCGGTCCCTTCAAGTAGAAATTCGGTAGTATAATCCAAAGATATCATGTACTATTCTATCTAAGATACAAAAAATTCTGAATGCTAGGATAATTTTCTCAATCCATCATTCCACATGGATTGCCAACATAGTCCCTGTGAGGAAGAATAATGGTGAAATTTGCATCTATGTGAATTTTAGGAATATGAATCAGTCATCTTTAAAGGATAACTATCCTTTGCCCATCATGGATCAAGTGCTCTAGGCAGTGACCAGCTTAGAGATGTTATCAATGCTAGACGACTTCTTAGGATACAATTAAGTTGAAGTTAGTGAAGCAGTGAAGCAAACTAACACAAGACTACCTTCACCACACCTTGGGACACGTTTGCATATAAAAGGATGCCTTTTATCTTGATAAATGATGGCACCATTTTTTAGAGAGCAATGGACCTTGTTGTTAAGGATGAGATGGGTAAGTTCATTGTAATTTATCTTAATGACTTGACCATCTTTTCTAAGCATCACCCAGATCATATACGCCACTTGCAATAAGTGCTAGAGTGTTGCCGCCAGAATGGCATTTCTTTGAACCCTAAGAAGTCAATTTTTGGAGTAACAAAAGGAAAATTTCTCAGACACATTATGTCTAAAGGAGGCATAAATATTGACTCAGACAGAGTCAAATCTATCTAAAAGCTTACATTTCCTACAAGTAAGACTGTTATTCATTCTTTCTTCAAAAAGGTGAACTTCCTACGAAGGTTCATCCCTGAGTTTACTGAGAAGACTGGACACATTATGAACATGATGAAGGGAAAGGCCACCTTCAGCTGGACTGAAGAAGGCAAGTCAGCATTTGAAGATCTCAAGACTGCCATTGCCCACACCCCAATTTTGGTTTGTCCAGACTACAACAAAGAGTTCACCATATACAGTTATGCTTCTGAACACATGCTTTTAGCAATTCTAGTTCAACAGAATAAAAAAGGTATAGAATCTCCCATTTTTTTCATTAGCTATCCTCTTAAAGCTCATGAGCTGAAGTACTCGAACATGGAGAAGCATGTTTATGTAGTAGTGAAGGTAGTCAAGCATTTTTTGCTTCTACATCTTGAATTCTCACACTACTGCCTTGGTTCCTGATACCACGATCAAATCCATATTAACTTAGCAAGAGTTTCAAATGAAAAGAGGCAATTGGATTGAAAAGATCTAGGAGTTTGATCTAGTCATCAAGCCAACAAAGATGGTACGGGGAAAAGGTCTATGCCAATTAATTGCTGATAACAAACCAGTTGAAATAGAGCATAAAAAAGTAGAGGTGCAAGACACACCGATAGGCCTCTTTGTCTCCACCACGAATGAGTGGTATTTAGGTATTGCTCATTTTCTTACTTATAGTGAGTGTCTTGCTCACTTATCTTACAAAGAAAGGAGGACTATCAAGTTGAAAGCTATGAATTTTGTCCTTTGAGATAACGGCCTGTATAAGAGGAGCCTTGATGGAGTGTTCCTTTATTGTGTGGACAAGGAACAACAAAGCTAACTTTTGAAAATTTTCCACAATCTAGCCTGTGGAGGACATTTTTCTTCTCCCGTGACTGCCCATAAAATTTTGTGAGCCAGGTATTATTGGCCAACTCTTTTCCAAGACACATATAAGTGGGTAAGAAAATGTGAATTGTGCCAACAGTTTGTTGGGAGACCCAAGTTAGTTGCCCTACCTCTCAAGCTAGTGGTCATAGAGGAACCATTCCAACAATGGGGAATTGATTTTATTGGAGTTATAAACCCATCTTCAAGTGTTGGACATGATTATATCCTTACAGCGACTGACTACTTCACCAAGTGGGTGGAAGCTATCCCAACCAAGCATTTTACTTTATAAGTAATGTGCAATTTCTTCAAGGAGAATATCATTTTCAAGTTTGGGGTCCCAACCAAGATTGTCACAAATAACACAACTTGTTTCACTTCCCAAGAGATTATTCAATTCTATTTTTACTATGGGATCACCCTCTCCCACTCTTCTGATTACTTACCACAAGGGAATGGACAAGCAGAATCAAGTAACAAGAACCTGATGACTATCATCAAGAAGCTGGTGGATGACAACCAAAGGACATGGCATAAAGCATTGGTTGATGCTTTATGGGCAGATAGAATTACACCAAAAAGGGCAATTGGTATGTCTCCTTTCCAACTTCTTTATGGGCTCAATGCTGAGATACTAATCACCCTGGAATTGTTAGCATTAAAATTAGCTAAGGCAATTGAAGATCAGACATATGAAAGATCCATTGATAAGAGGATCATGTACCTAACCAAGCTAAATGAGCAGAGAACTATGGTGGTGGATTGAATTGCTGCCTATCAAATTTTGGTGAAGAAACTCTTCGACTAGAAGGCAAAAAACTATGATTTATAGGTTGGAGATCAAGCCCTGTTGTGGGACAAGAGAAGGGAACCAAAGGGAATGCATGAAAAGTTTGATTCTTTTTAGAGGGGCCCATTTATTATCCATCAGGTCAATGGTGAAAATAGTTTCTTGATGAAATATCAAGATGGCATGCTCTTTTCTCTACCTTACAATGGGTAGCATATAAAGCACTTCAACTCTTGAAGTATCATATAAGTTTACTTATACATATGTATATTTGTATAGTCTTTATTTTTTCTTTGTGTTGTTCATTTTCTTTTTTTGGAGCTTTCTTTTTGGGTAGCATGACTCCATAGCCCAATGGCATACTTCAAGGCACTAGAGATTCTAGTTTTTACTCCCCTCAGCTGTCCTAACTGAAGGAAGTTCCCAAACTAGAGCCAGCTATTGTCCCCAAAAAATATCAGTCATTTTTGAGACAACATTTGAAACATTTTGGTCCAACAGACCAAAATCCTCTCTCCCCTTCTAAAACAATTGTTTTGGGCATTCAAATTCTTCATTATTCAAGCTTTTTTAGATTTCTATAGACTCTGCAGGCTTGAATCTATGGACTATATAGGCTTGAATCTACAGACTCATTTCTATGGACTCCGCCAGTTATATAGACTCATTTCTATAGACTTTACAGGCTTAAATCTATGAACTCTACAAAAATGTTTCTATGGACTCAAAATGCTTAAAATCAGTAGGTTCAAAGGCTTCTACAAGTGAGTTCAATCAAAAGAATAAGTTTCCAACACTTAGTCATTTTCAGGATTGGTTCAATGCCTTGCTTCAACCAAAAGAGTTCATTGACAAGCTTCTATGCAGTGTTTGAACCATTGAACCTTGAACCATTTTGGTTTAATGGGTTCAAAGGTTCAACATCATCAGTAAGATTTAAGCACATTTGTCAAGGTTCAAAGTTCAACCGCTTCAAGGTTCAATGGCTTCAAAACACTTATTAAAGAGAAGAAGGCTTGAATCATTGAACTATTGAACCATTGAACCACTTTGGTTCAAAGGTTCAACAGGTTCAATGGTTCAACAGGGTCAACAAGTTTAATGACCATATGGTTCAATGTGTTTGGTTCAAGAGATAAAAAAAAGACTTAGTCAAATAAAGAGATTGAACCGATTGAATCATTGAATCATTGAACCAAAGTTGGTTCAATTAATTGATTCAATCTGCATGTTCAAGGGGCTACCCCAAAGCCAAAGGAAAAAATGCCCTTGCAAAGGACAATGAACCAAACTGAGTGCCCTTGTGGAAGGCAGTGAACCAAGCCAATTGTCCTTGCAGAGGGCAACGAGCAAAAGCAGACAAAGAGAATTTCTTTGAAAATTTGAACCAAAGACAAACAGCCCTTGCAGAGGGTAGGCAAGGACAGATGGACTATTGCAAAACCCTGAAGGATAGTTCCATGCTTGAACAAGTTCTTGTGGAGGGCACAGTTCTCTTTCAGGAAAAGAACGCAGAAAAATGGTTAAAGCAAAAATCCTTCAGACTTTTTGTCTGAAGGAATTCACCTTAGAAGAAAGCTTGACAGAAAACCCAATGGAAAGCAGAGGCAAAGCGAAGGAAGATTTCCTTCAGACAAATTGTCTGAAAGAATTCTTCATACTTTTTGTTCGAAGGAAAAGTCTGCCAAAAAAGGCAAAAACCCGTCGAAGAAATAAAAGCCCGAAGGCTACCTGAAATATCTCAAAGGGTAGGTACCCTTGTGGGAGGCTCTCGCTAGGGAAAGTGGACCATTTCTCAAGACCCCGAAGGACAAGTTCCATCTAGGAAGGATCAAACCTCAAATTGTAGCAGAATGCACCATGTGTCCCTCATAAAATTGCAGCAGAAGCTGCCACGTGTTCCTTATAAAATTTCAATGGAAGCTACCAAGTGTCATCTTCTAAAACACAGTTTCTAATAAGTTAAAAAGCTACAGAACGTGCCACATGTTCCATTATAACTCAGTGGAAGTCACCACATGTCAACATCTGTAGTTTCTTCCTTTTATTTTGTAAGGACTATGGTGGGTCCCGGGTGAGTGGCTAAACTCGAGCAGAACGCACCACGTGTCATCATCTGCATAAATCCAAAAGAGTTCCAAATTTTTATACAGTGTTTCTATGATCTCAATGGAAGCTTCCACGTGTCATCCTCTGTGAGATTCTCAAAAGACATCTAAAGCCTCCATAAGTTAAGTGGATGCTGCCACTTGTCCTCAACTATTTTGCAGTGAAAGGTGCCACGTGTCACTTGTTGAGATCGGTATAAAGTGGCTAAAACAAGTGGGAAAGACATGAAGGAATGGCTAAGGAGGATGACGGGCCCACAGTCATCAAATTTAGGGCAACCAATTAGTTGTTGGCTTTCAAATAATGACAGACCTGAACACGTCAAATTTACGGCCATGAAACAGCTGTTGATCCTTGCAGGCTTAAGCACAGACCCTATGAATGAATTTAGTGACCGACCAAGGAGATAGCTTGAGGGCTCAGATCACACAGATAAGGATGAAATACAGTCAGAAAAGGGGAAATGATGAGGAAGGATCAAAAATATTTGTGCATGTGATATGTTTCTAGAAGGTAAAGCAGTCCACTAGGCGGACATCAAAGAATGCAAATATTCAATGGCACGGCCTATTTTTTTGCATTGAGTAAAACGAAAAGTGGTGCACACATAAGGAAACATGTCAAGCAACCCATATTAAAAATGGATGTTTGATTCTAGCATAGCCCATGGATAGAATTTAAAATGCATTAAAGGCATTAAATGCATCGTAACACATTTTTGTGAAACAAAGTGTCCAAGTCTTTCTTGGAGCACTATATATTAGAATCTCTCTTATTGTTTTAAGATCTCTCTTTGTTATCAAAAACAAAACTATGCCCAAATTGAAAGGCATTACTAGGACTTTGAGCTCAAATTGTTGATCATATTTCATTATTTGAATAAGAAAACAAGTGACTTTTTAGACTTTGTGCTGGTATAGCTTGGTTATTGGGGAAATTGTTCTTATGTTTGTTTCCTTAATACATTTTTTGTCTATTTAATTGAATAAGCAAAATTAGTGAAAATAATCAAAAAGTTGTCTTGAAGCCAATTGTGGAGAGACTTTGTGCCCCCACAAATTGCCTTTAGTGTGTTTTCTTTCTATCCTTGTGTAAAGGATCTTGGGACGACTTTGTGCCCTCATTATCCTTCGTATTCTATTTCTGTGTAAAGGACCTTGGGATGACTTTGTGCCTTCATTGTCCTTAATATTTCACTTTTTGGCAGTTGAGGTGGAGACTTTGTGCTACATTTCATTCTACCGTGTTATTGCGCCCTGTTACAGTTACTTGTCACTACCAAAAAGTTTCCTTTTGTCTGTTGAACAATAGTTATGAAAGAAGAGGAGTGCCTTTTATCATTTCATCAGGATTTCTCCTTTGATTTGTGAACATCATCTCTAAAAAAAGAGAGATGGATGGTTTATCCTACTCATAAGTGTTATTTTCTACTTATATATATAGTATATAGCTCTTGCATATTTACAGGGAACCTCCCCTTGATGAGAGGAGAGATTTATCCCCTTTTGATGTAGTAAACTTGCACATCTGGCTAACCAATTTCCCTACGCTATGGTTGAAGAGACCTATTTGCTCATCATTTATTTGATTGACAAAATATTCACCCAACACAAAGTACCATACAATTATGTAAGAATCTAGTTTAGTACCAGTAGGCCAAACATACTGAGATTCATATGTATTTTATCCAGGAGCTTATTCATGGTCAAGTCATCGACTTGAGATTTTACCAACCTTCAGAGTAGGTTGTAGATATCTTTACTAAACCCTTCACTGAGAGAAAGTTTATCCTTATATGAGTTCTTCATAGGGTATGGTCTACATCAGTAGTAACATCATCCTAAGTGGGGCCTTCTAGCCTCTTCACTTATTCTATGTCTCTCTTTCTTTTTTTTGGGGAGGGAAGAGTTTTTCATTTGGGGTTTTTCATTTTTTTTTACTTTATGAGAGATTGTTATATACTTGGGTACCTCATCAGGGCTCATTGACATGACCTAATTCTCCAGCCCACCTAAGCTACATTTAAAGGGGATGTTAGTGTAGAATTTTATTCCATGGGTTATATCTACATTATTCATTATTCTTACTTAGGTTCTTAGAGGCCATTTGAGAAGATTAGTCCCACATTCACTAGAATGTGGGCTCTCACTCTTTCTCCTACCTATATATGTACCTCTCTCCCTTTGTATTCTTAATCCAAAGTTAATGAATATTTTAGCTTTCTCTATTTTGATTTATCTCATGTAATTATCTTTTGTCATTTCAATTTTATATAACACTTGGATGGTGTGCACTTGATTCTTATCTCATGTGACCATTCAACCTTTGCATTCACCTTATCTAGACTGGGATCATACTCTAATAAGTACTTTAAAACTAGACTCGAAATGTTATAATTCATGTTCTATATCATCTTCAAATTTTGAGTATAGCCATTTCAAATTATCTATAGAAGTTTAGATTTCTAAAATTTCAACAAAATCATGTTCAGGATAAGCTTTTTTTTATCCCCCAACTTTGTGCACTTACCCCTTATATTTTATGTTGAACATTTGACTATATTAATTTTTTTATGAGAAGTGGAACTCTTGAATTATGTCTCTCTAATAATTTCATTTATTTGTATTATTTTTATGAATAATTATTTTACATGTATAGACTATGAAATTTGGAGTTACATTTGTTATGTTCTAAAAATTTTCAATTATATTGATATTGTGACTTTAAGTTTGTACATATAAAAAGTGTTGATGTTTTTATTTTGATATTTTGATGGGAGATTTTGGGTAATGTTTTGATATTTTAAATGATTTTTATTTTATAGGAGTAGTGAAGGATTTGTTTGATCTGGATTCTCGATTTAGTTAACAAATTTATGAATTGCATTTATTGTGTAGTGTATCCTTCCTAACAAAATATGTCTATTATAAAATTAAATCAAATGTTTTCTATGACGAGTGACTAAATTATTTTCTTGTATACATTGGTATGCCATTCATAAGGGGAAGTTGACCCCAAGAGAATAATTGACACATTCAATGGGAATCACAATTTTTTGGTGCAAGCATCAAGCTTGAGATATGTAGTTGGATAAGGATAAAATAATTTTCATTTTCAATTATAAGGTTTTTGTGATCAAAGCAATGGCAATAACAATATCTCATAATAAATTCCTTTCTATTATCCTTTGATGTCTTGTGCAAATGATATTATGTTTTCCTTCTACTACTTAAATTTCTATATTAATGATGAAATGAAAACTAAAATATATAATTTTTAATTCAAAAATATATTTAATCTATAATATTCAAAAAATTAAATATTACATACTTAACTTTTATAAACTTAAACTAAACTAATAAAGAATACCCAAATAAAATAATATCCACTATAATAAATATCATAAACCCTAAATATGAATAAAGTAAAAAAAAAACTCGAATCAAGATATAGATTGCAGAGTACGAGTCTAAAAATGATGTCCCTTAAAACTCAATTATGTATTAAAAATGTTAATGAAAATTTTCTCAGGTACGCGTGATTACTCAATAGTATTTTTATGAGTTTTCAATCAACCAATTAAGATTTAGTAATCAATTTTTAAAGTGATCACTGTCATATTTGATTTTATCATAAAACAAATTCTTAAAGCTTAAATTTTTTTTTGGGGGCGCCTATATAAATTTTCTATGAAAGAGGTTTATATGATTTGGATAGATTAAAATGACATTTTCTTCCATTTTCCAACTTATTTATTTTTAATGATTAACTATGAACCTAAAAAAAAAATCATGCTATTAATTATATTTTTACATTATTCTAAGTTAAATTAGTAGAAAATTAGTGAAAACATGTTTGATTATATTTTTAATAAGATTAAGTTAATTATTTAAGTTAATCATAAAAATTTAAAAATGTTAAGATAAATCTTATTTTAAGAGACTTGTGTGCATCTTAATCAAATTTATCAATCTTTATTTTTTTAAAAAAATTTAAAGTAATTTATTCTAACTTTTTCATATTTATTAGGAGAAAACAACTCTTCATTTCATTTGTGGCATTGTGGTAGTTATGGTGGCTCCAACTTCATTGGTTTGCCACATTTTTCTACTATTAATAGATTCGTCTTCAAATAAACATGTTTTCATTTAATGTTTCCTTGTCAACTTCAATATTTTATTATTCTATATCTTGATATAATTTTCTATTCTACTTCATCTATAAATAATTTCAACAATAAAAGTTTTGATATTGTTACATCTAATGGCACATCTCTCCCTATTTAGATTGCCTTTGTAACCTATTAATCATATCCCATTTTACCTATAAGCCGCATAGGGTAAACAATAATGGTCATAAGTCTTCTCTATAATAGTGGATGTTTAGTAACTTGCCATATTAAACTCAACATATCACTACAAGGAAAAATAATATAATAGGACCAAGAAAATAGATATTCTTGCCATGAATTGACTAACATCCACTTTCATTGCAATATCAACGTCCTAGTTAGAGGCATGGCTCCCTTGTCGTGGCCCTCCACAATATGCTAAAAATTTGATCGATGATCTATATCAACCCTATTCTCATATGAACTTCCATGATCAAAGTTGACCTTTATGATTGGATAGTGGTAGCTAAGCCTTGGCAACCAATATGGACCGTTGTGATAATGTCCATGGTCTTATAATATGCAAATCATATTACAAGCCATTGATAAGAATATAACATCTATGTTTTTACCTATTATATATACATCTTTGACATAAAAACCCAATCAATATTTAAAATTTATATACATATCTAAATCCCAAATTTATACTCTTAACATTTGACATTTAATGAAAATTAGTACAACATTAAATCATTCTTTTGTTTCATAACCTGTCAATAAAACTAAAAGTTTTCCCATTCTAATGTCAACTAGTAATACTACATCTGCAATGTCATTAAAATCATTAAAAATAAAAAAAATAAAAAAATAAATATTTAAATAATTTTTTAAATTAAAACCAATCCAAAGTTACCTTTTTTAATATATATATATATATATATATATATATATATATATATATATATATATATAATTATCCACTGAATATTCTACAAAGACAGATCAACAGATCAACCCTTACCAAGTATGTTGCAGAGTTCCCACAAAAACAATATCTCCATTAAAAACAAAAACTTTAAAATAATAACTCCATACTCAGACCTCCAAAAACTTTAAAGTAACAACTGCATACTCAGACGGTGGGCCTGTGACCAACAAATTGGGAGGCATTCGGCTTTGTTGACTAAATCTAAAAGTTAGCAGTTTTTTCCGTCAATCTTGAACATGTTTTACGGCAAATAACAGAAAAAAAAAAAGTTTTAATGTCCCGAAATTATTACAAGCTTCAACATTCTTTCAATGGCCAATGGAGAGAAATTTCGGTTCAATATAGTTGTGAAAGCGGTTAAATTTAAATTAAAAAACATTTGTATAAAATAAAAAAATTAAAAAAAAAACTCAGAGATTCAGATCCTGGAAAAACACCGTTAAAAAGATACATTTCAGCCATGGGTATTCGGAGCCTCCCAAAGCAAATTCTTGGGCACAGACTTGGACAAATCAACAAGCTTCCAGAGCAACAACACCCAACTTCTTATAAGGCAATCCATGTTTCTCTCACAGCGAATTCATAAACTCCTTCACTCTTCTGAGTGTCTGACGTGGCACGAGAGGAAAGCAGTAATGCTCCACCTATAACAGAAGAGGCAACAACACTGGGGAACTGTTTTATAAAACTCATTGATTCGATGGTGTAGAGAGCTCGAGGCGTTGGATGAAATCTTGGAGACATTTTTCTTCACATCCGCTGTCGCCAAATATGCTTTTCCTCATTTCGTTGATTCTCGATTTCACATTTCTTCCCTCCTCGCAGTCTACGCTCATCACTTTCAGCACTGCGGTCCGAATGTGCTCCTCTCTGAAACTTCCGTCTTCTTCCCTTTCGACTTCCAAGCCCAGCTTCAATTCATTTCCCACGAGTCGTGCGTTAAGACCCTGATCGGCATTTATCGGCAACAGCACCAGCTTCACCCCAAACTTCACCGCTTCCACCACAGAGCTCCACCCCGAGTGACTCAGAAACCCCCCCACCGATGGATGAGACAGAATGTGAAGCTGCGGCGCCCACCCGGTGTATACAAACCCTCTCTCCCGCGTTCGAGTTTCGAAGCCCTCCGGTAATAACTCCAAGGCCGTCGATGCCTGATCATGGTTTGAAAAGCCAGGGAAGCGCAACATCCACAGAAACGGAAGCCCGGTTGCTTCCAATCCAACTGCCAACGCACGGATCTGCTCTTTCGACAGAAAGCACTCGCTACCAAATGATACGTACACAACAGATGAAGCCGCCCGTTTATCCAACCATCTTACACAGTAGGATTCCTTCTCAGAAAGCTTATCGTACCGTTGTTGGGGACGATCGGGGCCAGAGGGCCTACAGGAACTACCGGCTTCCCGTTGGCTCTCTCCAGATACTGCATAAATTTGCCTTCTAATTCTAAGCAGGATCTGATAGCAATAAAAGAACACCCTTGGATTGATTTAAAACCGCGGTCGAATATCGAGATCTGTCCCTTGCTGCGGTGAAATATTCCTACAATATAGCGTGCTTCGAAAGGCAGCCAAACAATTTCAGGAGTTGGAAAATCAGGCGGCGCCACCGTCAAATCTTCCACAGTGGTTTCGTCTTCCTTGTCTCTGCCGGGAAACAGCACGTAACTAGAGAACGCAGCGGTAAAAATAAGGAAGAGAATAGCCGGAATACCAGACTTGGCAGCAACGGTTGCAGCCCAGTACTGTGAAAAGTCGTAGACTACGTAATCAGGTGAAAGCCTTTTCAGGAGCTCCTCAAAGGGCTTCTCCAAGCGGTCGAGTGCCGTCTTCGGGACGCCTTCCAATTCGTTGGGGACGTCGGCTGTGCTCTCTGCACCTGCTGGCAAGCCCTCCACAGAGGGCAACGGCAGCTCTACCAGATCGACCTGCCCAGTGTTATCTAACAACAGTGGCTTAATTTTAGAAATATTACGCGGGGTTGAGAGAAAGGATACTTTAACACCATGATTTGCGAGCCTTTTAGAAAGCTCCAAGTAAGGCAAGATGTGGCCGAATGCGAGCCAGGGGAACATAAGCACACGAAGTCGCGTCTTTCTTTCTTCTGCCATGATGGAACTCAATATTCCTGTATGAAATCTCTAAATATTAAATTTTGGTTTGAGCACTTGGACGGTTCGATGTGGTAACGAAGACAAATGCTCAGATGAATCTGCCCACGGGATTATAATGTTTTAAATCTGAAAACTGACCACATACCGACCAATACAATTATGGGCTGCACGCTAGCTGTCTTTTTCTTTTTTCTTTTTTTAATTCTCATAAAAGCACGAGAAAATTTTGAATCTCATATCCCGGCTCCTCTTCAGCCTGGATAACACAATTAAAACCTATCGTCTTGGTACGGAAGAAGATAGAAGGTTTGTTGAGTGGTGGATCCGTATCCCGATTCCCAACATGCCATTGACCCTTTTTTTAACACATTTATTTTAAATGATATATTCATTTTTCACACACACGGGGAAACAATAACTCCGCTGAAATTTTATAAATAGAGGCGTCTCCAAACAAAATCAGACATTCAATTTAGGGAAAGCTTCTACTAGTGGAGCATGTAGGTGTGCTCTATTAACAAAACATATGAGTGTTTATAAATATTAAAATGTGTTATAAATTGAGTAGTATTTTAATATTTGTTTAATATTTATTTTGTATTTTGATAAGTAAGATTTATGTATTGATATTTTAATGCTTAACGATTAGTATTTCAAAGATTAAGTTTGGATCATAAGTTTAAAAAATACATTTTACGATTTATAATGATAAAATTGGTTATATCATAAAATGTATTATAAGGTAGACTTTGAAATTTTAGTTATAAGTAGTTAAAATAACATATTAAAATGGGTAAAATTTTCAAAATCTAATATAATGTTATGGCGCCTTAATTCGATGTTCAAAATTAAGGTGCACCATCACTGGAACCTTTCCCCTAAAGGCAACCAAACATGTAGTTTAGGAGAATAGTATATTCAATAATTCTTTAGATGTTGCTTTCTTGAGATTTATGAATAAGGGACAGCAAAATAAAATCCTTTAGACTTTTCATGATAACACTTGTGGTGGACAATTCGTTTTGTATCACAGCTTTCAAAATTATGAAAGCTCGTTATTACTAGGGCAACATTTTTTAAAATTGTAAAAGAATGGTGGTCAAAGTGTGAAACTTGTTAGTACTTTGTTCGATAGCCTAAACATATAGAATTATTTCTCTCATCTCTACCTTGTTCTAATTGAATAACCTTTTCAATAGGTTGGGCTAGACTTCTGTAGAAATTTAAACCTGCATTTCAGCATCGATCTTATTCATGTTATGATATCAACTAATTATTTTAATAAGTATGTAGAGGCTATTCTGGGAAGATCTACCACTTCTAAATTCGTATTTCATAAAATAAAATATATTTGTTAGCTTTAGAGTTCCACAAAATATTTTTATGGATAATTCTTACAATTTATTTTCTGTAGAAAATATTAGTTTATGTTATGGATATGAAATCTTAATTCTCCACTCATTTGATTATTAACCTTAAGATAATAGTCAAGCTAAATTTAATACTAAGAACATTACCACCATTGTTTGTAAATTGATCGATGAAAATCAGAGAAAATAACATTAGAAATTGTATGATGTTTTATGTGTTGATCAGATAACATCCAAAAGAGTAATTAGAATGTATCATTTCCAATTACTATACTAAATTAATGCAATGACTCCCATCTTTTTTATAGCTCAAGCTATAGAGCATGACCAATTAAAAGATGCCTTAGAAAAAAGGATCATGTCCCTGGTCAAATTAGAACAAGAATAAGTGATGGTGATTAATAGAATTATAGTGCACTATGAAAAGGTTAAGTATTTTTTTCATAAGAAAACAATACAATGTATTTTTCGTCTAGAATACTTGTTCAAGCTTTGGGATAAACGAAGATAACCACAAGGAAGCCATGGGAATTTGGAATCTCTATGGATGGGACCTTTCAAATATGATATTTTTGTCATGAAAATACATACTCCCTATCATATAAAGATGGAACTCATCTTCCACTGCCACATAGATGAAAATATTTGAAACATTATAAGTAGTAATGATAGATTGTCACCTACCATTCCCCATAGGTGATTTTGGTTTGTTATGTGTTTCCCTTTAAGTTGTGTGATTCCCTTTTTTATGTGTTTCCCCTTCCATTGTGTTTATTTCCCATGGTTTTGGTCTTCCATGTTTCATTTCTTATTTCTATCATTTTGAGCGTACTCCCTTATCCTAATGGATAAGACACTTAGCTTATGAAATGGAATATTATGTTAGTTCATATTATGTCCTTTCATAATTCCATGTCCCTAGCCTGAGTTAGCTATTGTACCCTAGATTTTTCAAAGACAAATTAATCTAATTCATGAACAAAATATAAATTTTGATGTCAAAAATTCAAATTTATACTTTATAAAAAAAGGGTTAATAAAGGAAAAAAAATCAAATATCTAAAATAAGTTTCGAGTTCCAAAAAGTTAAATAGAGTGAAGTGCATTTTCAGACCTCACATGACCATGAGGTTAAGGCTTTTTGACCTCCATTCCTCATGAGATGTGAGAACATGATGCCCATAGATGCACCCCTATGTGCCATGTATCTTCATGGATGGTCATGTCATCCCTCCAAATGTGATAGATGTGAGGCCATGTTTGTGCTTGTATGCAGATGTGACATCGTGACCATCACATCCCTGAAGGTGGATGAACCATCCATGTGATTATAGGACACTACACACCCATTAAGACATGTTATTTTATAACAAGCAATGGTCCTCACAATCACTTTAAAATACTAATAGTGGCTTATTTATCCCTATGTTTATATCGAGACAACACTCAACACTCTGCTTAGCTCTCATTTTTGACTACAAAGAATATTTTTTTCATAAATATTATAAAAATTCTTAATTTTTATATTACTTCCCAGTAGTATCATTTTGAGCTACCATAAAGTAAGTTGTATTCTCAATTTAATCCAGAAGGATATTTGTTTGACTGAGGGCGCTATAGATTTTTAGGTTTATGCCACGTCATTTTAAAATAAATTCTGAATATAAGTAGGTTATTTGATAACCACTATAGTTTGATCATTACAATGAAATTAATACCTTCTACCTCCTAATTTTCCCAATCTACATGTGGTTTGGTTAAGAAATTTGGGGAACAAAAAAGGTGGCATCCCCCAACTTTGCAATTTTTTTTGCAAAGGGCGTACACCTATTTTAAAAAAATCAAGGCTCCGGCTCATGCCTGATCCTAAAAGGTTTTACACCCTTTTCAAAGGGTGTATTACCTTTGATCTTTACAAAGGGCATACACCCTTTACAAAATTGTAAGGGCATATGCCCTTTCTTATTTTTTAATTGATTTTGCATTTAGTAAAACCCACAAACTTTTTTTAGGAATATTTTACATTTCCATATTCTCCATTTTCTCATAGTCCATGTGTGTACTTTGAATTTGCATCCTGTAAATGATTTTCAACATTTTAGTTTCTATCTCAGGTATGTTAATTTTTTAATTAATTTATAATTATTTATGAACACAGGGTTTTTAAATTACATTTGCATTAGATTCTCTTGCATTGCCTAAAAACTATATTTCTATACTTCTAGATACACAATTGAATGATGGACCCATTGGATGAAAAAAATGTAGAATAAGACCTTGAATAATTTGATTCTACATAAGAAAAAAATTGAATTGTATGAAAAATATAATGCAAAATATAAATAATTACAAATAATCATCAATAGTTTGTGTCACTCCATAGTTGATAGTGCACATAATTCACTAGTCAATACACTAGATATTATTTTAAATGAAGTGGGAAATCCAACTTCACAACTTGATGCAATGCTATATCAAAGGGAGGTCCTATAACAAATTTATTCTAATAAATTATCATATGATTTTTTTTAAGTAACAAAAGAAGATGTGTGTATTTTATTTTTTTAGCTTGAAACTAAGCAACCACCATCGATGAATTACAAACATATTAGTATTGATTGGTGTGTTTATGAGGAGATAAAACCTAATTCTTAGGATAGATGGTGGATAGCGTTTGATGAGCCTCCATGTAACAATAATAATGTTTTGTTATAATTTTTTAGAAAACTTTACTATGAGTTTAAGTCAATATAAATTTAAAATTATTTTGACATGAAGGCCTCTAAAATTATTAGTATATATTTTCCATTTGCTTGTTTCATTTACATTTCATTACATATCAATTTGGACATGTGATGTAAGTGGACTTGTAATCAATTTCAGGGAAGTGAATATAATAAGTTGTACTTGATCATAGTTTTAAAGAGGTCTAGGAGGGTTTAGATGATCAATAAGAGGCCTTGAAATGCTTCATTTGCCTTGGAAAATGTTAATTTATCATTTTAAAGAGTTTTCCACCAAAATATAATGTTTGAAAACTAAAATTTTGTTGTAAAGGGCTTGTGACCATTCCTAAGAGTATTAACCTTGACAGATTAATAGAAATAATCTACACTTTAATCCTTATGTGATGATGTCTAGGACCATACTCCTACGTACTCGCCAATTATTATTTTATTAATCCTTTAGTGGGATCCTTTTAGGAGACCTGATTTGACAAATAAGCTTCCTTTACCTATGCATATTTTCTATTTTGATCATTTAATGTTTACACATATTATTGGTTAGTGATCATTATTACATCATAAGGGCCTAAAAATCCACATTTTGGTGTAAGTTAGTTGCTTCATCATTATTTATATTTTACATTTACATGTGATATTTATTATTTACTTGTTTCATTTACATTTCATTACATATCAATATGTATTTCATATCAAATTCATCTATTTCTCTAAAATATCCATGGGTAGTATGAGTAATTTTTTTTACAAGGGAGGGATATTATTATGTGCAATAACATATTATATGAGGGTATGAGGGTATAATAGGTATTATTATGTTTAATAACATTTCATTACCTATAAACTTATATGAAGGTAGAATAGAATGTTTCAAGTTGGTGGATATTAATTTCAAGTGAAAGTGTGTTCTAAAAGATAAAATATTAAGGAATGTGTATCATGACCAAAATATGTGATTTTAGAAAATGAGAATCTATGAATCCATAAGAAGTGAATGGAACCCTAAATACATGTTTTAGAGTGTCTAAGCTTAAAAAAGAAGTATAATGAGTTGTGTGAGAATTTTATATGGTGTAAATTAAAGTCATTAAATCCATACTATGAGCTATTGTTAAGTGATTTGAGCATAGGACTAAATATAAAGCCTATGAATCAAAATTTTCTAAAAGGATATGAGACTGATAATAAAAGTTCTATATGATGAGATATGAGTTGGTCAGCATCAAAGAGAAGTGATAATCTTATCATCTCTAAGTGTGAAAATTGAGCCAACTTTAATTACATGTTGTGGGAGAACTATAAGGGATAGAGAGAGAGAGAGTCGTTAACTCCCACAATTGCATAGATGAATCCTCTAATCAACTGCAAGAGTATTTTTTCTAATTTGACATAGGTGAGACATGACAATGAGTTTTATCTCATAGCCAAAACTCTCAAAACAATCCAAAATTTTGTCAATGGGGGCAGATCTTATGACCCATTAGTCTAATCGATGAACCATCTATAAAAACACATCTAGATGGGTGTATTAAGTGTAAAATGACCATTGTCTAGTCTTGATTGGGCTGTAAGTGTGAAAGTTGTGTTGATTGGATGCATCCTTCAAGAGAATCTCCTCATCTTTGAGTATGAAAATTGAGTGAATTTAGATTGTGAGTTATGGGATAAATATGAGGGATAGAGAAGATCCATCATCTTTCATACTTGAATGTATGTGTATTCTAATCAACCCCAGGAAGATTCTTTCTAGCTCAACATGGGTGAGAATGGAAATAAGTTTTCTATCAAAACCAAATCTCTTATAATGGGCCAAAAGCTTTTTAGTGAGGGCATATTTATGGCTTATCAACCTAATTAATGAACTATCTATGTAGACACATCTAAATGAGAATTTTAAGGCAATAATGGCCCTTTTTTGGTCTTGATCGAGCCTTGAAAGTGAAATTTACATTTGACTAGATGCAACCCTTAAGATAATCTCCTTGTCTCAAAGTATGCAATCTAAGACAAATTTGATTATGTGTTTCAGGAGAGCCATGAAGGTTAAATATGAGTCATCATATCTCAGAATTTCATGAATGAGCTCTCTAAGCAACCCCAGGAGGATTCTCTCTAGCTTGACACAGTTGAGAAATGACAAGGAGTTTTCTCTCACAGGAAAACCCCTTAAAATGGTCCAAAAACTTGTTAGTGGGAGAATATATTATGGCTCATTATCCCAATAATTGAAATATGTATGAAAACATGTATAGATGGGCATATTAAGGGTGAAATAGTCATTTTCTAGTCCTGGTCAATCATAGGGAGTGAGATTTATTGTTGACCAGATGTATCCCTTAAGAGAATCTCTTTGTCCTTGAGTATGCAAAATGAACCAACTTTCATCTCATGTTATGAAATAATTGTGATGGATAGAGATGAGTTAATAGATCCCGTACTTGCATAAGCAATTCCTCTAAGAAACTGATAGATAATTATATGTAACTCAACATAGATGAGACATGACAATGATTTTTCTCTTGTGGGAAAATCTCTCAAAATGGGCCAAAAGTTTATGAGTGGGGGAATATCTTGTGGCTGACTATCGCAATTGATGAACTATCTATATAGGTACATCTGGATAGGATTTTTAAGGATAGAATGACACTTTTTATTCTTAATTGAGATTTAGGTGTAAAAGTTATAGTTGACCAGATGTATCCCTTAAGAAAATATCCTCATCCTGGAGTGTAAAAATTAAGTGAACTTCCATCACACATAGTAGGATAATTGTAAGGGATATAAATGAGATGCCAGTTTTGAGACTTGCATGATCAAGAATTTAAACTAACCCTTGGATGATTCTCCATAACTCAATATGGGTGAGACACAATAAGTTTTTCATAGCCAAATCTCTCTTAACATGCCAAAGGCTTTTCAATAGAGGGCATATCTTTTGTATCGTTAGCCCAATTGATAAACTATCATCACATACACATATGGATGGATATTGTAAGGCTATATCAACCCTTGTTTGGTCTCATTTGAGCTTGAAGAATGAAATTTATAATTGATTGGATGCATCCCTTAAGAGAATCCTCTCATCCCTGTGTGTGGAAACTAAGTCAAATTTTATACACATTGTGGGAGAACCACGAGTGATAAAAATGAGATGTTCACTCCCACACTTACATGGATGAGTCCTCTAATAAATCCCAAGAGTATTTTATCTAACTCGATACAGGTGAGACATAGAAATGAATTTTCTTTTGTATCCAAATCTCTTTTAATGGGATAAAAAATTGTTAGTGATGGCATATCTTCTAGATCATTATCCCAATCAATGGACCATCTTCATAGACATGTATGGATGGGAATATTAATTCAAGAACCCTTGTATAGTCTTGTTCAGTTCTTGAGAGTGAAAGTTGTAGTTGACCAGATGCATCCCTTAAGATAATCTCCTTGTCCTTGAGTATAAACACTAAGAAAAAAATGTCACACATTATAGGAGAACTAAGAGTGATAAAGATCACATGTTAGCTATCACACTTGCATAGATGAGTCTTATAAGCAACCCTATGATGAATATCTCTCACTCAACATGGGTGAGACATGAAAATGAGTTTTCTCTAGCAGTCAAATCTCTATTAACAATATAAAAGCTTATTGGTGGGGGTATATCTTCTATATCGTTAGCCTAATCAATAAATTATCTTTGAAAACATGTCTATTTGGGTGTTTTAAGTATAAAATGGCCCTTTTATGGTCTCATTTAAGCCCCAAGAGTGAAAATTGTAATTGACTATATGTATCCCTTAAGAGAATATTTGTCATGAGTGTTTAAATTGAGTGAACTTCTATCACTTATTATAGGAGATCTTTGAGGATCAAAGTGAAAGCATCATATTCCACACTTTTTTGTATGAGTCCTCTAGACAACCCCAAAAATATTATCTCTAAGTCAACATACGAGAGACATGATAATGAGTTTTGTCTCACAACCAAACCTCTTTTAATGGGTCAAAAAAACTTCAATGGGGGGCATATTTTATGGCTTGTTAGCCCAAATGATGAATCATTTTTGTAGACACATCTAGACGGGAATTATAAGACTAAGATAGTCCTTTTTTAGCCTTGATTGGGACCCTAGAGTCAAATTTATAGTTGAGTAGATGCATCCCTTAAGAGAATCTCCGTTCAGAGAATATTCTCATCCTTGAGTGTGAAAAGTGATCAAATTTCCATCACGCATTTTAAGAGAACCATGAGGTTATAAATGAGTTATCATCTCCCACACTTGACAATATGAATCTTCTGAGCAACCTTCAAATAAATATCTCTAACTTGACATAAGAAAGAAAGATAAATGAGTATTCTCTTGCATCCAAATCTCTCTTAATGGTCCCAAAGCTTGTTAGTGGGGGCATATCTTATGGCTCATTATCCCAATAGATGAACCTTATTCATGGCCACATATGTATGGGAATTTTAAGGATATAACATCTCTTACCTAGTCTCATTCAAGCCCTAAGAGTAAAATTTATTGTTGACCAAACATATCCCTTAAGAGAGTCTCCACATCCTTGAGTGTGAAAACTAAGACAAATTTAGTCACACATTATAGGATAACCACGAGGGATAGAGATGAATTTTAGGATTACACACTCACATAAACGAGTTCTATAATCAACCATAAGAGGATTATCCTTACCTTGACATAGGATATACACAAAAATGAATTTTCTCTCATACCCAAATCTCTCTTAATGGGCCAAAAGCTTGTTAGTGGGGGCATATATATTTGTATGACAAAGCTGAAAAAAGTGCTAATGAGGTTTGGTATCTAGATTCAAGTTGTTCTAATCACATGTTAGGGAATAATGTGTTGTTTTCTACAATGGATAGAAATTTAAAAACTAATATCAAATTTGGTGATGATAAATATTTGAAGGTTGTCATAAAAGGAACTATGAATGTGAATACTAAAAAAGGTAAAAAGAAGTATTAATGATACTTATTACACCTCAAAGTTGAAACATAATTTGTTGAGTGTTGACCAACTATGTGAAAATAACTGTAAGGTAATTTTTTAGGATAAATAATGCATGATCCATGACAAGAATCAATGAAATAAGGTTATTACAATTGTACTTATGTCTAAGAATAGGATGTTATTATTTAAATTTGGAGAGCATAGTAACAACCTTGTAAATATGGCATATGAAGATAAAATTTGGCTATGGCATCCCAGGTATGGACACTTGAATTTTCAAAGTTTGAAGTTACTAACATCACAGTAATTGGTTTATGGTTTACTAAAGGTTGAAAATCATAAGGAAGTTTGTGAAGAATGTGTTAATGATGTGTTAAAGGCAAACATGGAAGAGAAAAGTTTCCAAAAGGTGTTGCATGGATGGCTCATCATCCACTTCAATTGGTTCACTAAGATATTTATGGTCCTATGAAAAAACAAAGTTTGGGTAAGTCATCATATTTCATTACATTTATTGATGATTATTTAAGAAAGTCTTGGGTTTATTTTTTGAATTAAAAGACTGAAGAATTTGATACATTTGAGAGAATTAAAGCCCTTATAGAAAATGTAAGTTGTTAAAAAATAAAGTGCTTAAGGACTGACTGTGCATGTGAATTATGTTCAAAATATTTTATGAATTATTATGATTTGAATGGCATCAAAATGAAAATAACAACTACGTACACCCCTCATCAAAATGGTGTGGTTGAAACAAAGAATCGTACAATGGCTCAAATGACAATGAACATGTTACAAATAATGGGATTGAAAAACTCTTTTTGAGGTGATGTAGTTTCTATAATATTATATATTCTAAATTAAAATCCCACTAGTACATTTGAAAAGATTACTCCATATGAATCATGGGATGAAAAGAAGCCTAATGTCAAATATTTCAAAGTTTTTTACTATTTAGTTATTGTTTATGTAGTTGACTAGAAAAGGAATAAATTAGATATAGAGAGTGAGTCTGGTATATATATTAGGTATAGTGAACAAAGCAAATATTACAAACTTTGTAATCCTATCACTAATAGTGTAATTGTGTCAAGAGATGTAATTTTTGATGAAATGGGAGTGTATGGTAATGGCAAATATAAAGGAAATATTTTGAAGTCTAAATCTATTTTTATTGATAGTATTTATGATGACATTATTAATGAACAACCCACTTGTACTTCATTGCCTAGTGTTACAAGTCCATTAAGTATCCCCTCATCTAATGCATGTATTCCAAGCATAGTTCCAGCTTCAATTACAAGTCCCTGAAATAACCCCTCATCTAGTGTATGTATTCCAAGAACAACTCTAGCTTCAACTCCTAGTTCTTCAAGGAAGGTAAAAACACATGAAGAATGTCCAAAAGTTGAGATAGTAAATTATGCTTTAATTCATAAGATGATCTTGAACCATCACATTTTGAAGATGCATGTACTAATGATGCTTGGGTGAAAGCATTGTAACAAGATATGGATTCCATTCATAAAAATGATACTTGGTAAAAAATAAAAATTCTACATATAAAAAGTGTATTGGTATTAAATGGCTCTAAAAGACTAAGTACAATAATGATAATAGTTTTGAAAGACACAAGGCACATCTAGTTGAAAAAGGTTCACTCAAAGATATGGCATAGATCAAGAGAAGACATTTATAGTAGTTATAAGACAAGAGACCATTAGAATGTTGATTTCACTAGCAACTCAAAATAAATGGAACACATATCA
This sequence comes from Torreya grandis, assembly GCA_037957365.1. Classification (NCBI taxonomy): domain Eukaryota; kingdom Viridiplantae; phylum Streptophyta; class Pinopsida; order Cupressales; family Taxaceae; genus Torreya; species Torreya grandis. Next base: position 1,412,779 of record JARHVA010000256.1, on the reverse strand, counting down.
TATGGATGTGAAAAGTAACTTCTTGAATAGTTAATTAGAATAGGAAGTATATATATAGTAGCCACAAATTTTTTAGTACAATGTAAAGATGATAAAGTCTACAAATTAAAAAAGGCTTTATATGGCCTCAAAAAATCACCTAGAGCATGGTATGCAAGAATTGATGGATATTTTCAATAAAAAAGATTCAAAAGAAGTAAAAGTGAGCCTACTCTTTATACAAGTAAGAAGGTAATGATATCCTTATTATAAGTTTGTATGTTGATGATTTATTGTATATAAGCAAAAAAACTAAGAAGAATGATTTCAAAATTACAATGATGAATGAATTGAAATTAAAGATTTAAGTCTCATGAAATACTTTTTACAAATGGAAATTCATCAATGTAAAGATGACATCTTCATATGTAAAAAAAAGTATGAAAATCCACATCTTCATCTTCATTCTTATGTGACATGGTCCTAAGATACTCCTAATCATTTCCCTCATTATCATCCAATATTATCCAACATTATCCATTAGTCCTTTATTCATTATTGTTCCCCACTCTATATGAATTAATCAATCAAAACACATAAAATGATCAATGATCAAAACCACCCTGTTGGGACAAATCAATAGTCAATCTACTCATATTTCTTCTAATTCTAAGATCAGGAGCTTTCACCCTCTTTGGTAAAATCAAAGTGTTCAACTTGTTTCAAGATCAATCATTCCTTAAGTCCATAGCTATCGCCATGTTTGGGGTATGCCTAAGTGTGATGCTTATTTTAGGATATATACTTCCAACTTCCCCCCACCTTGGGGCTACTTTGATTCTAATTTATTATCCACTGGAAATCAATGTGTGAAAGAAGTGATTCATATAAATTCATCTCATCCATAGGTTAATTTCACTTTTCTTCTTTTCCATTTTCTTCTTTTTGAGGTCTTATCTATCAATCTTTTTTTTAGCCACTCCCTCGTATGGGTATTATGGGCATCTCAAACATTGTTTGGGGATTCCTTATGGGTTCATTTTTATTTAATTGAATAAGATTCAAAATAATGCGAACATAACATTCTTCAAGTATTATCAAATCATTTTAAAGACTTTTTCATTCTTGGTAAAGTCTTTTCTTCACTTGTGTCTTGCAATGCCTTCTCAAATAAGGAAAAAAATGTAGACAATCAGTTCTCACCACTCTCATGTTAAAATTATAATTAGAATGATTTGTTTAAATAATGCACAAATAATATGTTCAATTATTATTCTGGTTATTTAATCTCATCAATTCTTCTTCTCTGATAAATTCATTAATTATCCTTTTATCTTTTCAATTCATATATTTCCCGTTCTCTAGTCATCTTATTTAATCATTATTTTAAATAAGTTATTCACATTATATTAAATAAATTAATATTCAAATAATTTAATTAATCATTCCTCTAACTATAATTTTGTACAAATAGAATTACATTTTCTGTTTAATTATTAATTCTTATCTTCCTCTTCCTTCTACAGGGCATTTGTATTTGGAAAATAATCTTGAGATCCTATGGATTATCATTTTTTGAGCTCGTTAATTTACTAAATGAGATAATATGATTGATTATTCTCCACCCTACATCATGGAGAGCAAATAAAAATCTTATGTTGAATCTTGTGAAATATTTTAGGGGAACATTCTCAACCCTTCATCTTGGAAACAAGATGAAGGGCCTACATTGATGATCCATCTAATTTATTGAGAATAGTTTTTCATCCTTCATCTTGGAAACAAGATGAAGAGCTCACATTAACTCTTACAAGGATATTTTGAGGAGAATTCTCTATCCTCATGGCTCATCCTAATCCCCACTAGAATATTTTGAGTAGCCTTCTTCCACCCTTCATCTTAGATAGGATGAAGGGCTCATGTTATCAATTCATGTGCTTTGTTGAGGATGTATTTACAACCATATACATTACAAGCAAGATGAAAGGTCCTCATCATTATGCTAAAGCTATAAATACAAGGGCCATCATAGACCAAAATTAAGCTTTTGAGTGGAAATTTATTATACAAAAATCCATTAATAAGCTTCACCTTTCTCAACACATCCCAAGCCTAATCTAGTTTAGATAACGAGATATGTTTCCCATGAAGAACCAACTTTTATATTTAGACTTCTACTTCAAAAACCAAGATTAAGACTTTTTTCATGTCGACTTGAAATCAAATTTACAAGGAAGGTATAAATGTAATTTTGTCTTCTATTTCATATTTATTCCTTATTTTCCTTAGCTCACCCTAGGCAGTAATATTAGAGAGTTATTCCTTCAATTTTGTTTTTCATTTCATTCATTAACATTTGGCTAACCCCATTTGTAATCTTATTCTGTAGTGGTTGATTTCTCATTGGGGTGATGCCTTCTACAATGTTTCTCATGTTTCACCTTCTCCTTCATGAAAGTCACTACCAAGAGGTGGTAATGGCCCCACTCACAGTCATTCTCATTGGCATTCTCATAACCATGTTACTAGTTCACCACAACACCACCTTTTTCCCTCAACCCAACATGGAGGTTGGGGTCCTCTACCTCCTCATCCTTCGTAGGCCCATAAGTGGTCCTCCATACCTCCCACAGAGTAATGTGGATGAAATATCACACTTTGGATTTCATAGATTGGCATGAAACCACCACTAGATAAAGGCTCACCTAGGCTCATTTTGGCTATTTATCCCTACCATAATGTGCAAGATACTAAGGTGCAAGATGAGGGTGACACTAAAGCAACTGATTCTAGATGGGACCTTGTTATTGAAGGGAAAGATATTTCAAGCTCTGAATTGGATGATCCTTTGATCATGACCCCTCTTCTACTAGTCTCTTTGCTATTTTTACTTAAGTATCTCTTTTTTGATGTTGTAAAGATTTTTTAGGCTTTGCATAATTTTTCGTTCCTTGGGATTTTTGCTTTATTTGTGTTTCCTAGGATGGGCTTAGTGTGTCATTGCGGTGTGATTTATTACTACCAACTCCCCTTTTTTTGAATAGTCTTGTAAGATTGATATATTGATATTAATAATATAAGCTCTATTTCATCAAAATATAATCATAACTATACTTTTATAGGTGAGTAGCGACTCGTTACTTCATGTTCCCAAATCCCAAAATTCAATCATCATCTTTCTTAACACATTTATTTGAAATGACTAAAAAGGCCACATCAATGCACCTTTTTTAAGATACCTTTTTAGAGAAACACGTGAAACAATAACTCCACTTAAAACTTCAATTACAAGTCTCCAATACTCAATAAAAATAGAAAATCTTGGTAGTGTCAATGTTTGTAAAGCATTGTAAGTATATCTTTTTAATGTATAATAAATATGTATTTAGTAAGAATATATCAAAGATCTCTTTAAGTCAATTGATATTGTTATGTTATAATTAATATCTTCTTTTAATGTAATATTTAAGATTTTGGATTGTCACAAAAAATAATATTAATAAATTTATTGAAATCAATAATCCTCATAACACATTTCTTATTATTATTTTAAATTTTATTATTAAATTAAACCTATTCTTATTTTTTTATTTAACACCCAAACAAATTTTATTATCATTTATTTTTAATTACGTCTTGTAACATGAGGAATGAACACACACTTATATATAAAGAATACTAAATGACAACCACATATCTACTCTTCGAAAACACATAATACCTTCAAAATTAAAATGTTATATTTAATTTTCTACTCCATTCATTATAAAATTGTTTTCTATTTTCCTACTATAATATAGCCAAATATTACTTCAAGTAAATTAATTATAAACCCTACAGTATGGCTAGCACTTGCTTCTTGTGGCTGCATTACTACAGTACAAACCCTAATTAAATATAACACACAAGAAATTATTTAATGCCTTAAAATTTAGACCAAAGCTCCATAGCTTCGACCTAATGATATTAGTGAGCATGCAACATCATGTCCCCTCTTATTTTGATCACCTCTGACTTCATAGATAGAGCGCTGATACTGCACATGGCTTCATGTCTCTTCACTGAAACAACGAAAAATATAGCGGATTAATACTCTCCACGCGACAACAAAATTTAATGCAGTGACAGGGCATAATTCACCTCCTTCAATATTCCGACCCTTGTTTCAGTACTTATCCAACCGCTGCACATCAATCATACATAAACGACAAAAACATGCCCCACAGCAGGAACAGTAACTTTTACACCTTTTTGAATGGAATGTTGAATGGATGCCTGCCATAGAATTGTTCCCTGATAGTCGAGGTCGACCGTCAAATTTAACCCTCAGCCTACACTATCCACTCCTCTCGGTTCCACAATTTTTGCAGAGTCCCGAATATATATATATATATAAAATTATTGTGGTATTTGATGGCATGGATTGGGTGTGCACCTCGAAACAAAAGGACTTGTTTGGGAAAATTGATTAAAAAAAGGTTTATGTTTGTATATAAAATATTTTCATCATTACTCTGTTAAAGGCCTAGGTCTTGGAACAATTTTTCAATAGACTATCCACTCTTCAAGGATGCTTCTTCCTATTTAAACATCAATAGTCAACAATGTGAAAATTTTGGCTTATTCAAAATCATCATAAAAGGCTACCATCTCCCCTCTTCTCTTTACGTTTTAGATGTTGAAGGGTTTAGTCACCTCCATAGTGACTATGCTTCTAGAGGGCTTGTTAAGATTATACCTCTCCCTAATTTTCATATTTATAAATGGTTATTTTGGTTATAATTTCTTTTTGAATATATTTTAATAGAAGGATAAGATCTACAATATTATGATGTATATTTATAGTTGTTTATTTTTAGATCTCGCATTTAAAGAGAAAAATTAATTTCGATAGATAGTAATTTAGACTTAATTTAATATGGTTTGACCAAAATAATTGTAATTTAATATTGCATAAGGAAATGTATAGATTTTAAACTATCCTCTTTTCTTTTAAAACTTTGCAATTTCAGTTATGGAACTATGTTGTTCACAAAACTTGGAAAAAAATTGACTCATTGGCTTACTAAGGTTCTCTCACTTGTAGATAACTTCTAGACCTAATATATCCCGTTTATTTACACTCATGTCTAATACTTCACGTACTAAGCTAATTCGAGATTTATCTATCATAGATTGAAAAATATCTATCTAGATATTATAAGGAAAAAATTAGAGGGAAAAAATGATTCCATGGAGAGACATGGGACATAGTTGTCATCAAGAATAACTTAGATGCATGACTTTGATATTCAGAAGAGAGAGAATAAATTGTATAAAATTAGACTCATAGTCCATTGATGTCCATCAAGCATAGAAAGTCTTGCTTAGACATTGTATCATTTGTGGGGATCCTTATGGTAGAACTGATTTGAAGAGGCTTGGGTTAACACCATTTATACTTGTGTTAACACCATTCTCATTACCTTGGTGCCAATCATATGTTTTGGAATATTTATTACTAAAATGAATAAATTTTAGATGGTTATTTATGAGTGCGCACTCTATTTTGAGTTTTTTACGAAAAATTTAAATGGCAGTCCATGATCATATTTTATAAAAGATTGGCCTTAATCATCTTTTCAGTAGTGAAGGGATTAGAATTGGAGAGTGAAAATGCCTCTAAACAATTATAAAAATTAACTAGGTTATCAATGGATTCCACCCATGCTAGTGCTTTATGCAATGCTAAAATAACATTGAAATGTCATTAAATTTTATTTCTCTTGTTCTACAAGATTTTTCACTATGTGGTATGCCATTGTTCAACCCCAAAAAATCTCAAATTGCTCAATATATTTTATATATTTGGATCTTTTGGAATGATACATTAATATATATGGGTATTCACACGCTCAAATTCTAGGACTATAGTAAAAATAAGTCTCTCAAACACATATTATTATTTTTGTGTGAACTCAATAAGATTGAAGTTTGATTCATATTTTATTCAAAGCCTTCAAATTGGAAATAATCGTTAGAAACATAGTTCTTATTGGGGATTTTTTATTTTCCCCTTTAATATAATTCATACAAATTCTATATTTCCTTGACATTGAAATCCTATTTCTAACTCTAGAAAGACGTATTTTATCCATGCAGTTTTCAATCTTGTGTAGATGGAAAAATATGTTACTAGTATTAATAAAAAAATTGTTTTGTGAAATTAAATTATACAAATTCAATTTAAATAATAAAAAGTGGTGTACGAGGTTGATAACCTTTACACTTTAATTGGTCATTGATGGAACACCATTTTTACTATAAACAAAGTTGCTCTAGACTGCCCCTAAGATGATTCTTTAGATCAATGGAAAGGATAAAGGAAATGTTATTCCCATAATCTATGGCATACATAAGGATATGTGTGGCTAAATTTTGGCTAACACAATCTTTTGTCTTATCATATCACAATTTTCCATGTTTTCATTTTTTTGGGTAAGAATAACCTATGGAATAATCGTAGTTTAAGTTGGATATATAAAGGAGACAATGTTTAATATTTAAGTATCATATTAAAAATTTAATTATTATTAAATGATTGTGAAAGTTTCCCCTTAAGTGGTTTAGTATTATATTTTTATTAGTTTTCTCTATTTTTGACATTTTAAATGGATTTGCTTTATAATGCTTTTATTATTATGATCTATTATTTTAAATCTATATTTTATGTTTATATTTACATCTATTTTTATGAATTATTTTAATATATTTATATAATTTTATTACAAGTGTAGACACCTAAATCGTGGCACTGATAACCTCCAATCAAAATTTTGACCAATTTCTACCCAAAATGCACATTTTGACCTAAAAACACTAAAACACATTAAATGATGTGAAACTAACATATTCAAATGCCAATTTTAGCTAGGGTATCCCTAAATGGGGCATTGCAATTTATGGGCTAGCTAATTTTGATCAGATCATTCTGAGTCAAAATGCTAATTTTACACCTAGGTGCTCTAGATTGCTCTTTCCTATCAAATCTCTTGTACGAGATATGTGTCTTTATTATTTATTATTGGTAACATCTTAAATAGGAGAATGGATCCAATACATCTAACATCTCCTTCCAATTCAAATCTAGTCAAATTTTGGACCAATAACAAGGAATTCTGATCAATCTAAATAATTTGTGCACAAAGTGCTTAAACATGCTTAAGAGCTAATTAAACCAAATTAGAGCCTAATCAAGAATTCCATGGAAACTTGTTGAATTTTTTTTGGAAATAAATATTGAATATTTGCATGATCAGGCGACCTAATTTCTTCAGAAGACATCCCTAGGCCATAAATACCACAAATATCAGGGTTCATACCTCTCATGCTTCATCATATCCTTCTATGATTCTTAATTACTCCTCTATCCTAAATATTGATGAGCCTATTTATCAATTTTAATTATAAAATTAGAGTAATCCTTAACCACACATCTTCATCTCAGGATGCATGATTCAGGTTGATTCTGATCAAATCTAAAAATCTATAAATAGAGAGGCCATGAACATCATTTCTAAGCTATTTCGGTGCAAATTTATTATGCTCAAATATCTTCAAAGAGATGATTATGAAAAGTTATAATTCAATATTAGCTCTAAAATATTCATGAAACTAGTGTTATCATGCCAAATTGATTCCAAACCAAGCCAATTCACAAATCTAAAGGTGCCAAGGAGAGATGGAGGTAGCCAAGCTTCCATTTCTAAGGAACTCATGAGCACAAGCTGAGAAAGCCACTACAAAAAAAAAATTGGAGCATCCAAGGGAGGTAAAAGAAGGTATATTTTGTATTTTAGTTGTGTGTTTTATTCATGTTTGTTAACTAAGCTCTCCCTAGTGTCTAGGCTTAGAGATGTTATGCTAGTTAGTGTGTTGCTTTCATTTTGTTTTCATTTTGAAACTAACACCATACTAACCATCCTCTCTTGAGTCAAACTCCTAGTTCACAACAAGTGTTATCATAAATTTGAATTGGGAAGGTTATATAATACATATTTTAAAGATATAGAATAGTGGCTATTTTATGGATAGAATGATAAAATAAATTTGTGTTTTTGAATAAATTCATTTTTTCTATTAGTGTAATATTGCTTAATGGTTTTTATATCAAGGTTGGATTTTTTTTTCACACTCTTACACATAATATCAATTATTATATTTGTATCAACAAGATGATCATAAATGGTATATGCCTCCAGTAAACTTTTTTCTCAATATGTTTTCACCCTTTCACAAGACCAACTATTGGATTCTTCTTGTGTAGACTATCGCACAAGTATAAGCCTCTGGCACAATTTTTTTGAACCTAAAACCTAAGCTTAAATACAAAACTATACATCATAGTTTTTTTTCATGATTTTTCTATATATTATAGGCCATTTAGAAGGGCCAACCAATGTGATAGAAATGTTTAGAAAGGAATTAATAGAGTTATAAACTTCACATACAAGGGTTTCTATTTTGGTTATTCAACTCTAGGTATAAGTGTAAAACTTTTCCAAAAATAATGCCACATATGCCATTGTTAGCTAATGGGTGCATTCATAAGAGGACTTCCCACTCACTCATTTAGATATAGGTAGTTCATATATCCCTATCACTTTCAGTTCCATCACTAGTGGACTCAAGGGTGATATAGGCATCCACACATGTTCAGTATCTTCCATCAAATAATCATATGTAAATTCTATGTTTTCTTCGAGCTAAAATGCTATAATTGTCCATTGATTAGGAACATGATTTTATATCACATTGGGCTTCCTAATGCTTACCACATGGAAATCCATATTATGTGACGTCTACAAAAATTTAAGCATGTTTCATTATAAATAACTTAGATTGTTTTTGAAATAAATTCTTTTTTGATTATCATCATTTTATTTACAATTTTATGTATTCCAAGCTATTAGCTTGTATATATGTTTTATGGTGAATTTCGGGGTGGGGGGGGGGGCAGCATTTTTAGGCCTATAGGTGGTTGTTAATACCACCTAAAGGTCTAAAAATAGACCTATGGTTACCTTTATGAAGTGTCTAGTATAACCACCATATGCATAAATCAACAAAGGAAATAACAGTTTCCCTAAATTGCCATATAACACACCAAAATTTACCTTCACTACTTGTTATCTTTGAAAGGGATTAAAATATATAAGCATTTTTATTGTTATATGCTTGTGAGTAAGGGAAATACCTTATCCAATAGTCCATAATAGGGGTTTAAATATAAAAAATAAATAATGAACAAAAAACATGATTATATGGCAAACAAAAGTTCACAAAAGACTCATAAATTTAGTCCTAAGCTTTACCAATCATTTATTTACACATAGACTAGAAACCCAAAAAAATTGATTTCCATCTAATTAATTAAAGGTGAGACATATCTAGGATTCCATTTGTTAAGAATAAAAAACTAAAAGAAAATTAAAGATAATGAATCCAACATAGCCATTACCAACTGTCTGAAAATGCTACTTGGTCTTCTAAAACTTAGTGCACAACCTAAGTATCCCCTTAAACAATTACAACATGCCACAAGTAAACCAATTCCTTTCACCATTAAGGATAGTTACAAGGACCCAAAATAGTAATCAGCTAGTATTTTATTTATTTCTCATTTTAACTAGATCTAAAAAATTTAAAAAAAAAGCAATTTTAATCTATCAAAACTAGGCCTTTATGACATACAAAAATGTAAAAGAAGTATAATTACTATAGTATAAAATGAAATCTAATCATATAATATCCATTTCCAGTGGTAAGGAATGACTATCATTTATCACCATTCAATAACAACATGATCCACTCTTGAATTCCTTGTTATCATCTTACTATAGTGATGAACAAGGTAATTTTAGTGCACTATCCTTGAGTAACAATATATCATACTCTGATAATTACCATATTTATTAGATAAAGATATCTAGACACCATATTTACCCTGTACAACAATATACAATTGTAGAATGGGACACTAGATTTTCCAAGAGTAAAAGTAAAAGGAAAATTTCATCCAAAAATACTCCCACATGGATCAAATAATTAAAAAAACATGCAACTTAGCCTAAAATAGGATCTCAATAGCTAGTGGAGGAATCTAATATGAAACAAGGATAAAAAAACCATTTTTATGAATTTACCTATCTTTAAATTAATAAATTATAAAAAACAAAACACTCACAAATAACTTCATTATTCCTTGAATGGCTAATTTAAAAATTAAGAATAAATTCACTTACCTCTTGCAACATCCATAGCCTAAAAGTTTTTCATGATATTCCTTTATTCCCACTCAGATCTCATCCCCCTCTACTAAGCCTTTCATTTCCATTTTATTCTTATTTCCTTTACCAACCACCATAACTCTATTTTTCTTGGTATGTCACCTTTCTCCCCAATCATGCCACGACCCCAAAAATTATAGGTTTTCCATCTATTTACTTCCAAATTGCCTTCGTCTCTTCCTAATGTAATATTTCTCAATTTAGAATTGCACAAATTTCAAACCGTAATCATTTCTCCCTTCCATTTCCCCAACGTCAATGATTTTTTTATAATCATTTCCTTTCCTAAATAGTTCTCTTTTCCATTCTTTTTAACAACTTAATAATGTTTTAAATCTCTTATCCTAACCTATTTTATTTTCTCTTATCCATGTTATAACAAAAAATAATCCCTCTTTCCTTAATATATACATATATTAGAAATAATAATCAAAGAGATAGGTTGTCTCTAATCATCCAATTATAAATATTATGTCATTTCTGTTAAGTTGTGGAGCTAAAAGATTCACTAATGCAAATGGAGGAGGTTGCTGAGTGTTACAGTAACCGACGTCAGTCTGATCAACCGATGTCGGTCATATTCAGCTACACAGTAACCAACATCGGTTAGGGGTTGGCTGACATCGGTCAGATAGGAACCGACGTCGGCAACCTGTGTGTGTATGCATTTGCATGTGCTTTCAAAATTGGTCTAATTTTAGACGAACATTTAGTTTGCATGTAAAAGACTAATTTTAGTCTTGAGTCTGCATTTCTAATTATTGTAATTAGGAAGTCTAATTATTATTTGTATGGGATCTATTTAAGAGATCGATGGGGTTGTATTGTAATCAAGGACAAGGAAGAGATCCTTCCAATTGTAAGATCAGTTGATCTACAGGTAGCAAGATCAGGGGAGATCTACATGGTAAGTAAGATTAGTTGATTTGCAGGTGTGCAAGATCAGGGAGATCTACTTGGAGTACTTTGAGTACTTGGTGGACTGGTGGTATTGTTACTGACTGGTGGAGGGAAAAACTCTGTGTTTGAGTTGTGGTTGTAATTGATTGTGTGTGAGAGAGAAATCTTGAGGGAGAATTATTGTTACGCCCAAGAGGTGTGGGAAGAGTGTGATTTCTTCAGTGTATTTCCTTTTGAAAGAGTGTTAATACAAGATTGTATTGTCTCTCATATTCTGTGCTATTTCTAAATTTTAGTTACATATTAATTCTAGTTAAATTTCATGTTTAGTTGCTTATACAAAGGTAATCAATTGTGCTCTTAATCCTAACAAGTGGTCTCAGAGCTTGGTTTGGAGCAAGTTAGTGTTTGTTGATTACAGGTCACTCACAGGGGTTTCTGTTTGAGTGGGAGTAAAGAAATGGCAGAAGAAAGTAAGTTAAGAATGGAGAAATTCAATGGCAAAAATTAACAATTATGGAGGATGTAGATAGAAGATTATCTGTATCAAAAAGATCTGTACTTACCATTGGGTGGGGTTGCATGCAAGCCCACAGATATGAAAGATGAAGAATGGAATGTTCTTGATCGAAAGGCTCTGGGATCTATAAGGTTGAGCCTGGCATCATCTGTGATTTCTAGCTTATCATAGGCAAAGACACCGGTAGAGTTAATAAAATCTTTGAAAAATTTATATGAAAAACCCTCAGCTTCGAATAAGGTGTTTCTTATGAAGCAATTATTTAATTTGCAAATGCTGGAAGGTGGATTGGTACATAGTCATCTTAGTGATTTCCATGGATTAGTAAATCAATTAATTTCAATCAATATAACTTTTGATGATGAAATTAAGGCTCTCTTAATCTTCTGCTCTTTACCTGAAAGTTGGGATAGTTTGGTAATGGCAATTAGTAATACTGTGTTTGCTTCAAATATCTTGAAAGTTGATGATGTTGTTAGTGTAATCTTGAATGAATAAATTCACAGGAGAAGCACATGGGAATCATCAAATAATGCTTTAAGTGTTGAAAGCAGGGGAAGCCAAAGAGAGAAGAGCAAGCAAGGGAAAACAAGGTCAAAGATAGGCAAGAGAACCAGATCCAGGTATGGCAGTGTAATCTGTTGGAATTGTGAAAAGAAAGGGCATGTAAAGAAAGATTGTTGGTTGAAAGAAGATCAACATGAATGAAATGAAGAAGCAAAAGATGCAGGTATTGTTGCACAAGATGCTCTTGTATGTTCCTTGGATAAAGTGGAATCTTGGGTTTTAGATTTTGGTGCCTTTTTCCATGCAACCCCAAATAGAGAATTTTTCCATGATTATGTCCATGGAGACTTTGAAAAGATTTATTTAGGGGATGGTAAACCTTGTCAAATGGTTGGCAAAGGGAAAGTGCAACTAAAATTGCAGATGAGCAACACATGGGTGTTGAAGGAGGTCATCCATGTCCCAGTCCTGAAGCAAAATTTGATTTATGTAGGAAAGTTGGGTGATGAGGGATGCACAGTAACTCTCACAGTGGAATCTTGGAAAGTTTCCAAGGGTGCACTTATTTTAGTGAGAGGTAAAAAAGTAGGTACTCTTTATCTATCTGCTTGTATTACTGATTCTCCTTCTGGTTTATCTACTTCAGATGTAGATGCAAAGATGTGGCTCTGTAGGCTTGGTCACATGAGTAAGAAGGGAATGGATGTTCTTGAGTCAAAAGGTAAGAGTTTAGATTTGAAAAGGATAGATCGAGATTTTTGTAAGCAACAAAAAAAAGTGAGGTTTTTTGAAACTGATGCTACAAACCAAGGTCGGCCAGAGGTGATCAAGATCGGTCACTATCAAAATAGATTTTGGGTAGACAGTAAGCTGTCAAGGAGTCTCAAACGCCCATGAGGAGGACTGAAAAGGTAAGTAAGCCTCAAATTCGTTATTCTCCTTCTTTACACTACTTGTTGCTCACTAATGGTCAAGAATCAGGAAGTTTTGAAGAGGCAATGTAGGTAGAATCTAGGAAACAGTGGGAGCATGGCATGATTGAGGAAATTGATTTCTTAGAAGAGAACCAAATGGAGGATTTGGTAGAGTTGCCAGCTAGGATGAAAGCACTGAAAGATGAATAGATTCTCAGGTTAAAGAAAGGAGAGAATGGACACGTGAGATAGAAGGCTAGGTTATATGGTCTTGAGCAAGCTGCAAGACAATGGTGTTTGAGGTTTGACAAGTGTATGACAAAGCATGGATTTAGTCAATGTCAATGTTACCATTGTGTTTATTTTACTAGGTTAGATAATATTAGCTACATTATCCTGTTACTGTATGTTGTGTATATGCTTGTTACAGGGTCACACATGTAGGAGATTGCTGAAGTAAAGGTAAAATTAGTTCAGAGGTATGCCATGAAGGATTTGGAAGTAGCAAAAAAATTCTTTGGCATGAGTATTTCTAGAGACAGGGAAAGTCACAGGTTGATTTTGTCTCCAGATGATTATGTGAATAAGGTAGTGGAGAGGTTCAATATGCAGGATGCAAAACTGGTTAACACACCTATGGATGGACAGTTCACAGAACAGTGTCCCAAATCACATGATGAGGTTGAATACATGTGTACTAGACTTGATATTTCCCAAGTAGTGGGAGTTGTCAGCAAGTTTATGGCCAATTCAGGAAAGGAGCACTGGAAAGCAGTTCAGTGGATTCTCAGGTATCTGAGAGGGACCAGCAACACGTATACATGCTATGCAGGGTCAAGCACTTCTCTTCATGGGTATGTAGATTCAGATATGGCAGATTACTTGTATGATAGGAGAAGCACCATAGGATATGTGTTCACTATTGGTGGTACGGTGGTTAGCTGGATTTCTAAGATGCAGAAGGTTGTTGCAGTCACAGGGGCTAGCAAGGATAAGAACCTTATGAAAATGTTAACAAAGCTGAGAACAAAGGAGAAGTTGAATCTTCATTCAATTTCTATTAGTCTTCAAGATTGAACTTGAATAGGGATACAAGCCAAGAAACAAAATTAGATGATGTACAGGTATAGGTACAGGTGCAGCTATTTATCTCCAAGTGGGAGATTGTTAAGTTATGGAGCTAAAAGCTTCATTGATGCAAATGGAAGAGGTTGCTGAGTGTTACAATAATTGACATCAGTCTAATCAACTAATGTTGGTCATATTCTGCTACGTAGTAACTGACATCGGTTAGGAGTCGACTGACATCGGTCAGACAGGAATCGACGTTGACAACCTGTGTGTGTATGCATTTGCATGCGCTTCCAGAACTGGTCTAATTTTAGACAAATAGTTAGTTTACATGTAAAAGACTAATTTTAGTCTTGAGTCTGCATTTCTAATTATTGTAATTAGGAAGTCTAATTATTTTTTGTATGGGATCTATTTAAGAGACCCATGGGGCTGTATTGTAATCAAGGACAAGGAAGAGATCCTTCCAATTGTAAGATCAGTTGATCTGCAGGTAGCATGATCAAGAGAGATATACATGGTAAGTAAGATCAGTTGATTTGCAGGTGTGCAAGATTAGGGAGATCTATTTGGAGTACTTTGAGTACTTGGTGGACTGGCAATATTGTCACTGACTGGTGGAGGGAACAACTTTGTGTTTGAGTTGTGGTTGTAATTGATTGTGTGTGAGAGAGAAATCTTGAGGGAGAATTAATGGTATACCCAAGAGGTGTGGGAAGAGTGTGATTTTTTCATTGTATTTCCTTTTGGAAGAGTGTTAATACAAGATTTTATTGTCTCTCATATTCTGTGCTATTTTTGAATTCTAGTTACATATTACTTCTGGTTAAATTCTGTGTTTAGTTGCTTATACAAAGGTAATCAATTGTGATCTTAATCCTTACAATTTCCCCATCTAAACGTTATAACAAGGATTACTGAATAAAATTTTATAATCATAAAGAATAATTCAAAATAAAGAAAGGATAAGGCATTATGGTCATTGTTTGTTTACATAGGTCCAACTCAGTTGATAGGGGATTGACACCATAAAATGGGTTTATATCTTAATTATTTAATATATTTGAAGGATTCACTTCTTGGTTTTAGTTGTCCCTACTTGAAGCATAATTGGAATACATTCTTTATAATTTAGTGATCACAATCAGCTACATGTTCATGATGGATCCATAAAAAAAAATTCATCATTATAGAGTAAAAGGAGAATTTTATATTTTTCCCTATAGGAATTTACATAGCTTAGTCAGTAGAGCCAACATGTAAACAAATATATTTAATCATGTAGAATAAATATGTAAAACAATAATCATATCCATAGATTGATGCTTGATCTTATAGAACTATTATTAGTTATGATTTATGGTGCCAATGAATGATAGGTTCCCTTATTCTTTTGAAAACAAATATAAGATGTAATAACTTTCCCATCAAAGGGAAAATGTCTTCCTAGGCGTAAAAAATATCCTAAGTATGAAACTCCATAGAAAAACCTCATATCTTGTCTGATCTAATATAGCCATGTATAAACCAAAGGAGACCCACCAAGTTTTTGAAGAAACCTAGAAAACTTATAAATAATTTTTCCTACAAATCCTTGAATGTAAATTTTTGAGTGGATCCTAAGAAAATGCCATCAAACCTTGCAAAAAAATTGAAATCACCTATCATGAAACTAGGTCATGCATACAGTCAAATCTAGGTTTTTTCACTTTATATAATCAATGGCACAAGCCATTTTCCATGAAAACTAGTGGTAAAGAGATAACCTTAAAAACAACTTCCCTTGTTATTTTTCTAAATTTGGATCAACAAGGGACCCTAAAAGAAGAGCAAAATCTAAGAAAATGGTGAATTATAATATGGAGGGTCAAAGAATGGTAGATATATGGTATGAAAGATAAAATATCAATATTTCACAATAGAATTGATGGAATTTAACTAACATAAAAGCTCTTGTACCATGTTGGAGTGGGCCATAATCAAGGATTTAGTCTGGATATGATTGAGTGCATGAAGAAATTACCTATGGTAGAAGCAAAATCAAACATTAGTAGAAATAAGCTTGTCTTTCAAAATCATGGATTATATTATGATCATTCGTAACATTCATTCATTGTCCAAAATATATTTAGGTAGGTACATTATATAAAGAACAAAAAAACTCAAAATTAGAAAATAGGGTTAATCCATATTTTCCCCAATGACCTAATATGACACCTAAGTGACATCTAATCAAAATGAACAATATGTGTAGGTAAAAAACTATAATGGAATAAAAAAATACACCAACATGAATGTCAATAAGTAAAGGATGAACATTTCCACATGACATACAAAATAAATAATGGGTAGTGTTGTCCACATACTTTTTAGAAAGTTTTCCTAAGTCTTGAAACTTCCCTGGAATGATTTTATTCATGATTAATACATTTAATAAAGTATATCACTTTATACCAAGTAATATGAAGGATTAAACATCTACATTTGCATATTGATTTGTCTTTGAGAATGTAAGACTCCATGAGATAACCTAAATAATTATTTTAGACAAAGACAAGTTAGTTACATCTCATTTTTGGCAGACCTTGACTATTTCCTTTGGAAAAAAAATACCTTTAGTTCAATGTATCACCCTCAAATAGATAGTAATACTGAAAATGTTGAATAATTAGTTTAGGTCATGTTGTTTAGGTATGCAACAAATCATCCCACCAAACGGGAAGAGTATCTTCTGTTAGTTGAATTTTACTATAATAAAATTTACCATTAGTCACTAAAGATGGCACCTTTTGAGGGCTTGTACAATAAAAATATCACAAATACACATGGATAGGATGGTTTAGATAGTAAATTCACTCTTGAGTCTAAATTTGTGTATGATAATGACACATAATTATGAATTATAAGGAAAACCTTGAAGGAAGATTTAGATTGGATAAAGAGTTATGATGATATGAAGTGATCTAAATGTTAATTTCAGGTTGGTGACAAATTATTTTTAAGATTTCAACCTCATAATAGTTTTAGTAAGTTTATAAAAATATTTAAGCTATCTTTATGTATTTTTATGCCATTTGACATGATTTAAAAAAAAAAATCCAATGGCTTACTAAATGGAACTTCCCCCTTCTCTTTCTAAAAATTATGACATATTCCATAGTTATTTACTTAATAAGTACATTGTTGTTAATTCACATATAATTGATTGTCATAACATATAGGTGGACAATAATTGTATCCTTAAAGTAGATTGTGCATGAATATTGAATGAGTCCAACATGATGTTATGCAACATGAATATACAATAGTAATTAATGTAATGGGATCTAATGTGTGAGAAAAGTGATGCATGGGAGAGAATAACTATTATAAATTATAGGAGCCTTAGTAATATTTAAATCATGCAAGATCTAAATATAAATAAACATAGAGAGTAATATTTGAAATCTAAATACATTATTCTACCTACTTGAAAATCATCTGACACCATACATATATAGGGAAGGATTTTCCTATAGATAGGAGATTCCTATCTCTCAAATATCTCACCTACCTGTCATATTAAAATCAAACCTAATAAATATAATTTTTTTAAATAATAATATATATAAATTTAACCAATGAACAAACAATTAATAATCATTTAATTATTTACCATATAGTATCATACAATCAATAACTAGGAATTTACCCAATGTAAATATTAATCCCCAATAATTCCCTCTTAGTTTTTACATGGTAAAACATATCTCATTCTCATGCTAAATAATTCATCCAATAGAGTTGGCCTCATGATATTGATATAAAATTAAAGTTACTCTTTGTCAACCTTCTTTGGTTTTCAACAGGTTTATCACAAACCTGCACATGAATAGAGACCCATCAACCTATTCATATCATGTAATTTTCTATATCACCACTAATATTTTCAAGATATATGAGTCATATATTAAATTTTGACTATCATTATACAATAATTATTTAATAGGGGTTAATTTTACTCATAAGTGAATACGAATTTACTATGCCTGTTATTCTTTTTTCACACCACATAGAAAATATAAAAAAACACACCATACAACTTAAAAATACGTCACCACATCACATGGAACCCATCATTGGTGACTAACTAGATGATTTGGAAACCTCCTTTCTCCATTTCTTCTAACCTCCTTCACTTGGTTCACTTATCCAAAATAGTCATGATGTGCTCCAATGGTTTAGATAGGTTCTATATTGGTTACTTCCATATAAAGTATAAATACATATTTTTGTTGGATGCTAGTTTCAATTGAGAATGTGCCCTTTTAAAAATTATTTTGGTAGACTTTCTTGACATATTATTCAATGACCCAATCAAAAAATAAATGGACACTTTAAATATTTTGACAAGTATTCCATTGAATTTCATGAATGCTTTATCAAAATTGGTGTAGGAAAAAATGAATCTACATATCTAATAGAGAAGATAACCAAGTCAATTTAGTCAATAATATCAAAATATACTTTGATAGACATAATTATAAAATACAAACATTCTATTTGGTCTCTTAAATAATTATATCACTCAGATAACTTGCATGTTCTTTCACACTCGCCACCAAATAATCTTGAGTAGTTATAACCCATGCAATAGTCTTCACAATCGGTTTTAAAATCTATCCAACAACAAAATTCATATATTTTGTAATATACTTTTCAACCTTTGAATATTAGATTGATGTGATGGTGAGATGTTTAGTGGAAGTTTCAAGGTGGCAACTGGCAAGAGAATAGATTATTTGTGACCAAGTTAATGATCTTATCAATGAATCACCTTTGAAAATTAAATAATGGTAATGATCCTAAGCTGATATTCATTAATATAGACTCAAGATAGATTAAAATACATTTTTTGATGAAATTAGGAAGTGATAACATAAAACAAAATCCCGATGTCAATGTAGTGTAAGATTTAGCTACAAGTAAGGATAATTGTGCAACTAATGATATTGTATTCTAATAAAATAAAAATTGATTCAAATATACAAGGCTAAATAAATTCTCATGATAAAAATAATTTCAAAATCTAAGTTTAAACTGAGATCCATAGCTGAGAATTTTTAAACCCTATATATAGTACTACTTAATAATTGTTTTGTCACTAGTCTTCAAAGCTTCAAACATAACACAATGTAAATACTACTTGTATATGAAATGAAAACTATAGAAACAATAAAAATATGGATAAAATAAATGGGATTTGATATTCCCTAAATTATACTTTGATTTGATAGGATTTTAAAATAAAATTACATGAATGCAAGTCAGTAGTGAGGCTCAACACAAATGCTGACTGAATGTTCTTCAATAATAACCAATTAAATGCTCATTAGTGATGTGTATAATCTTGATTGATTGTAATGATAACAATGCATGACTTTTCTCCTCTATGTAATATATATTCTTTTCTATAGATATTAAATTATTACAAACATACGCTATTTAAAAAAAAAACTAGACTATCTTTAAAAACATATTGTTTATTATCATACTCACATCCATCAGGAGGAAAAAATAGAGATTTCCCCATAAAAAAATTATCATATATACATCATGAAGAAATCCTGATGCTGCTCTAATACCATTACTACAAATTAGAGTATCCTTAGTAAGATTTTAATCATTCAAGAGCAGAATACAAATAAACATAGAAATTAATATTTAAAATCATAATATATTATTTTTCTTGCTTATAAATCATCCAACACCATACACACACACACACACACACACACACACACACACACACACACACACACACACAAGGCAGGATTCTCTTATAGATACAGATATTCCTATCTCCTAAATATTTGACCTATTTCTCATATTAAAATAAAACCTAATAAATCTAATATTGTTGTTATAATAATATATACATTTAAATCAACCAAAAAACTAATAAAAACCATTTAACAATTTACCATACAATAACATACAATCAATAACCAAGAATTTACCTAATATAAATACTAATCCCCAACAATAAACTCACATATATAAATTACTTTCACTAATTTTAGTGAGCTACTGAACTGGTGATATTTTATAGTGGTTGGGGATGTCATATCCACAAAAGTGAGTACTTTGATTTTTAGCTTTGTTTATTTTATGTTGAACATTTGACAATATTTGTTCATTTTTTTGGTAAGGGGAACTCTTTAAATGTATCACCATAGTAATTCCATTTATTTTTATTATTGTTATGAACAATTGTAATACATGTACAAACTATAAAATTCTGGAGTTACATTTTTTATATGTTTTACATTTTTTAATTATAATGATATTATAAATTTAAGTTTGTACATATATATAGTGTTGATATTTTTATTTAGAATTTATTTATATGTAAATTATACCATTTAATTGACATTAAAATATTAATATGATACTGCATGTAACCTATAACATTTAATAAATAAATAATTTTGAATTGAGTGATAAAATGATTTTAATTTTGTTTTATTATGAGATTATTAAATGTGTGATTATCATTATTAATTTATTAATAGAAGTAATAACACAAATAGCTAAAGTCTATCATAATTTCAACGTTTGTTAACCTAATTGATTCATATTGATAATAATGATTATCAAATACATTATTGAGTTATTAGTTTATTGTAATTCTTGTAGACTAACAAAACATTGCATGTTTGAATCCCTAAGATAAATATATAAAAAGTAACATAAGTTTAATAGTGAAAATGTTAAATTTTATAAAGGCATAAGTTTTATGAAAGTAATTTTGTAACATTTTTCTTGTTAGTGGAATTTCGAAATAAATAAATTTGATCGATGTTTTAGCCATTGTCATAATATTTAAGGAATATGTAAAATGTTTTAAAACCCCTTATATGATTGAATAAAGGCATTGTGTTATGTTTGGTTTAAAAATAAATAAATAAATGGCCAAGACATTAGGGCACCACATCCCCATGGCATTATATGAAGCCACCAATTCAAAGTGCAAACTTTAGAATTATTAAATTTGTTACATAGCCTTAAAACAAAATATAATTTAGTTTTTAATATTTTGGATTATATTTTGAAATGCATTTTTGTTAATTCAACTCAAAATGATTTACAATTTGTGTTTATTGAGATAAGGTTTGTGAATGGTTGGTCTTAACCTTCATTTGGAGGCATGGACAAATAAACCCAAGAAATCCATGCATAGTTTTGACTTATCCATGCATGTATAAGTGGTAAAAAATGAGTAGAACATAATTTTAGAAAGGATAGATAAAGGGTAAGATAAAAATCTGTCATATTATTTTCATTTTAATGGCGAAATATGGGTTAATGTGTTTTCTACTCAATACGGTAGTGGTATAAAACCATGCCATGTAGTTTTGTCATAAGCTTTTACACTTCAATTTTTGGAAATTAATAATAATTGGCACTCAATTTTTAATATTTTTATATTGTTTCTTTTGGATATGAGGATAAAAGGAGATGTCTAGGGGCCTATTTTGGGGTCAACATTCATATGAAATATGGAATAAGTGTTTAGTTTGTGCGTAAGGTATTGGAGAGGATTTAAATGATTTTTTTAAACATGGAAAGTCATTCCAAAATTATATAGTATTTTATCCCCAACCAATGGTATGCTTAATTCATTATTAAACTAATGTTTTAATCTTTGAAAATATGTATAAGGATTTATATTCAAAGAGATAAATAAAAAAATTAGTGTTTGATTGGGTTCAGTCCTAAAAGTGTTTAATGTTTAAGTTTTTTGTTGATAACATATTCAACTTGTATTAGTATTATTTATTATAATGCTATGAGATAAAATATTATATATATTTTTTGAATTATTATTCATAAATGATTTTTTATGTTATTGTTTATATGAGTAGGTTTTATTTCATTTATAATAATTAATATTTCTAAGGGTGACATTCATTTATTGAACACATTGATTTGTTACTTGGTTTAGTTATACATGTATTTAATGCATTCATTTCTTGAATTTTCTAAGTTATATTTGTATTTTATGCATTTCAATTGTTACATTGTTAGGTATGTTTGTTAGATTTACTAAAAATAATTAGAATTCAGATATGCAATCATTTAATGCATTGAAAAGATATTTTGGAGTTAATATTAGATCCATTATATAATAGGATTGAAGGATTGAGTTTTAGTCATAGTCCAATTTTATTATGGATTGCATTGAATGTGTGGTTGAGTTTCTAACATTTTAGAAAGAGAGACATAATTCATTAATGTTAAAATTTGTTATCAATGCAATTTATCTTAAATATTTATTTGTGCATTAGGTATTATTGGCTAAATTTATCTATAATTTTTTGAAAAAAAATCAATAATTAGATATGCACATTCAAATGAATTAAACTTTAGTATTGTTAATTTTTTGTATTTCATCCTTTATTTATGTTTTCAATACTAATGACGTTAATAGACTCAAATTCATGAATGCATTAATTGAACCATTATTTTAATAAAAACTCCAAAGTAGATCTTGTAGTAAGAAATTCATTAAATCAATTTATTTAATAAGAATAGGTATGCTTTAAACAAGCATAAAATGTATAAAGGCCATTCATGACTCATTGGAAGCATTGAAATCAATTAATTACCCTTTATATTATGGAATTGTTGAGCATTCTAGGTGGTTAAATGAAAAATGGTCAAATGTCATGTTTTTTTAATCACTCTTATTATTATTACTTGATTGATTAAGCTGAGTTGAGTGTATTTAAATTTATAAAAATCCATGGTGAATGGTTATGAACATACATACAAATATAATCATATTTTAAGTATGTACCTAGATTTTTAGCATTGATTAATAATGAAAGATAAACTTTTATCTTAATGTTAATATTAGAAATTGTCTTACTAATCATTAATAATAAATTTGAATACTTTAGTTAATTTTATGTTATTAAATATTTATTAGATTTATGGAAATCTATATAACTAAATATTTTGTATTTTATTTATTAAAGAAATAAATGCATGTGAAAATTTTGATTGTAATCAAGGAAAATGTATGAGGGTTTTGACCCTTTTTGTGGGTTGGTGGTTCACTAAAATCTATGAAAATGTGTCAAGTGATTTTGACATCAATACTTGACATATCCTCATATAATTTTATGTATACATTGATGTGAAGTGAAAGAGACATTATATTCTCTAGTTTATTTTAAAGTTCTAAACAATTACATTGAGAATTAATCCCATGTTTAATGGGTGTCTATGGCATGCATTTCTAGGCATACAATAAAAAATATTTTGATGATTGCTCTTATTTGTGATTAGTTCAATAGTTACCTTTATTTTAGATGGAATCAAATATTAACTTGTTTGGTTGCTTGAGTGTTCAAGATATTGTATTATTATTATTTTTTATAAAAGTAAAATCAACAAGTTTTCCCTTGTTTTCAAGCCAATATTAATTGGATTTGAAATTATTATGTAAATTTTTTAACAACATACATTCAAAAGCAGGGGCCTTATATTTTTTGTATGAACTATATGAGATTGAATGGTTCTTTCTAAACCTAGACAATGGGCTTATTCAAACTAAACTAATAGACTTTGAGTAGTCAATATGAAATCAATAAGGGTTGAAATTCATAACATGATCACATTATTATGATTACTGCAGTAGAAATATAGGTTTATTTTAGACAATTGGTGATGTTAGCATAAAAAAATATATCTTGAATAAAAAATGTAAAACACTTAATTGAATGGAAAAAAAATTGATTTCAATTATTGGGGTCCCTAAATTTTGTATTAACTCCAAGTTGTAACATTTTGGAATGATAGGTACTAAATGTTTAGTGATGAAAAAATCATGAATTTTAAAAGAAAGAGCTAATAAATGTGGATGTAGTAGGAAAAATGTTATTTATAGGATGCAGGCTAAGAATACTAGTAGTAACCCTAAAAATAATAAGGTACAAATGGTTGAAAATAGTCCTAATACTATAGTATAACTCTAGTGAATTCTTACATCCTTGGAAAATCTTATGGAAAGGATGTTTTCTCAAGAATATCATTTAGCCCATCATTTTGGAAATAATAATGATCACAATAGAAATGCGGAAAATGAATATCAGGAATAACCTAATCCTAAATACCAATAAGAAAGGGTGGTTGTAGTTACATTAATCCACTAAGATTTGAAAAATTAATTAGAACATTAATTCAATGTTGAAGTATTTCATGATGTTTATAAATACTATGAGAATCATATGTCTAAGACCAATGACTTTAGAGTGAACACACACAACTATTGACTCAAGAAATCTATAAGCGAGCAAAAATTGAACATAGTGTATTCAATAATGGATATGAATTACTTATAGAAAGTCTCAAAGTTCATATCTCTCATAGCTCTCAAGTCTACCATAGCTCACAACTAAGTAACTTAGATAATCCATAATTTCTCTCACTAAATGCCTTAGATTATGAGTACAAATAGAGAGAGGTACATATATAAGTAGGAGAGAGAGATTGTGGATTATATGAGCTACCTAGTTGTGACAAATTTGAGAGTTATGAACTTTGATACTTTGTATAAGTAATTCATCTCCATTATTGAATACATTATGTTTAGTTTTTGCTCTCTTCTAGATTTCTTGATTCAACACTTGCATGTGTTTGCTCTATAATCACTGGTCTTGGATGTTCGATTCTTGATGATTCTCACATGGTATCAGAGCTGATTTAGATTTTAATATTTCCTAGTTTTTTCTACAAGTTATTTGGTCATTTTGCATTGGATCTATGGATCTTAGTTTGCAAGAATTATTGGTCAGGACTTCCTTTAAAGCCTTTAGCATCATATTTTATTTTTGAGAATTCAAAAAAATATGCATTGTGTTTCCTTTGGGCTATATTATTGCTTCATATCTACATAGGAATCATTCCTTATATGTTATCCTTATCATCATCTATTGGTGTGTTCACATCTTTCTTGCCATATCTGCTTTAAGACATTCTTGGCCGTGTTGCATTTTAGCTTACCTGAATTGGATCTCTTTATTTTGTCATGTATTAACTTAAATTTTCTACCATAAATATATGATTTTTATACCTTCTTGTGTTTTATGAAGCTAAAAAAAATTTGGTGCAAAAGTAGTGGCTTTGGACTTTTATAGCCTTGGAATTTTAGATTTATTGTTAATAGGTTTGGCATCCTTTTTTTTCAGATTTGTTGTTAACTCTCTATGACTACATTGAGGATCTACCTTATTGGAGATAAGAGTTAAGGCATGGGAGGAGAGGCATCTATCTCTAATATTAAATCTAAACTTCTTTAGTTGGTTTTTTTAGCATCAAAACTGCATTCTTGTTTTATATCTAACTTTGGCATTGGAAAGGGAGGAGTAGCATTAAAATTTGCAAAGTGCTAAGTGTCTTTTTCTAGTAAGTGGCATCTTGTTTGTGATCTATAGATAGGCATTGAGACAAGTGGCATAGGAAAGAGACCTATTGCAGTGTTAAAATCATAGGGTGCTATGTTAAAGCATTGAAGTGGATGTGGCATGGTGATCTAGTCTGCATGGAACAATATGAACACTTGCATTCCATCTTGAGTGGTGTTGGAAGTTTTTTAATAGCCCACACTTTATTTATAGGGTGCTAGAAATACTTTCTAGATCTGTAGACTTTGGAATTTTCCCTTGGTGTTTTGTAGTTCCAGTATTAGTGTCACACTTTGGTAGTGGCATCATCTTTTGGCATTGAATGCTTGCAAAATGTTGTGTTTGACCTTGAGGCATTATATATACTCATTTATGTCTTATACAATGGCATTTTGATCCATATAGACATGTACCCTAAACGAATTAAAAATAAAAGCATGTTTTTAATTTTATTTAAACAACTTTTTAATTTTTTAATTAAAACACCTTCATATAAGATTTTTCTTGTAAAATCACATAAGGGTGTATGGGTGAGATTATTTATGACATTTTATTTCTTGAGAAGGTCTATCATTCAGTACTGATTCCAATGGGTGGTTACAAGGCATATTTTACCTCACCTAATGGTGTTTTTTTAAGTTTCAATTGCAAGTTTTTAATTAATAGGCCTACGTACAAGAAATTTTATTGTTAATATCTTATAAATGGTTACTCAAAATTTAGTACCATCTTTTTCAAAAGTGTTTGTTTTTTAATTCCCCATGCATTGGGTAGATTTATCTTTAAAAGCACACTAATTTATAAAGTGCCAAAATCTAGGGGGGCTACTTAATTGTCTCACAGGGTTTGTTATGGGCCCTACATTCTCTCTTGCACACATTCAATTTTTTGTAATAGTTACTTGTTCCCATTTAATGAATTCTTACATAGATTAATCTTATATTTGTAGAAACATTATCAACATAGCTTGATGTCCATTTGATCATGTATTGTCACTTGTGTACCAATTTTTGTCATTTGATTGGACTCATTTTTGGCATAGTTTGAACTCCATTTCCATAGCATTCACTATGAATACAAGATAAGGAGATTTGTTTCATTTCTAGTAATCCTTTATGGGAAGCAAAATTATGCTTTGTGGTATGCTTATATGGAACACTTGCTCACACACAAGAATCACATTCCATTACTATATGGATAGATTCCTACACCCACTGATCTAGTTCAGTTTAATAAGTGGGCTAATACTTGTGACAAGGTTTTTTCCACTCTATTAATTCATGTTTACATGGATATTCATTTCCATAAGGAATATACAAAGTGTCCATGCACTATTTGGAGCATATTATAGTCTTTTTGATGATCATGTTGATATTTCCATCACATTTCCTTATCCACTTCCTATCATCTCTTTATAGATAGTTATACTCTCACTTCATATTTTTGTTTCTTGTGATGATCAATCTCTGTTGTATAGTGCTCTTCCTTCTATCGATCCCCCACTATGAGACATGACTATACTATAACTTAGTTATCCTATTAAAAATTCTACTTTCATTTTTATGTTGATTATTTATCTTCTAGAGCCTTCACATACTTGCATTTTAGAGGACTTCATTGTTTGCAATATGAGTACACCTATTATGAGAATTGATGACTCATATGTTCTTATGGACTTTCTTTCTTCAATTGGTGAGTAATGCTCCACTCTTCATATGGACTTTCTTTTAGCAAATGTTCCATGTCATTATTCTGACTAATTTACTTTAGTGGTATTACTTTTAGATTATGTGTACATTCTTGCTAGACCTATGCCATAGATACAATTTGGACCACATTCAAATTTATTCTTATTGTTACCTTCATCTTCTATTGTCAAATGGATAGACTTTCAGTATACACATTGAATTCTTCCTTTGCCCAAAGGAAGAAACATTTTTCAATATAGATGGATCTTCTATAGTCTTCAGGTAAAGGATCTCATCATAAACCTTCATCATATTACAAACTATACTTGGAGTATTGATTGCTTCAACATCAACATTTGGGGGGTCTTTTATTCTCTTTTCTCTTTTCGGGGGAGTTGTTTCCATTGAGTTTCCTCTTCTCTATGTATAAGGGATTACTCTGATACCATATCATAATGAGCTCTAAGAATTTTTATCCAAATGAATGCATTGATTCAAGATGCAATGTAAGACACATATTGTTCAAGACAATACAAAACAAACACACGTAGATGCAAGAATGAAATCAAAGAGAAATAAGTGCACCAAGACACAAATTCTCCAATAATATACTACATTTAAAATATGAATGGAGACAAATTACTTATACAAAGGCCCAAATTTCATAGCTCTCACATCTATAAAAGTTGTCATATCTCACAACTAAGTAGGTCAAACAGTCTAGAATACACAAAAGAGTAATAGATATCTAGCTCATTGAAAGCCTTGAAGAGAGGTGCATATATAAATTGGAGAGAGAAAGAAACCTCATATTCTAGTGAAGTGGTACTAATCTTCCAAAGTAACCCAAATGACTTATAGAGCCCTAAACAATCTAATACAATCATGTAGGCAAAACCTAGTGGAAAAAAGGCCTACACCAACAAATACTTTTTGGTGGCCATGAAAAGGTACTTTGGATTTCATCTTGTGATGTCAAATGAGAATAATATTCTTTTGGTTTCTTTTCATTTTGATGTAGAAATAACTCTTTGGTTGGATAACCCAAGTGATAAAAAAATGTTTTATGGATGATACAAAACCTAGGATGTGCTCGAAATGGAATTTAAAGATAGACAGTTTATTTTTACCATAGATAAAATATGGTGTCTTAGTTTCAGTTCATCACATAGGGAGATTCCTTTATTGTCAAATATGAGCAAAAATTCATGACCATGTTGCATCATGCATTTCATATGCACAATAATTAATTAAAGGTGTATAATATTAAAATTAGATTAAGGGATAAAATTAGGTTTGATGTTAATCTATCCAGCCCATATACCATGTATGAAGAGGTTAAGTCTACCTACAGATTTGAACAAAAAAAAAAACTCATTTCAAGGTTAGAATATATTTTAAATAGAAAAACAGGAATCATAAATTTATTATAAGTCTTAATTTCTTCAAAAATTCTAAAAAACCAAACAAAAAAAGTTTTGGTAAAATTGGATATAGTTGAAAACTACAAAAAATAAATTCTAGTAACAAAGTCCTTAATTATTAGAAGGTTATTGGGGTTGTTGGTACACTTATGTAATAAGGGCCAAAAAAGTGTTTGTTTCCAATAGAGGACTTATTGGGAGTTGTTATTCTTGAGGATGAATCAAATTATATTGAATCCAATAGAAGATTATATAGCTAAGTTACATAGTTATACAGAAATATGAGCTTGTTATAACTCCTAAAAATAGGAGAGATAAAAACAATTAAACTAAATATCTCCCAAATATTACAATGGAGTAAAAAAAATACCACTTCTAAAATATTTTCATTAGTTACCTGCCTAAATAACCCAATAACTTATTTATGACAAATAACTATATTAATTAGTAATTACAAATAATTATGTGTAATTAAATATTACTAATTTATTTATAATGGTGAATTCATCACCCTAACATTCCCCCCTTAATTCAACATTGTCTCAAGTAAACAGGAGTGAAATTCTCTAAATGCCTCAAAATTTTATTGCATAAGTGCTTTAGTAAAAGTGTTTGCATGTTGTTAATATGTCTGGTAGTATTGGAGCTAGATGTTGTTGTTTTGAAATGTTTGTGAATGAAATGAACTTGCACCTCATTGTGTTTAGTACATTCATGAAATAATGGATTATGAACAAGTTTTGCTACTCCTTTATTGTCTACATGAAGAGTTATTGGTTGATCATGTGGTATCCAAATCCTTCAAGTAAACATTTGATCAAAATCATTTCACAAACAAATCCTCTTATGGCATGATATTCTAATTATATGGATGACCTTGAAACATAATTTTTATTCTTACCCCTCCATGATATTGGTCTGGATGCCAAAAAGAATACAAACCTAAAGTGGATTTCCTATCATCAATGTTTCCTGCATGATTTGAGTCTGAGTATCCTTTCAAGAAGAATTTATCATTCTTCTTGTATTCTAGGCCAAAATCCAAAGTTCCTCTTATGTACCTCAATACTTTATTTTTTTCTTTTTAGTAACTGATCTTAGTCTCTTTCATGAACCTTGAAAGATAATTAATAGTATAACTAATGTCTAGCCTAGTGTAGGTAAAGTAAATGAGACTCCCCATGAGCTATCAATATAGAGTTGAATTTACCTATGGTGATGGATCTACTCTAGATAGCTAAATATTTTTCTCAATATGTGTGGAAAATGGTTTGCTATTCATCATTTTAAATTTATCATGCATTGTCCTAAGATATTTGAGCTGATATACAAAAACATGATTTTATCTCTACCAAACTTCTAAGCCAAGATAATATTGTAAAATCTTGAGCTCTATCATGTCCAATCATTGATTTGGATCTTTCTTTGTTGATTTAATCATCTTCCTTAAATTTCCAGTGATGACTATATCATCTACATAAACAATTATAATCACTATATCACCCTTGTTATTTGAGGTAGAGATTCTAATCATATGGACTCCTTTTGCATCCATGTTTCAATAGCTCATCAATTTTGAAATACCATTCCCTGGGAGCCTATTTAAGATGATACAATGATTTGACAAATATACAAACTTTATCTTATTTTCCAGATTTGACAAACCTTCTAGTTGAGTCATGTAGACTTCTTCTTATAAGTCTCCATTAATAAAGGCACTTTTTACATCCATTTGATGGACTTTCCAGCCAAATTTTTTAGCTAGAGAAAAAATCATTCTAATAGTTTTGATCTTTGTTATGGGAGAAAATGTATCCTCATAGTCAATGTCTTCCTTCTGAGAATACCCTTTCATAACTAGTCTTGCCTTGAGCTTATTGAGAATACCATTTAATTTATACTTTCTCTTGAAGATAGATTTACATCTGATTAGCTTCTTCCCTGGTGGAAGTTCTACAATCTTCCATGTTTTATTTTTCATCAATTAATTATATTTTGCATCCATGACATCTTTCCAAGGTTTTAACTATAGGGCTTCCTAAAATGTAGAGGGCTTTATAGATTTAACAACTATACTCATTACAGCTAAATTGACGTTAGCACAAGCCATACTATGAGTCCTTAGTCCAGTTTTTGATGTGTTTGGAACAACATCCAACTTTGCATCCTAGAGAGTATGTGCATACCATTTAAACATATGTTGAGTAATTATTGTGGGTGGTGGAGCTGTACCATTATTCCCATCATCATTATTGCATTCATTTAGGAGATTACTATCTTCTATATTTTCTATGGCACTGATTCATTTATTAGAAGAAATTGTAGAAGGGACTTTTACTTTTTTATTTTCAAATAATTCAACATCCCTATTGGTGTATATTTGTCTAGTTTTTGGATCCATGAGTCTATAGGTAAGTGCTTCTTCACTTTACCCTAAGAACACATATTTTTTGGCTTTCATATCAAGTTTAGTTTGTTCTAATTTGGGAATGTGTATACATACTTGACATAAGAAAACATGAAGCTATGTTTTAGATGTCTTTTACCTTGACTATGTTTCATGTGGAGTAGCTCCATCAAGCACTATAATGGGTACTTTATTGAGTAGATATAGGATAGATTTGGCAACTTATACCCAAAATGCCTTTGTTAGGCCAAAATAATGTATCATACATCACACCATTTCTAAAATAGTACAATTCATCCATCAAAAACTACATTTTATTATGGTGTATGCATAGGTGCCATTTTATGATGAATGTCATTTGCTTGTATAAAATGTTTTAAACTCATTACTAGTGAGTCTCCCTCATGATTTGTGTGGAAGGCCTTGATTTGTTGACCAGATTCATTTTAAATATCCACTTTAAACTTATTGAAGGTTTTAAAGGCTTGATCCTTTCTTTTCAAATAATAGATGCACATTTTTCTAGAAAAATCATTAACAAAGAGCATAAAGTACTTAAATATATCATGGATTGGTGGCATTGATCCACACAGATCTATGTGAACCAGATGAAGTTTTACATTGAATATATAGGTAATTTTTTGAAATGAAATTTTATGTTGCTCTTTTATTGAAAAATCAAGACATTTATCAGGACCCCTTTTAAGAGGTGGTAAGCCTCTTACCATGTTTTTGTGATGGAGTGTATTGAGATATCAGAAACTGATGTGGCCAAATCTCCTGTGCCATAGTTGTGACGAGTTTGTGTCCTTTGCTATGAGTGCTTGATTATTTTTTGAATGAAATCAAATTGAAACATACAGTTCACATTGGATGCTCATGCAATAGTTTGAGTTTTTATATTTTTCTCTAATCAAACACAATTTTGTTTCACCTTTATAGTTAGAGTTAAACTCTATAATATGGTATAAGAGTTGACTTATTAATATTTTTTTTGCTTAATCCAAGTACATAGAGAACATCTATGATTTTAATTTTTTGCATGCCTAGGAGTAAGACAATGTTGCCAATTCTTTGCATACTGTATGATGTATCATCACCCAAAGAAACATGATTTTTATTGGGTGTGTCCTTCAAAGTGAAAAACCAATCTTTTCTACCTATCATGTATTGAGTTGAAGCCAAGTTAACATACCATATATTATTTTTTGATGTGGATACATCATGGGTATCCATAGAGTATATATATTCATCTTCCTCATCATGTTATTCTTGTTCAACAATATTGCATTGTTACTTTGATTTCTTTTGCCAAGTCCCCTTTTTCTGTCCTTATGTCCTACTAAATGAGAAAGGGGATGGTTGTTGGTTAGTGAACTTATGACCATTAAAATATCTTTATCTGAAGGTATTGTACCAATAATATTCTATGTCATGTCCTTGAAGACCACAAATGAGACATTATTTTTATGAGCTTCTTCCTTATGAATTTTGCCTTGGACTATGCTTTGATGAATATTTTTCTAGTTTATTTCCTTTTTAATGATGAAAATATAGTATACGTTCTTCATGTTTGTCATGATTATTGAAGGACTCATCTTGTTGTAACATATTTACCAATTTTTTAGAACTTGGTTTCTATTCTGTGACAGTCAACGTGGTCACTAAAATCCAGTATGAGGATAGAACTGCTCTCAAGACAATAGGTATAAGATATTCATCTAAAAATATCTCAACCAAAGATTAAAGTGATGCTCTTAGTGTTTCAACACATCTTAAAAAGGCCTCCACTATTTCTCCAAATCTTAATTTCATAGAGTAGAGTTGACTTTGCAAGTGCAGAATAGTGCTCTCATTTTTGGCCTCATATATAGTTTGGAGATTGTCATAAGCTTCTTTAGTTGTTTTGGATTCAAAAATATGTGGTTGAACTTTATTTGATACTCCAAACGTGATTATCAACTTAAACTTTTGATTGGATTTGTCAAATTTATGTTATTAACCAATGTCTGTTGCATGTCGAGTATATGAGCCATCTATTGCAAACCATGTTTTTTCAAACTCTAGTTGAGTTATGAGCTTTATATTCTAAGAAGAGTAGTTTTCACCTTTGAGTAACTATGAAATTGATAGAAATAATTTTGGAGCTTGTGCAACCATTATCAAGACTGCAAGTGATGGATTGGTTCCTTATCACTCTAAGTATATAGGTCTTCCTTTCTATATACCATCAGACCCATATACCAGACTTTTCTTTATACACACCATTTCTTTATACTCTTTAGTATGAATAATAAGCTTTCCCTTTGTATGCACCTAGTGGTATAGGACATAAGAGTAAACGTATGGGAAAGAATCAGATACTTGGTACCTAGATAGTATTGAAAAGAGTTTGTCCAATCATTATCACCTACTTAGATGGATTTCCACATACACGTGTGTAACCTCACTATATACTTGGAAATTCTATCTATGAAAATTTACACCATTCAATTGTAATAAACATGTAAATGAGGGGAAGGATATGAGTGAATGTGCCTTATTCCTCCCCTTTGATTTAAAGGGATGATGCCTAAATGTCATTGTTATAGCTATATTAGGTTGTGTATATAGTAATTTAAGTATGCCAATATTATTCATAAATGTGAGTTAAAAGCATAGCTTTGACCAAACACTGTGTTGATTTTAAATACTCAAGATTTTGTGCAATACAATTACAATGTTTAGTAATAAAAAAATAAATTTACAATGCTTTTAAAAAAAATAAAAATTACCTTTTTTTAAAAAAAAAATTGGGCTCTTTTACCTCTTTTTGGCAATTTTTTTCTTGCCTTTTATTTTTTTTTGTAGTTTTATCACTAAATTAGTTAGTTTTAACTAAATTTAGTAGTTTTTTGAATTTAGAGGTCTTGCAAAAAAGGTTCACCAAAAAAGAATCATTTGGGGCATTTGAACCTCCAACCTATGTTCTACCAAAAACCCTTCCTAGCAACTCACCTAGGCATCATTTCAAGCATATACAAGGACAAATATATATATATATATATATATATATATATATATATATATATATATATATATATATATATATATATATATATATATATATATATATATATATATATATATATATATATATATAACCACCCTCCAACCTAATACCATGGGTTCACAAATAAGTGGTTTTAAGCAAAAATTACAACAGAAGAATTATTTTTTAGGTGGTTTTGAGAAACAAACAAGTGATTTTGGGAAAATAAGAGGTGGTCTTTAGAATTTATCAAGTGGTTTACAGATTTAAAAGTGGTTTTTTAGTGCTTTAATTTGGATCTATGAATTTATAAGATGCAAATTTTGATTTATAAACTAAAAATAATTGGCCAACCTCTTTCTTATGATGCCAAGAATGATGCAACTTTTTTCAAGTGTCTAAGATGACATTTAACATGCCTTTTTGTTTTGTAGATATTTTTAAAATGCAACTTTGTTTTTATGGTGCTTTTGGATTTTATGCTAGATATGGATGCCAAACAAGTGCATAGAATATGGATGTCTCAGATAAAGAATCCTTTCTCCAATGTCTTGGCTTTGATTCCTTTGTTTTTAAACAATTCTTCAATGCTTTTGTCAATGGCTTCCACCAATCCTCCAAAGCTAATTTCCATTGCTCAAAACAAATAGATAGTGAATTATAATATCACTACCTACGTAGCTTCTATGGCCTCTTGTTTCCTACTACTAGTTCTTTGAGGGAAAATTTAATTCTATACATCGTCTATTTCTTATTCACTTTGGTGTGGGAGTGCATAAAATTTTCCTCACAAAACAAAAATCAATAAACTTTAGGAGAGCTCAAGATTCTCCTATTACATAGGTTTAGATATTTATAAAGCTTTGATACTAGATCTTGAGGATGAATAAAATTATATTGAATCCAACCAATAATTACATAGTTGAATTGCATATTTATATAGAAATATGAGCTTGTAATAGCTCCTAAAAATGGGGTAGATAAAAATAATTAAATTGAATATCTCTAAAATATTAAATGAGAGTAGGAAAATGTCACGATTAAAATATTTTTATGATTTACTCCCTAAATAACCCAACAACTTATTTATGACAAATATCCATATTAATTACAAATTACAAATAATTATGAGTAATTAAATAGTACTCATTTATTTATAGTGGTGAATTAATCACCCTAACAGCTAGATCTATAAAACATATAAATATGAGTTGAAAATCCTTGTAAAGAAGTAAAAAATGGGACATTTATGGGTATATTCATAAAGTTAAGGGATAAAAGTGGTCTACTCATAGACATGATTTTCTTGTAATTTTATAAATATAAACTTATGTAGATAATATGAGATATCTACAATCCAAATTTGAAGATGTTGTAAGAACATGAATGTAGGATTTAGAGTCTAGTTTTCAAAACACTATTTTTAAAAAAATAGTTAAGCATAATGAGGTAAAACAACTAAATTTTGAAGAGAAACTCCTAATTTTTTAATAAAATAGGGTAGATAAATGATTTTTTAGTGCACCATTTTTGGAGAAGTGTTTAATATTGTTTGAAAAACATCTATTAAAATATAGATAAGATCTTCTAGTTTGTGACTTATATTTTTTTATATTTTTCAATGAAATTTTTTTAGTGAACTTTATAATAAAAAGATCCTAAAAATTGACAAAAAAATGGAGAAGCGTCCGTGCAGTGCACCTAACTACCTCATTAAAAAATGAAAATTAGATATTTTTAATGTGCATAGAATTAGGCCTAGTTTATGACCATATAACATTTTTTCACTTGTATCAATTAAATTTCTAAATTACATGAACATGTATAGGCATGTATGTTTAAGGCATGTAGTGGTCTAAAAATGGTATAGTTAAAAATCAACATAGTTTGAAACCTTAAATTAGTCCAAAAAATAAAAAATAATATTCTTAGAAAGAGGAGAGCATGGTTATCGCAATGGTATTAAGTTTTTGAATTTTACCATTTAAATTCATAGTGTATTTGGTGATCAAAGTTCAATTTTGTTGTTTTTTAATCAAAACTCTTGGACTCAACTGTAGATTGATAGGTCCAAGCCTTTGGCTTGGTAGCCCAAGCCTTTTCCAAGCCAAAAGGCTTGGTGTTTAAATTCAAATTCAAATAGTGTTGTTGCATTAATAACATGTTCACATTAATAATGCAATTGCATTAATAATGAAATCAAATTATTAATCATGTTAGTAATACAATAGCATTAGTTAATAATGTGATCACATTAATAACACAATCATGTTATATATTCATAGCACCCAAAAACCCAAATTTTCTCTTGAGCTCAAATTTTATATATGATCTTATATGTTCTTGATCTCCCTAATAGTGGTGTTATTTCATGTGATACGGGAAAAGTCCCGAACCTTGGATAGTGAATTAAGGAGTCATGGTATCACATTAGACTTGAAAAAATTTATGAACGTTTTAATATGTTGACTTGACTACTTATAATTACTTGGTCTTAAGGTGGAACTCATTATACATTTTACGATATAAAACATTTTATGATATAATTGATTTTATCACATGATGTCATAAAAGAATTTTTTATAGCTATGGCTAAAACATAGCCTTTAGAGTACCAATCTAGTTGTGCATTTGAAGAAAATTTAGGCTATTTAATATGCCTTCAACCTAATTGCATAACTATAAAATGTGATTTGGTGGTTGATCATATCCAAATTCATTATCTCAATTGGAGTAACAAAACAATATTTATTTATATGCAAGTTCTACATGTATATAATATGGTTTTGAGCTCAATAAACTTGAAGTCTTTAACTAATGATTGAAAATTTTAATTAGTTCAATTGGGGAGGTAATTAGGGTCAAAATCTACCACATGAATGTTGAAATTAATCCCAAAGTCATGTCATATATAAATAATCAAATATTTGATTCATTTAATCGAAGATGAATTGCAGGCCAATTTGAACCCCATAATGAGTAAGATATGATTTGGAGCAAAATTAATTTTTATTCTATAATGAATTGATCCAATTATTCAATTTGTGCATTTAGGGGTATGATTTTGGCAAAATTGATGCCCTAAACCAAATTATGGGTCAATTGATCATATATTGTATGCAATATGTATGGCTTATGTAACCCTACTTTTATTAGAAATGCAAACATGAAGGTAATTATCACAAATAGGTGAACAAGAAAATCAAATTTTCTTTAATTACCATAGTGATTCGACCCTATATCTGATATCTTAAACCCTAAACACTATACTATTTAATTTAAATAATAAATCCTATCTCATTTACCTTAAACCCTAAGCCATAAGCCATAAAACCCAAACCCTTTAAATTTTAGACCCTAAAGGCCTAAACCCTAAACCAATAAATTTGACCCCAATTAACATCCATTATATATAGTTAGAATTAGGTTCAGAGGAAATAATTTGGTCAAAATCACATCAATCATTACCACAACTGACATAATTAGCTCAATCTGTGATGATGTAGGGGCTAATTGAACCCAAAATCACATTCTTTAATCAAGTATTTATGTTTAAGGAGCTCAAATTTTCCCTAATCACCTTCATGATTGTACATTATATACCCTAAAACATATACCTAGAGCCCTAATCCATAATTTTTTAATACATAAATTTTAAACCATAAATATAAACTATTTAAACCCTAAACCAATAATTTTAGCCAAAATTAACATTATTTAGACTAATAATTAAGTTCACAGGGCTTAGTTTAGCCTAAATCACAAGTTTAATTATTGTGTTTGACTAATTCACTCAATATGCATGATGCCATGTGGTATAATGACAACCCAAAACACATTCTATAGTCATAAATGGGTCCAAATTATTCAAATTATCCTCAATTATATTTTTGATTGACTTTATGTACCCTAAAACATATATACATTAAAACCTAAGCCCTAAACCATAAACCCTAAATACTATACCCTAAATTGTAAAGTAGAAACTTTTCCTATTTACCAATTAATTTATTCCCAATTATCATCATTTGTAGTAAGAATTAGGTTCACATGGCATAGAGTGATTAGACCTTATACACACCCTTAAACCTAAAGCCTATGCCTTAATCCCTAAACCATAAACCCTAAAACCCAAATTGTAAGCCCTATGCCCTAATGCCCACTACATGTTGTAAATAACATGCTTTATGATATAATTGATTTTATCACAAGATGTCATAGAATTCAATTTTTTTAAAACCTATTCCCAAAACATAGCTTTTGGATTACCAATCTAGATGTGCATCTGAAGTAAATTAGGGCTATTTTGAGTCCCTTCAACCTAATTACATGATTATAAAATGTGATTTTGGTGTTGGTCAACTCCAATTTCATTATCTTGATTAAAGCAAATAAAAATTATTTACTTATATGTAAGTTCTACATGTATAGACTGTGGTTTTGAGATTAATAAAACTGAAATCATCATCTAATAAATGAAAATATCAATTAGTTAAATTGTGTAGGTAATTACAGTCAAAATGAGACACATAAACCTATTTTAAATTATATATGATTTGATTTGGAATGATATTAACTATAATTTCATGTCATATATAATTAACCAAAGATTTGATTCATTTAATAAATTAGGAATTTGAGGCCAATTTGAACTCCTTAAAGAGCAAGATATGAATTGGGAAAAAACTAAAAGTTCAATTCTATCATGAATTGATGTAATTAGTTAATTTATACAATTAGGGGCATGATTTGGGGAGAACTGAGCCCTTAAATCAAATTTATGGTTCAATCAACTTTATAATGTATGTAACATGTATGGTTTAACTAACCTTACTTTTATCTGAAATGCAAACATGAAGGTAATTATCACCAATAGGTGAACAAATAGATCAAATGCTTTTCAATTACCTTAGTGATTGGACCCTATATCTAATTTCTTAAACCCTAATCTCTATTCCATTTAATTTAAACCCTAAACACTATTACGTTTACTTTAAACCCTAACCCATAATCCCTAAACCTCAAACCCTTTCAATTGTAGACCATAAACCCTAAATTAATAAATTTAGCAACAATTAACATCCTTTATATATAGTAAGAATTAGGTTCATAAGAATGAACTTGGTCAAAATTGCATCACTCATTAAACAACAATTGACTCAATTGACACAATCTATGATGATGTGGGGGATAATTGAGATGAAAATCACATTCTTTACTCATAGATCTAGGTTCAAGGAGCTCAAATTTTCCTAGTAGCATTCACAATTATACATTATATACCCTAAGCCCTAATCCCTAAAGTTCCTAATCCCTAGACTCTAAACCATAATATAAACTCTTTAAACCTATAACCAATCATTTTAACCCAAATTAACATCATTTAGACTAAGAATTAAGTTCATAGGACTCATTTTGACTAAATCACATGATTGATTACCCTATTTAACTAATTCACTCAATATACATGATGGCATGGGGTATAATAACAACCCAAAAAAAAAATTTATAGTCACAAATGGGTCCAAATGATTCTAAGCATCATAAATTATCTTTGTGATTGACCATGTGTACCCTATACCATGTATACATTAAAACCTAATCCCTAAACCATAAACCCTAAGCACCATACCATAGATTATAAACCATAAAAATCCCCTATTTACCAATTGAATTAGTTCTAATTAACATCCTTTGTAGTAATAGTTAGGTTCACATGGCATAGAGTGAGTAGACCTTATATACACCCTTAAAAATAAATTATACATGCCCTAATTCCTTATCTCTAAACCTTGAAACAAAAATTGTAAGCTTTATGCCTTAATGCCCTAATGCCCTAAACCCTATGCACTAATGCATTAATCCCTACTCACTAATCTTTATTAATTATAACACTATCACATTTTTAAATAACATGATTGCCTTATTTTATATATAGATCAAACTCATTTCTCAATGTCTATGTTTAACCTGAACTAAGTATTAAAAATAACATGATCACATTATTATTTTAAATAGACATAAATCTTATCTTAATGTCTATGTTTAACTTGAACTAAGTATTAAGAATAACATGATCACATTATTTCATAATGTGATTGCCTTATATAATACGATCACATTATTTGATAATGTGATCATGTTATTATTACTATAGACTAATCTCATATTTTAATGTCTATTTTTAACCCAAATAAGTAATTTTATCCCCACAAACATTCTCTAAGGGACATCTAGGACTTCTATACCTTTGAAAAGCTATCAATTATCCTTGATGGGTAATGGGTAATGTTTGATTAAGAGTAAGGTGTTTAAGAACAAAACACTAGAGGAATTAGAATATTTGAGAGAGAAATGCAAGACACAAATGCAAAAATTTCATGATAGACAAGGTACAAACCCTAATACTAATAAACCAAATTCTGTAGATAATGAGCCAATAGACAATAATGAATTAAAGAATGATTAAAATGACCATAATGAATTTAATAATGACAAAATTGGCCATAATGAAATTGAAAAATAATGAATTAGATAATGTTGGATGTTTGCATTCAAATTTCCATGTTTTTTATTTTATTGATGATAAGTCTATGTATGGTGTTTCACCCCCCATGAATGTAGAAAATTTGATGGAAACAAATAAATATTAAATTAAAAATCAAGTAAATTTCATGGAAACGTATAATGAAGAAATAAAAAATGAATAAAATTTAATCTCACCTCTAAAGAATGAATTTAATAATGATTTTGAAGCACCCTCTCAACAAATTCCACCATTAACAACACATACAAGAACTGTGCATTGACAATAAAAGTACTTAATTAAAGTAGATGAAAATATTTTAGAACCAATGCATAAAAAAATGTTTGATCACCATTAAAGAAGACTTTCTCAATAAATTTTGGATAATTTTTTTCATAATTTGGATTATGATAGTCAAAGATGTCAGTTATTTGCTTCATTGATAAAATTGATTAAGATGAGACCTATAGGATACACATTAGGACTAAGAACATCTAATATGGATGATGAAAAAAAAGGAAATTGTTGAATATCTACATGATGGATATCATATTGTAGGCCCAAAATCATGCACCCAAGATTGTAATGTTACCTAACATATGCTTATAACTTGTACAGTAAGTAACCAAATATGAAAAAAATGAATGCTTTAAAAAACAAGATGAACACTCAATATAAACAATAAAAATTAATGAAAGCAATTGAAATATGTGAAAGACTTAATTTACCTCAATACCAAAGAGATCTAGACATTCTCTTGTAAACTTCCATGAAAAGACAAGGCTATAGTCAATACTCTCAAAGAGTTACTTGTTCAAGTTTTGAAAGATAATACAAGATTTTCACCCAATATAAGATATATAGTGAAAATAAGAGTTAGTTTTCATAACCATGAACTGCATCCAAAATATTTATGGGATATAACTCAAATATAATTATACTCTAAGTTTTTGGAAAAGCATCCACAAATTTATATTTTGAGATGGATAAATATTTTTAAGTAAAAATAAATTACATACACACCACTTCTTGTTGTAGGCAATATGTTGAATTTTCAATGCACTATGACGTGTTTTGCCATATTATTTGTACTTTGCATACTAAAAATGTTTTGCAAGAGTGTGGCATTGAATTTCCACAAAAATATTCAAGAGAATTTATTCTAACTATCTTTTTCAAAAAACTAGATGGATAATTATTTTATAACAAATCATATTCAAATGGAAATTACAACATTTTTGATGGGCTGCAAAAATAAAAAAAATGTATCCATGAGGATATTACAAATGCAATTAGATAGTAATTAATTGTTTTAAGCAAATATAAATTAGTGACTTACCGAGTAAAAGATGTTAAAGAATATAAAAGGTGTGAGCTTGGTACAAAAAAGATACATGTTTCTAAATTTTTGGTTAAATTTAGGGAAAAAATTGTTAATGAGTATGAAAGGCACACACACAGGGATACATGGTTGGATGAACATTTAAAGATAATCAAGGATATATTCCCACTTGGTTCAATTATTTTAGTAGTTGAATTTGCTTAGAATTACACATTCAAACCCCAAATAGAAATTTAAACACAATATTACAAATCATCACAAATTACCATATTTTTGCATATAACATTGATGCATGCACTTGATAGTATAGAGAAACTATAGAAACTATTAATGAAGTATCATTTTTATATTAGTGATGACCATTCACATTATTCATACTATGTTCAAGGTTGTTTTAATGAGTTCCATGAATAGTTGAGTTAGAGGAACATGAATTTCAATCAATATTACATTTGTTTAGACAATTACATATCATAATTTTAAAATACATATATATTTTATTAATTGATCAAGATACACATCCATTGGTATGGAATAAATCTGGAGATTCGTCGAGAGTAGCCATGGAAAAGGGGAGCATGATGCTACTACAGAATGAGTAAAAAGAGATATTGTAAGGGAGGAGTTAAAATTTGAAGAGAGTGTTCCTTTGACAAATACAAAAAAACATGGTTCAATGGTGTAATAAAAACATGTGTCATGTTACTCAGTAAAATTCTATTGTTCAAAGACCTTTCTGATTAATGGAGGAAGAACACTTGGAAAAGTATGTAGATTGTATGACTCTAATGGGTTGAAGTGACCACTAATTTCAAAGCTCAAATTCAAGTTCTTGGACTATTCATATGAGACACTTGGCACATTTTTAATCTGCATGCATATACTTTATTTGGAATGAGCGTGAATCACAAGAGTGGGTGGATGATTGAAGTTCCAAACCTATAATATTGATCAACACATATTAGGTTCCAACAACATTGTAATTTATAAATATGACATTATCATATGATTTTGAACATGTATCTGGTCTAGTGCATCTAGGGAGAATTTTTTCATTATATATAATTTATTCTCATTATATATCTTCATATTTTCATTAAAAATGGTTTTTTGTGATATAGGGCATGCATTTATAGTTATTGTAGATGAGGGTAATGAAGAGCTCACTAATTACTACTTTTATCGATGTGTAGAG
The DNA here is from genome assembly GCA_037957365.1 of Torreya grandis. Classification (NCBI taxonomy): domain Eukaryota; kingdom Viridiplantae; phylum Streptophyta; class Pinopsida; order Cupressales; family Taxaceae; genus Torreya; species Torreya grandis. The sequence goes on along the minus strand of JARHVA010000256.1, from coordinate 1,369,494 downwards.
AGAAATACAAAACTAACTTCCCCATCTATATATGGAGAAAACATTGACTATTCCATTGGGTTAGTGGTAGTCACTAGAACTTGGTTTCAATGATATCCATTAAAAAATTTAGATCAATGTTTGTTTGAAGAAATTGAAATGCATAGGAAGATACTTCACTATTCAAATTTCATTCTTGAAATGAATATTCAATTACAAAACTACCATGGGAGGTCATTAAATAGGAAACTATGGAATTTTTAGGAGCCTGAACATGAAGCTATTCTTGATACTATCAATGTTAGAGCAAATCTTAGTGGTTTATTGCATTGAAATATGTAGGTATGTTGTCTATTAAAATCTAGATGTAATTAATTTTACCAAATGTTTTTATTTTCTAGATAGTACATAAGAATTTCATTTTTAAGTTATTTGTAGGTTAGTGGTGTCAAATAAGATTCTACCTTTATGTGGTTGGCACTATCAATAGAAAATTTTATATTCTTCAAGCTAAGAAAAGCTCTTAAATGGTATTGAAAATACACTTTTAGGTTGATTCAAAAGTTTTGGTAGTGTGATAATGTGTAATTTTATGATCTAGACATGATTGAAGTGATATATTCTCAAGTGGAGGTCTCAAAGGTAGAAATAGAAGTTGGAGCTCAATAAGTTGCCTATTCAATGCCAAAAAGTTACATTTTATATCTCTCACTTCATCTTATCCAACATATTGATATCAAAGGTTCCACATAAGTGATATGAGGTGTGATTAGAGGGATTAATTATTTAGGAGAGGGATCGAATGGTTAATGAAAATGACTTATAATTTCTATTTTATGTATGTTTGAACATATGCTTAAAATTACATTTTTCTTGTATTGGGAAGGGCATTCTTAGGTCAAAATGGATGGGTGGGTTTGTCAATTGAGACTGATGGGATGCCAAAAACCTACTTCTATACTTTAGCCTCCCCATGGACATGTTGCAAGTGTTAATTTTTTATCAAGAAGCATCAAAACCATAGTTCTACAACCACAACTTAAATTTTGACAACATTTATTGTTAGTGTTTATGCACTCCTAAACAGTAGTGAAAATGTACTTTTGGGTGAATTTAGATGTTGTGTAAATGTGATATATATATATATATATATATCTGTATATATATAGGTATATATATGTATATATATATGTATATATATGTATATATATATGTATATATATATACATATATACATATATATATACATATATATATATATACATATATATATATATACATATATATATATATATACATATATATATATATACACACACACACACACACATATATATATATATATATATATATATATATGATTAAATTAATAGGTTCTCAAGTGGATGTTTTGGAGGTAGAAATGGCAGTTGGAGCTCAAGAAGTTGCTTATTCAAAGCCAAATTTTTGGACCTGTCACTGCAACTTGTCCAACAAATTGCTCTAAATGGTTCCACCAAAGTGAACCAATGTGTGATTAGAGGGATTAAATAGGAAGGGGATGGATTTTATGTTTATCATAAATGACTTATAGGTACTATTTTACACATGTTTAAACTTAGGCTAAAATTTTCCTTTTTATTATATTGGGAAGGGCACTGTTGAGGTCAAAATGAGTGGTGGGTTTGTTGATCGACATTAATAGGAGGATAATAAACTAGTAATAAACATTATCCACCCCTTTATATGTGTTTTTAGAGTTAATTTTTTATCAAGAAGCATCAAAATTAGATTTTTGCAACCACAACTTAAACTTTGACAATATTTCTTGTTAGTGTTTCCACACTCCTGAATGGTAGTGAAAATGCACTTCTAGGTGGATTTGATTATTGTGGTAGGGTGATAACATGTAATTTTCCTATTTAAACATAATCTAAGTGATATATTGTCAAGTGGAGGTCCCGAAGGTAGAAATTGTAGTTGGAGCTCAAGAAATTGCCTATTCAATGGCAAAAGGTTGCATTTTTAGACCCATCACTACAAATTATCCAATGGATTTCTCTAGAAGGTTCCACCTAAGTGATCTGGGTGTGATTAGAGGGATTAAGTAGGTATGGAAAGTATATAATGGTTCAAAAAATTATGTAATTTTTTTGTCTTATGCATGTTTGAACTTCACATAAGAAATTGCATCTTTATTGTGTTAGGAAGTGCATTCTTAAGGCTAGAATGGGTGGTGGATTTATTGATCAGGAATGATGGGAGGAAAATAACCTATTTATAGACATTATTTTAACATTATATGTGTTTTTAGTGTCATTTTTGGGCGTGGAAGCATCAAAACCAGAGTTATACAACAACTTACACTTTGACAACATTTATTATCATGGTTTTGATGCTCTTTAATGGTAGTGAAAATGCACTTTTGGGTGTCTTTCAACATTGTGGAAGTGTTATAACATGTAAATTGCCTATTTAGATGTGATAAAAGTAATAAATTTTCAAGTGGAGGTCCCACAAGTAGAAATGGTAGTTGGAGCTTAAAAATTCACCTATTCAATGTCCAAAAGTTGCATTTTTGGACCTATCACTACAATTTGTCCAATGAGTTTCTCTAGAAGGTTCCACCAAAGTTATCTAGGGTGAGATTATAGGAATTAAATATGTAGGGGAGGGATTTTATGGTTCAAATAAATGACTTATAAGTTTCATTTTATGCATGTTTAAACATAGGCTAAAAATATAGATTTTTCTTGTATTGGGAAGGGTGTTCTTGAGGCCAAAATAGGTGGTGGGTTTATCGATCAGGCCTAATGGATAAGAAACTAGTCCTAGATGTGATATTCCATCATGGACTTGTTGACAATGTCAATTTTTGGTCAGGAAGCATCAAAACTAGTGTTCTACAACTAAAACATAAAATTTAACAACATTTGTTGTTAGTGTTTTCGTGCTCTTAAAAGGTAGTGTAAATACATTTCCAGGTGGATTTGAAAGTTTTGTCACCTTTATAACATGTAATTTTCCAATTTAGATTTGATCAAAGTTACATATTCTGAAGTGGATGCCCTAGAGGTAGAAATGGCAGTTGGAGCTAAAGAAGTTGCCTATTCGATGCTAAAAAGTTACATTTTTTGACCTGTCACTACAACTTATCCACCAGATTGATCAATAAGGTTCCACCTAACTACATTGGGGTGTGGTATAAATATTAAATATGCATGGGAAATATTTTACTATTTATGGAAATGATTTACTAGTTTTATTTTACACATGTTTTAACTTATGCTAAAAAATACAATTTTATTGTATTGAGAAGGGCATTCTTGAGGCTAGAATGGGTAGTGGGTTTGTCTATAGCACCTGATGGGAGGCCAAGAACCTAGTCCTAAAAATTATCCACCTCCCTCTTAGACATGTTTTTAATTTTACTTTTTGGTCAGAAAGCATTGAAACTATAGTTCTATAACCACAACTTAAACATTGACAACATTTGTTGTCAGTGTTTTTGCACTCCTCTTTCCCCTTTATAACCTAATTTTGCATGAAAGTGTATTTTAAGTGTTCAAGGTGATTTGGAGGTTAGAAAAGGTTTGTGATGTTTTCAAATATTAGTTTTCAAAGATCAGTTATAGGAGTCCTAACACCCTTAAGGGACAGGCCTAGAAAGCAATAGAATGTCATGACTAAGGTGTTGAAGGGTCATAAACCAATATTATAAACCAAATACATGTAATAGTATTATCTAAGATCTTAGCCTACAAAAATTTTGAGCAAATCTAAAGTAAGGGTTTCATGAGAAAAACCCATTTAAAAATCAAAAAATTGAACAATAAGGTTTAAAAATTTGTGAGCATATGGGGAATGTATCTTATAAATTAGTGCAAGTATCATTAGGTTGGAAATAGGTTTTAAATTTTAGGCACAAAGGATAGTTTTTATGTATGCTTGTAGAAGACCATTTTTGAAAATTTTATGCATAAGATTAGATGATTTTTAGTTTATTTGAGTTATATAAACTTGGGTAAGGGTTGGAACATGTTAAAATATCTAAAAGACTACTATAAATATACTTTTTAAGATATACAAACTATACTTTTATAAATTGACCTATTGGATCAATAATGAGGTCTAGAAACATATGAACATAAAAATATAAAATTTGAGAATGAGATCTCATTCTCTTAGAACCTATAGTTTGTTGCTTTATTGTAATTTTTTACACCTACATAAATTCTTAAGTTTTCATAAGACCCATCCAAAGTGTCTTTAATAAGAATTGTTCAAAAGAGTTAGAGTAGGTTTATGAGATTGGTAACTAATTAAGAGTAGACCTATTGAGTAATTGATTAGTTTGAAAGAAGATTGTTTGAGAGTGGATTTTGATGAGATAAGAACAAAAATATATAAGTGAGGTCATAATTACTCATGATATTGGAGATTATGAATAAGACTTTCATAGCCTTCTTAAACATAGAAGAGGGAACTGTGCATTAGCTGGTATTATGGGATGATAAAGGGTTTTGGTCAAAGATGGATCATTGTCTCATGAGTGAATATCATGTTTCAAGTTAGTAAGGATGCCTTTTATCAGACTAAATACATTATATTCAAGGTCAGAAAAAATTTCCTCTTGTAATTTTAGCAAAGATAAAGTTGAAAAGATGAAGTAAACCATGTACATGGTCACCAAAAGGAGTTTATTGTAGAAGAGGTATTGATAGATATTAATTGAAAGGTGAGGGAAAATATAAGGTAAAAATAATCATAGAAGGCATACAAGTAGTATTCCTATTTTTAATAAAAACTAGTCAAAAGCTAATTCTCATTTGTGTACAACATTAAATATGAGATCTGATCAATAATATTTTTGAATATCAAAACAACACTATAAAAAACATTTTAAATTAAAACTAAAGATAAATTAAATATATTAACATATTTAAAATGAAAACTCTAAAAAATCATATAGGCACAAGTACAATGTCAATAATACATAGATTGCCATTATAGGCATACAAAAAATTACTTCTACCAACATAGTATCTAATGTTGGGTGGATGTCATATATGCATAAAGAATGCTAAAAATGCATAAATTGCAATATAGGTATACAAAAAAGTACATATCATGTAAGACATCCTAATCATTAAATAGCCTCCCTATTTTTGCCTTCCTTGAAGAAGACTCTCCCTGGGATGCCCTAATGGTATATGGAGATCCCTCTAATTCTTTGGATTACTCCAAGGTCTAATTGTGGGTCCTACACTCATAACTCAATTTCAGCTTTACCTATTCAAATACAAGTATTATTACAAAATTAACATAAAATACATTCAACCAATTATTAAGAAATTAATTATAAACTATAATAAATAATAATAATTTAAATATGCACTTACTACAATCTCATGATCCTACTCAATCTATTTTTGATGCTCAAACAAGTCAGTGGTAGTCTCAGTTATTCAAATAGGCATATAATATAGGTAAGAAATATGAGAAGTTTCCCTACTAATCATCTGACTGGGACTATCAGATATCATAGGATAACCCTACATACACAATACATTCACATAATTTATATTTTCCCCGTGTATGAAGTATAATTATTAAAATAATTCTATTTATACAATTTAAAATTACAAGTTAATATATACCTCTATCAGCACCTATGCAAATGACATTGTACTAACAATGACTATGTTTGTCTCAACTCATAGTGATGGAGGAATAATTACTTGAGCCATCAACTGAATGTAAACAAGGTCTCACTTACTTTTATATAAAATATCAAAGATATATATGGCAAGTTTATATCCTTTATTAATTCAAGAGTGTATTTAATAGTAATGTATTTGAATTTTGAGATCCTTGATTATAAATTTAACTAAATTTACAAGGAAAATATACATAGAGCATAATATTAACTCATAATTTTAGCTCCATATAAATTAAAGGTGTCATCCTAACAGAGACAGATTCAGTAGTGGATGGGTCAGTAGCTGGATCCAAAAATGTAAATAACGTCTGTGTCAAATCAAATGCTTCAAATGTCAACTGTGATGATGAAGGCACCATCACCTCTTGATACATAGAAAATGACATATATATTATTCAATTTATATGTAAATTAACTCTAATTTTAATCAAATTTAAAAATATAACATTAATTTAACATGACATTTATATAAAATGTACATGCATCTATGTAGTGGTTGATGTATACACACTAAATGTGCATGACAAAAACTCATCACTCATAATTAATTTTATCCAAGCCCTCTAAGCCACCAGCACCATTATAATTAGAAGGTTTAGTTTTTATAGTTCCACCATAACTGAAAAAGGTGGGGTCAAGTATGCACACTAGGTGGTATATTTCTAGCATCAATTTATGATAGCATATTCATATGTTGAATGAGTGTATTAATGAGTAAACTATGTGTATGAAGAGTGTCAATATTTAAAACCTAGTGTACCATATAGGGGATATTTGTCTCAATTTGATTTTAGATATGGATCATTTCAGATCAATTAAGCACATGACATACACCTAGTCGATCCTATGTAGAGCCTTTCCATCAGCCTTGAAACTCGCTATAATCAAAATAGTTCAAACTCTCATTAAGGACAAACTCACAGTAGAGTTTAATCTAAAAATACAATGGTAAATCATGGTTGTTAAATGGTGGATAATAATACACCATCTACCATTGGTCCTAAAAAAATCATGATTAAATTATGTTGGTAGTGACGGATTGTAAAACATTTAGCAGTTACCAGAAATGGTGCATTGATGGATGGGTCAATGAATAAGGCACAAATGGAGGCTTTTGATATGTATTTATTCTTGACCTCACGTGCTTAAATTTTTTTATCATAATAATCCCTACAACTATTTTGATATGAATCCCATCTTTCAATTTGACTTATTATAGAGTCAATTTGACCAAATAATGTCTCTAGGGAATTGGATAGATAGGTGAAGTGGGTGTTGGTGGAAGTGGGATCCCTTATTATCCCAATTAATTCTTCAATTTTATTTTATTTTTCCATAATGTGGTTAAATAGACTCTCTTGACTACCTATGGGATTTTCTGAAATGTAGGAGGGTTATGCTGAGGAACAAGAGGGTTTGGTGGAGGATTAGGATGACAAACAAGAGGGAAATGTGGAGAGTTAGGATAGTTAGGCAAAAAAATAGGAGGGTTAGTAAGATGGACTATTTAAAATAAATAAATTACCTATTAAATAATGAAAATAAAAAAAAAAATCTAAAATTTAGGGTTAACAAGTGTAGATTTTTAGCACATACCTCTTCTACAAGGTGACATCATCAATTATTAGATTCTTGGGATGAATTATGGTAATGTTTAGCATCACTAACCCAAAACATGATAACATAATGGAAATATGTAGAAAAGAAAGAAAGCTCAAATGCAAAATGAGGGATTTTTCATCTAGGGTTTTTTTTTTTTTTCCAGTTACATAAGAATGCAATTGCATTATTGTTTTAAATAACACTATTGCATTATTTAATAATGTGATTGCATTATGGCTTGGTAATTACTGAGTCATAATTTGAATAATGTGATCCTATTAATTAAATAACATGATCATGTTATTTAATAACATGATATCATTATGTAAAATGTTCATAGAATTGTCCCCCAACTCTGTGCACTTACCCATATATGTATCCTTAGTCATCAAGCATGTAGAATAAAAATCCACTCTCTTGGAGATGAAAGTTTGCAACCTTTTAAACAAAATATTTAATGTATTTAGTTGATTATAGTGATACATTGAGTTTCATTTACCTTACTATTTTAGATAACTATGGATGGATACTTATAAATTTTAAATAGAATTCTTAGGTGGACTTGACTACTAGAAAATTTTGCCACATCATGAAAATGGTTAGGAAAGTTAGCTTGCACATAGGGGGAATTGTTTCAAATTTAAATATCTAAAATATTAATCTATGGTATTATGACATTATTATAAGCATGGAATAGTGGAAGTATCATGAACAAAGGTGGAATGTTTCAGCAATACTATACATTACATAGAAAATCATAACACATTGTGGTACTTCAAGGTACTAGGATGTCCATCAATTTGCATTCAATGACATATATGCATATAAAAACATTAGTAAAGAATGGTTGCATACTGTATTTAGTCAAATTTTAATAGATTTACAAAGATTAAAAAATAAACATAACTAATCATCCCTTTCTTGTTAAATTCATGTATATTTTTCCTTTATAATTGCTAGGAATTCCACTAGTTCAAAAGTTCTATTTTCAATTGATTAACTCACTGAGTATATCCAACATCAAAGTAAACCTACCATATGAATACCTTAGATATGCAGGATCTAATAAAACATTTGAATGAGCTTATAAACCAAGTATTAATAAGGCCAAATATGTCTCCTTGGTAATCACATATGTTTTTCATGAAGAATAAAGATAAAATTTTATGTTTATGCATCTATTATCAAATTCAAAATATAGGTTACCATAAATAATTACTATGTGTTACCATATATTGTTAAACTCTTAAATAAACTAAAGAGAGTAGTATTGTTTTTTAGGAGTTATCTGAGTTAGGGGTACCATTAACTCAAGTTTAAGTATGAATACATATATAAAATAACTTTCAAGGTAAGGTATCAACACTACAATTTACAATGTTTTCCTTTGGGTTAGTGAACACACCTAAAAAATTTATGAACCTTGTGAACATCATGTTTAGGTACTTACTAAACTATTTTATGTGTATTTATTAATTACTTCAATTTATATTTAGGGAATATATAAGAGCACAAATAAAATTTAAGAATAACATTGAAACAACTACACAAACATAATATTTTTGGTAAAATATAAAAGTGTTCATTTTTCCATAATAAGATACACTAATTGGGTCATGTGATCTTAGAATATGGTGTTTATGTTGATCGTATAAATATTAAAGCCATCATGAAATTGATAGCTTCAAGATATTTTTACAAAGTTAATTTATTATGGGATTGGTCGAGTACTACATGATATTCATATAGAAAATTTTGAAGGTATCCAACCTAGGATTTTTGTTGCATTGTAAATTAAATAAGCTCTATTAGATTTAAGAATTTGACTTTGAATTGTAAAGGCTGAAGAAACTAATTAATACATTTTAGATTAACAATTAGTAGGAGTACAAAATCAAATGTGGCCTTACAGTTATTTAGAAAACAAGTTGAATCCCAATTTAAGTATAACACACACACACACACACACACACACACACACACACACACACACACACACACACACACACACACACACACACACACACACACACACACCCCAATTTGGCATAATGACTTTTGCATCATGCACCAAAACATGGGAATAAATAACTCCAAAATTGAGTAGAAATGGGTCTTTATCTAGATATAATATTAAGGAAACACATAAAAGAGTGTATAATTATATTGAGGTGTTTATGAAGAGGACTCAGTGATTATCCATCACATTTGAACCTTCAGCATTCTAGTTTGATAGACTTGATTGGATAGGAAAAGAATATCTAAATTATTATTTGAAAATAAAAACAATGGAAAAAATTGAGAGGAATAAATTGTTCTACTTAAGGTAAGGAGAGGGTTCATTTGAACCTTTATATTTTCATCAATTATGTGATAAATGTATGATGAGGTTTAAATATAATTAAGTTTCTCAAGAATTAGTAACATGTTAGTTGGAGGGTTGTTATGCTATGAGAAATAGACATCAAAATTCCTTTCAAAATCACTTATATTGAACCTTTTTCACGCATCCATTATATATAAAAGCTTTCTTTGTAATATTTTATACTATATAAATAGTAAATGAATATGTTTTATATCACATTGGTGTTTTATTCTTTAAAATTTTATTTTATGAATGATATTGTATCATTTACTATCATTACTATTTTGGATTTGTTAATAATTAAGTGCATATCAATATTAAAGACAATTTATCAATTACAATAGAAATAAGTAACCATTAAATAACATTGGTGGATCACTAGATTTTCTAACTTATATTAATTATATATCCAACTTGTAACAACTAGATAGGCTAACCCATTAAAATTGGGTATCCATCCCATATAAAATAGCTAGGCTAATGCATAGAAATTAAGTAGGCCATCCCTTATCATCTTGGTGTACAAACTATAGAAAAAACATGCCATCCCATAGTAAATACATAAATGAATATTTCAACATATAGGCAAAGTTTTATATATTAAGTATAATCTAAATGACTTGATATTATGCCTAGCTAAGACTATAATTATTAGAAGGTAGTTTAAAGAGGATTTCATCCATAGTCTGAGGATTATACAAATACCATAATCTGAGAAAAGGTTAGATTAATTTATAAATACATCATGAAAAACTTTCTTTATTGGACTGTTCCTCTCAAACATTTCAATCATGAAACATATTGATCTACATCCTTTTTTTCTATTTTTTAATTTTTATCTATAAATTTGTCATTGAGAACATATGTGTTATTTTTATATATTTAGTTAAAAATCAGTAATGTTTATTATCTTGTTTGAAACTAAATTATTAAAATAATAACCTTTCCTTTAAATATAAAGATTAGGCAATAGGTCATAGATTAGCAAGTAGCAAGTAAATAATAATAATTGATTTTTATGAAAGAGGATAAAATCCAACTAGTGACTCTAAAATTTATATGTAAGAATAGTCATATTGCTATAAGTTTATCAATGCAAGATAAATAAATTATAGTGGTAATATGTAGCATGAGGAAATGATTGTGGTACAACTCTAGTTATTGTAGGTCCACTTGAGATGATTTTGGTAACTATCACATCCATTAGTTTAGATTCAATTTGGTATTATGTGTTATATAATTCATTTGTTTAAACCATAAGAATAATTGTTTTTATATTATTTTTCATAATTATTTTTTATTCCAAAAAGTCATTTTATCATTAAGTGAGAAATATTCCAAAATAAAATTAGATTTACTTCAATCCTATGTAATGTCCTTTTTTTTCATGCAAGTGTGTTTACCTTATAGAACCTTAGCACTTCAACCTCTTAAATACACTAATGTGTTCCTATCGTGTTGTGGGAGAGCTTAGCTACCTAAAGTTAATTTTTTGGTTTGATTTTTTTCATCACATTGTGTACTTCTCCCCACTTTTATGAGGGTTTATACGTGTTTTCATCCAACCCTACATCCTGCATAACTACACAAATTTGGTGAATAATCACCTAAAATCTTCATGTGCTCTATCAAGGAAACACAAGTTTATGAAATGATTCAAAAATAAAACCTCATCACCAAATTTTTTTAAGGGAAACATAGTTTTACCAACACAAATATGTACTATTACCATTCATCTATAAAAATCAAATTAAAATTCTCAATTTTTGGACATTGATTAAACATGATTACAGGATTTTCTATTAACTTGCATAATCAAAGATTCATACCAAATACATAGTGTGTTTTACACACTCAGGTAAATTTAATCCTTTTACTATAGAAATTACATTACATAATAAAAATGAGGCATTTTTATATGCTAATATCTATTACTTGGTACTTGGCAATCACAAGCCTAATACACATTTGTTATGCATGACTTGAGCACATAAATAAGATCACAATTTTCCATTTTATTACACTTTCATGCTGTATTATGAGTACACATTTACATTATAATTTTATACATATATAAGAACCTAAATGTATGTTTAAAAGATATTAAAAATATTGCACAAATTTCTCAATAACTTCACTTTAGTCTGATTGTAATAGTTTGTATCCACCAGATTTGGTCAATATTACTATTTGGTAATGACTTAATATTTTTATAGAACCAAACATCTCCTAGCAGTGGTTAATTTTAAAAATAAAACCTCTCCTTAGGGTCAAAATATTTTCTTATAATGTATGTGGTGTGATATATTTCCTAGTTTGACTAATATATATACAAATCAAGGTATCTTTCAAAAGGGACTTGGCACTTATCAAGTACACATATATAAAATATTACACATTTATAAAATATACCATATTATTCACAAATTTAAAACATTCCCCTAGGATTAAAAAAAAACCAATTCTAAATTGCAAAAAATCCAACCATTGTAGGTATTGTCATGTATCAAATACAAATAATTAGCTACATACATACAATGAATAAAAAACAACGGCACAATCACACTAGATGGGAGAAATACATGTGGTTGGATTTCCATCCTTAAAGTATTGCATAATTAGTTAGTGGTCAATCATAAAAAAATGTTGTTGATTTTATCTCAACCCATTACACTTTCCTATTTAAATATAGGTTTTTAGCCCTCATAATTACACCTAGAGCTTTAAGGCAAAATAAATTAGTACATGAAGCTAAATATATCATTGGGGCTTGGGATCACAAATATAAAACATACCAAGATAAGAAAATTTTACTTTATAATCATAGTTACTCACTTAAATAAAGGTTACTAATGACCAAAAAATGTTAGTACCAAATAATTATATTGACCAAGATCGTTGTAACTAACCCTATGTAGACAAAGATAATGTTCATGAACTAAAAAAATCACTTGCCTCCTTATTGTTGATATCCACATCAAAAATGTAGTTAGAGTAAAAAATTCACCTATAAAATCTATGTATTAATCCCCTTTTGTACATACTATATGTAGCATATGCCAATTATAGAATCATTATAATTAGTTTTAGTATTTTACAGTCAGATGTGTGATTGAATGCCATATCTATCAATTTGAGTTATTTTGAATTTTCTACCCTATCAAGGTTGGAAAATAAAAATTGGTAAAACACTATTTATCAATAGAATTTGAGTTATAATTTGTTCACTTGTTTTATTCTCATTTTCATTTTCATTTTCATTTTCAATTTCCATGTGGATTATTTGGTTCACTTCATCAAAAATTATCAAAGAATGAGATTATTCTTCTAATAACTTGGTAGATTCATGTTGTTTGAACATAATAATCTCTTTCTCTCATTATTTTGATAGCTGGTAAATAATATGTTCTATTTTATCATCAACCCATTAAATGTCTCTTTAAATATACAACACTTATTATCAATATTTTTTTAATAAATTAGTTGTAGTTGAAAATCATCCACAATTTTATTAAACTCTTGAGGAAATTCTACATGTCTAACACTTTGATTCTTTACCTTATCCTAATAGATGTATGATTGAGTAATGGAATTTGTTACGACTTACTATCACATTTTTGCATGTCTTTGATAATAAGTTAGCCTTGTATATGAAAATGGTCAATGCAACCACTATTATATGTAATTGGTAAAGGTTTGTAAAATTTTGGAACACTCAGCCTTGAATGAATCCACTCATGTCATACTCTATGCCATGACATTAAACTACCAAAATCTCATCAAGAATGTGAGGATTAAATTAGTACTATAATCTAATCAATTGCATTTTTTGATGCACTTTCCAAGGAGATCTTCTAACAACTAAAGTCTCAACACTCCTCTTCAAAATTCAAGGTTGTTAAGGAAGTATAAGATCATCTTACTAGTATTCATGACATCCTATTGGATTTTATGTCCCACTACAAGAAAGTTTGTTTAAACCCAAAATTTAGTCACCGTGAGGGAAGAAACCCTTGAGAAATAGATTGAGTTTGTTTCTTATAAGCTAATTGAATCTCAATGACTAGTTTGTTATAGGTCTCTTTCCATTATTGAGATCTAATATCTAGTTTCAAAAATGTGCAAAAATAAAGGGTCTAAGATTGAAGGTGTTAGAGTTGGTTCACATGTTTGCTAGGTTCTATTGATAGTTTTTGTTGTTTTTCTAGTTTGTCCTTTTATATATTTATCCCAGATTGGTTAGTTTGACTTACTTATTGTTTGTCCTTTAATATATATGCAAGGATTCTCATTTGTAACAGATAAAAGTTAATTTATGGATATTAAATGATATTTCCTTTGTCTTTGAATATAATATTTGTATCTATTATGAATCTTATCATGATATTTTTTGTTAATACTTCATAACTTTGGCTTGAAATGATCTTGTTAACATTCATTTCATGGTATTGGAGATAGAGGTGTTGTAGCCATCCATTTTTGAGTTTGTTGCTATAAGAGTTTGTCCATTTATCCAAAATTATTCTTAATGGAGTGAAGATATTTTGTGTATATATAAGTCATGTTTTTATTTTTTCATTGGTTGTACCATTATGTATTCATTATGCTAGATCCATGTTTAAGTTTGTTTTGGAAGTTTCTTAGGTAATTTTGTGCATGTTTTTAAATTGTTTTAGGCCTTACATGTATCCAAATATAAACATAAGATCATAAAGTAATAAAAATATAAATTTCATGTCCTTTAAAATTATTTTAGAATCTCTAGATATCAATTTGTACAACCCTTCTGCTCAAAAACTTGATTGATGGTCTTTTGGTGGATACCTATCACCTATTTGATTTTCTATCACAACAAGTGGTACGTATCTCTTTTTTTAGATCTGATACATGGTACAATTAGATAGCAATCCAAAATTTCTTACCATACTATTTTGAAGCATTTTTTAGTAGGTTGTATAGCTTGTTTGGTAGCTTGAAAATTATTGTAGCAATTTGTCTTCATCATCTGGATAGTTGGTTAGTTTTCTTCTAGTTTGAAGCCATATGATTTGCAAATTTAGATATAATTATTAAAGAGGATAAAATTTTGGGTCTATTTTCAGCCTATAATAGAAAGTACCACTTTTAATTAGGTTGTACCAACACTTAGGATGACACAACAGAACCCATTTATCCAATTTTTGTGGATCTTAAAAAGAATCTTATTGAAGTTGGATTTCACCCATATTTGACCACTTGTACTTGGTTTATGTTAAATAAATTACTATAAATATTTTTTTATAGATTTTTAATAGATTAATTAATTGATAAATAATTTATTGGTCCTTATTGAATTTAAGTTTTGTGAAATGTTTACCTATTTAACCCATTTTAATGATGGAAAACTTGTAAAGACTATAACTTTTGAACTGTGAATCAAAATTGAGTACTATTTTTATTCAAAAGTGTATGTTTTTTATTATACTTCCATTGGGGTCATTTATATTGTAAAAAAAAAAAAAATTGAAGTTACATATTTGGGCGGGGGGGGGGGGGGGGGGTGGGTTACATTTTTTATTGGGTTTTTTTTTCCTTGTTGAAGGAATTCTTATTTTGGGAGGGACCATTCTTTATTCTTATCAAATTCTTCCTTGTATTTGTAAAATGGATCCCATCAACACTTTCAAATACATTATTTGGAAATTTGAAATACAAATATGTTTAAAATAGAAATGATTGTGAATAATGATACTTGGTGACATTCTCCACTTTATAGATGAGGAAGATCTTGCTTGGATAACATCTATGCAAGATGAGGTTCTTTGTTTGATTCACCTACATGTTTAAGATAGTTTATTGTGTTATGTCACATGTGAAACATCACCATACGAATCTTGGGATGTTATTTCAGCCTTATTTAAAAAGGATACTAAATCTTTTGGGTCTTTTCCACCCTTTTTTACTCTAGTTCCTTCTATTCCACTTCCTTCTCCTCATATTGGTGAGGATTTATCTTTTAATGATGACATTGATGTTGTTTAAGATTTAAGTCTTGATAGTGACATGGGTGAGTAAAAATTAGCACTTCTTTCTTATCTTCTTGTAATTGAGGGTTTATATTTTTATGATGACACTTGTTGTTCAATATTTGAGTCATGACAGTGACATGGGTGAGGCCCTATTAACACTTAAAACTTTTTCTCCTCCTAGTGAGGATTCACTCTTTACTGGTGACATGAATCGAGATTCCTCTTCATTTTATGAGGACATACTTATTGATGGGGATATAGTTGAGGTATTCTTACCTCCTTCACCTCTCACTATCCCTCTTTCTTCATTTATTAGTGAGGACTTATCTTTTTACTATGGTTTGCTTGAGTTACCTATTACTCCTCATATAATTTATGCTCCTCCTATTCATTTCATTGATTGAGAGAACATTAATCTTGAGGATGTGGCACCTTCACCATCACTTTTGGAGATCATGGATAAGACACCATCACAACTTCTTGATGATGAATTTTATTATGCCACAGTTGTTATTCTGTAATCACCTACACCTCTTGTTTGTGAGGATATGTGTTTAGATGGCAATTTTCATGAGGAACCTATTAGTTTTTCACATTTTAATCTAGATATTATTTCTACTCTTATTATTATAGTTGTTTCTTGTCCCACTTTGTATCTGATTACTTATGTGTTTGGTTCCTTTGAGAAACATACTCTTGGGTTTAAACTTTCATACTTAACTTTATGGGCTACACTCATAGAGGTCTTAAAAAACTCTTACAGGTCTCTCCTATTGGAATCAATATTTCTATAGGTGATGTGTCTTTGGAACATCTATCTCACATCACTCAAGAGGAAGGTAAATTAATGGGAAGAGAATTTTATTTTTGGGACTATTTCACCACCTATGTAGATGGTTCTTTACATTCTTTCCATCCATGCATGATATATAGTACCTGATCTTTATGTGGGGTGAAAGAAGTTATCATTAGGGGGTATTCCACATGAATTACTTGCTTCCTTCATTCCTTTTGTTTTTATATATATTGTACATCATTTTTGGGGGAGTTTTGTTCCTACATATTTTATTCCTTTATCCACATCATGGATATATATTGTACATGAGTAGTTGTTATCAGGACTCATATGGTGGATATGCTAATTTATTTTTTGGTTATTTTTATCCCCTAGATTCACATTAGTGGGAGTGTTAGAGTTAGTTATCATGTTTTGTAGGTTCTATAGATAGCTTTTTGTGTTTTTCCTAGTTTTCCCTTTTGTGGATTTATCATACATTAGGTAGTTTGACTTGCTTATTATTTGTCCTTGCCTATATATGCAAGGGTTCTCATTATAACATATATAATTTATTTTATGGATAGTATATGATATTCCTTTTGTCTTTTCATATCATATTTTTCACTCTCACAACTTTTATTGTGATTTTTATACTATTAATGCTTTAGATCTTGGGCTTGCAATGATCTTGTTGGCATTCCTTTCAGAAGGATTTAATTGTAAATTTAATCTAACTTTGTGGGATATTATTGTCTTTTATATACATAAAGTTTATATTGAATATTTCTAGTCTCTATCTTATGGAAAGATCATTAATAATGAAAGTTTTAGGTTTCTCCTAAAATCTATAGATCCTTAGCTTATTACTAGCTATAGAAAAATAACCTTTCTCTTTGTCTCTTCCAAGATAATTATTAAAGCTCTTGATTTTAGGATTCAACATTTGACATACATCATTGTTTGACCTAGAAAATAGAGTTTCATTCAAGGTATATCTATTAGTGATAATATTATTGTAGTATTTGATTGAATGAACTGGGTATGCACTTCGCAACACAAATACATTTTTAGGAAAATTGATTTAAAAAAAGTTTATGATTATGTATAAAATATTTTCATCATTAGTGTGTTAAAGGACCTAGGGCTTGGGCACATTTTTCACATAAAATACATACTCTTTCCAAGGATGCTTATTATTATTTAAACATAATGGTTAACAATGTGAAAATTTTGGATTATACAAATCCATCATAAAGGGCTACCGTATCCCCCCTTCTATTTATGTTTTACATGTTGAAGAGTTTAGTCACATCCATAGTGACTATGCTTCTAGAAGGCTTTTTAATATTATATTTCTCGCTAAATCCCATAATTATCATTTTATAAATTATCACTTTGGTTATATTACCTTCCTAAATATATTTTAATAGAAGGATGAGATCTATAATACTATGAAGTACATTTATGACTACTTACTTCTAGATCTAGAATTTAAAGAGAAATAATAATTTCTATAGGTATAAATTTAGACTTAATCAAATATGGTATGACCAAAATAATTTTAATTTAATATTGCATGGGGAGATTTAAATATTTTATTCTATCCTCTTTTTCTTTTAAGCTTCATAATGTTGGTTATGGAACTATGTTGCTCATAAAACCTAGAAAAGAATTGACTGATTGGCTTACTAAGTATCTCCCCCTGTAGATAACTTATATATATAATATAAGTTGTTTATTTACACTCATGCCTAATACTTAACCTACTAGCCTAATTCAAGAGCTACCTATCATAAATTGAAAATTATCTATCTAGATATTAAAAGGAAACACTTAAAAGGAAAAAATGATTCCATGGAGAGACTTGGGACTTAGTTGTAATCAAGAAAAACATAAATGCTTTATTTTGTTTCATATTTAAAATAGACAAAATAAAGTGTGTGTAAAATTAGTCTCATGGTCCATTGATGTCTTTAAGTCATATAAAGTCTTGCTCAAACATTGTATAATTGGTGGGGTTCCTTATGGTAGAATGAATTTGAAGAGACTTGGGTTAACACCATTCTCATTACCTCAGTACCAATCATATGTTTTGTAATATTTATTACTAAAATAAATTTAAAAACTTTAGAATTAGCTAATATTTTATTGGTATAGAAATAATAATAATTCTAGATGGGGATGTATATGAATACTTGCTCTCTTTTGAGATATTTTATTATAATTTAGATGGAAGACCATGATTATCTTTTATAAAAGAATAGACTTAATCATCTCTTTAGTAGTGGAGGGATTAGAATTAGAGAGTTGAAACTCCTCTATACCAATATAAAAATAAACTAGGTTATCAATGGATTCTAGCCATGCTAGTACCCTATGCAATGCTAAAATAATGTTCAAATATCATTTAATCCTCTTTTTCTTATTCTAGGATATTTTTCACTATATCTAAACTAAGAAATTTTGAAATGTATCCAACCTAGGAAATGTTTGAAGGTATTCAACCTAGGAAATTTTTGGAGACATCCAACACAAAAAATTTGTTGTATTTTAAGTGAAATAAGTTTTATTAGAATGAGGAATTTGACATTGAATTTCAAAGGCTAATTAAAATACTTACAACATGTTAGATTAATAATTAGTATGGGGTACAAAATCAAATGTGGCCTTACAATTTTTTATAATTACAATTTTTTAGAAAATAAGTTGAATCCCTAAATTAGTATCTTGTGTGTGTGTGTGTGTGTGTGTGTGTGTGTATCAATTTGGTATATTATCTCTTACATCGTGCACTAAAACCTCAAAAGAATTAACTCTAAAATT
This sequence comes from Torreya grandis, assembly GCA_037957365.1. Classification (NCBI taxonomy): domain Eukaryota; kingdom Viridiplantae; phylum Streptophyta; class Pinopsida; order Cupressales; family Taxaceae; genus Torreya; species Torreya grandis. Next base: position 1,350,238 of record JARHVA010000256.1, on the reverse strand, counting down.
GAGTAGAAATGAGTATTTCTCTAGATATAATACCAGGGAAACACATAAAATAATGTATAAGTATATTGAGGTGGTTATTACAAAGATGACTCAATTCTTATAAATCACATTTGAGCCTTCATCATTCTACTTTGATAGCCTAGATTAGATAGGAAAGGAATATCTAGATGATTATGTAAAAATTAAAATAATGGAAAAAAATGAGAGGAATAAAGGGTTATACTTAAGGTAAGGAGAGGGTTCGTTTGAGCCTTTTGATTTTCATAAATTATGGGAATAATGTATGATGAGGTTTAAATATATTTAAATTTATAAATTATGAGAAACTGATTATTTTGGGGGTCTTGTGATATGAGAAATAGACATCAAAAACCCATTCAAAGCCTCTTTTATTAAACCTTTTTCACACATCCATGATATCTCAATTTTTTTTGTGTACTCTTTTCTTATATATAGGTAGTAAATGAGTATGTTTTATATAATTTTGGTGATTTATGATTTAAATTTTTATTTTATGAATGATATTGTACCATTTAATATCATTAGTATTTTGTATTTATTACTAATCAAGTGCCTAATGATATTAAGGATAATTTATGAATTACAATATGAATAAGTAGAAATTAAATAACATGAGTGGATTACTGGATTTTATAACTTAAGTCAATTAAATATCTATCCTATAGAAACTGGATAGGCTAACCCATAGAAAATGGGTATTTATCCCATAGGAACTAACTAGGCTAGCATGTAGCAATTGAGTAGGCCATCCTATATCAACTTGGTGTACAAATCATAGAAACAACATTCCATCCCATAGATGTTTTCTATACTAACCCATAGTAAATGCTTAAATGAATATTTTAACTTGTAGGAAAAGTTGTAGAAATTAAGTATAACTTGCATGACTTACTATTGTGCCTAGTTGAGACTATAATGATTAGAAGGTAGTGTAAAGAGGATTTCATCCATAGTCTTATATTATATAGATACTATAATCTAATAAAATGTTAGATTAATTCCTAAATACATCATAAAAAAGCTTTTTCTAACAGAATACTCTTTTCAACCATTTGAATGATGAAACATACTGATCTACGTCCATTTTTCCATTTTTAGTTGTAAACTTGTCTTTAAACATGTATAATTTATTTTAACATATTTAGTTAAAAATCAAGATAAAGTTTATTATATTGTTTGTAACCGAATTATTAAAATAATAGCCTTCCCTTTCTATTTAAAGAGTAGGAAGTAGGTCATAGCTTAGAAACTAACAAGAATATAATAATCATTGAAATTTTATGAAAAAGGATTGGATCCTCATATTGACTTAGTAATTTTACTATAGTATTGATCACATTGCTATAGGTTTGTTAATGTAAAATAATTAATTTGAATTAGTAAGATGTAGCATGAGGAAATAGTGTGATACAACTCCAGTTATCATATGCCCACTTGAATTGATGTTGGAAAATATCACATCCATTACTTTAGATTCAATTAGGTATTGTGTGTTATATAATTCATTTTTGTAAACATTATTTTTCTAGTCTTTTGCATAATTATTTTTTATTCCAACAAGTTATTTTATCACTAAGTGAGAAAGATTCCAAAATAACATTATATTTACTTCCATCCTTTTACTTTCCTATTATTTATTGTCATGCAATTGTGTTTCCATATACATATCCATATCACTTTAAACTTTTAAATACACTAATTTTACATATATAATGCTGACATCTTGACAAATATACACCCTGAGTTGAGAATTATTGAAAGTATTAGAATCAATATGTCAAACGGCTACTCCTTGGATGATCCTATCTTATTGTGGGAAATATTAACTATCTCAAATTAATTTATGGTTTTATTTGTATCATCACATTGTTACTTATCCAAAAAAAATTAAAGTTTTACACATGTTGTCATCCAACCCAAGATCTTACATAGTTACACAAATTTGGTGCATAATCACCCAAACTCTTCATGTGCTTTAGCAAGGAAACACAAGTTTATCAAATGATGTAAAAAGGAATCCTCATCACTAATTTTTTTAATGGAAACATAGTTTCACCAACACACATGTACCATTACCATTTATTTAAAAAAAATCAAATTAAAATTCTAAATTTATGGACACTGATTAGACATGATTGCATGATTTTCTATTGACATGCACCATTAAGGATTCATACCAAATAGATATTGTCTTTTACACATTTAGGTAAATTTAATCCCTTTACTATAGTTTTGTTTTTATATTATAATATCTATTAACTTATACTTGACAATCATAATATTAATACACATTTACTATGCATGACTTGAACACATAAGTAAGATAATAATTTTCCATTCTCCTACACTTACATGATATCTTATGAGTAGAAATTTACATTATAATTTTAAGCATCTAAAATAACCTCAATGTATATTTAAAACTTACTAAATATATTACATAGATCTCTCCTTAACTTCTCTTTAGTTTGCTTGTAATAGGTTATATCCACTAGATTTGGTCAATATTGCTACTTGATAGTGACTTAATATTTTTATAGAACCAAACATCTCCTTGAAATGGTTAATTTTAAAAATATAACCTCTATTTAGGGTCAAAATATTTTATTATCATGTATGTGGTATGAGATATTATCTAATTGGACTAATATATATACAAATCAAGTTCTCTTTTAAAAGGGATTTGGAACTTATCTAGTATGCATATAAAAAGTATTATACATTTAGAAAATATATCACATTATTATCAAATTTAAAACATGATGCTAGGATAAATCAAAAGACATGTATAAATCCCACTAAATCCAAGCAAATGAAGGTAGTGTCATGTATCAAATATAAATAATTAGCTACACATATACAATAAATGAAAAAAACTACACAATGACATTAGGTGGGAGAAATATACATGGCTTGATTTCCATCCTCAAAGTATTGTATATGTAGTTATCGGTTAATCATATAACATAATTTATTGGGTTTAGCTCATCCCATTAGACTTTCCTAATTTTTATAGGTTTCTAGACCCCACAAGTACACCTAGGGTTTTAAAGCAAAATAGACTAGGAGCTGAATTTATCATTGGGATTTAGGTTCACAAATATAAAGCATACCAAGATAATAAAATTTTACTTTATAGTCATAGTTATTAATTTACATTAAATATAGTACTGACCAAAAAAGGTTAGTATCCACTAATGATATTGACCAAGATCATTGGAACTAACCCTGAGTAGACAAAGATATAGTTCATAAACTAAGCAAATCACATGCCTCATTATATTTAATATCCACATCCAAAATGTTTTTAGAGTTAGAATGTCACCTATAAAATCTAAGTACTCATATATTTTTGTCAATACTGTATTTAACATGCACTAATTTTTGAATCATTATAATTAGTTTTAGTATTTTACATTCGAATGTGTGCCTGAATACCATATCCATCAATTTTATTTATTTTAAATTTTTCTATCCTAGGGTATGTGCATGGATTTGGGGGATAATTCCATGGACATTTTAGGTAATGTGATCATGTTAATAAATAACGTGATCATGTTATTTAATTAACACATTTATGCTATTGAAATTATGTCTCAATAATTACTGAACCATAATGCATATACACTATTTGAATTTATAATAACACATATATGTTATTGTAAATTCAAATAATTTTTACACATTATATAATGTGTATGAATTATATAACATGTATGCATTATATAGTGCATATACATTATATAGTGTATTATACAACATGTATGTGTTATGTAACATGCACACATTACTTTGTTATAAGTTCAAAACCAACTCCATGAGCATTTGGGAGTTGCATGTGAATGCATACTTGTCCATAAGATTATATTTACTACTTTAAATGTCAAGTATAATAAATTAGGGTCACTCAGCATCTGATAGAGTTAGTTTCATAGTTGCATGTCTTATGATGTGGAAAATAGTTTTTCAAAATCCAATCAGGTCAGTAATTAGGCATTTTCAGGGTCTAAGTATTAAACCTAAGGATTTTAGGACATAAATTTTGTAATTGATATTCATAATTGGTAAACATATAGTAATTTTTTAGGTTTTTGTGCCTTCTAGATTGATTCCTAATATTTCTAAGACTCGTAGGTTTGTCAAAATTGAATTTTTCAAACCACTCACTCTAAAATTGATGTAAAGTAGTGTTATTAGGGTAGCATAGGTCACATTGATAATATACACACATCAAACAACCACTTTCTGTTAATTTCACTTATTCATCATCCTTCCCTCATCCTTGATCACTTCTTACTCATGCCTACACACATCAAACAACCACATTGATGACCTACACATATCATACACCTATGTTGGGAAGGCATTTACATGTTTAGGCCCTTGCACATGGCCATTACTCGCCTAGATACCATCCTTAAAACCATTTATGATTCCATCAGACTCTACTAGGCCTTACCCATCCAATTTCAAGGGAAACCTCTTTAAACTACCTTTTCTGGCCTGTAGTAGTCTTCTCATGACCAAATCCATATAATTTTTACCTCAAACATGTGGGATAACATGAATTATTTAAGTAACATTAATGCAAAGTGGTGTTATTGAGGTATCATATGTCACATTAATGACCTACAAAAATCCATACATCTTCAACTTCAAATATGTGGGATAACATTACTCATTTAGGTCACATTGATGTAAAGTGGTGTTATTGGGGTAGCATAGGTCACATTCATGACCTACACACATCAAACAACCAATTTATGTTAATTTCACTTATTCATCATCCTTCTCTCATCCTTGATCAATTCCTACTCATGCCTCATCACCCCTAATTATTCTCTCATCATTATTCATTGTACCTAGTCATTCCCTCATTGACCTTCACTATTTTTAGTCATCTCTAATCACTCCCTCATGATCCCTGATTACTTCCTTATTGACCCTCACTATTCCTCATCATCCCTAATAACTATATCCTTGTCTCTCCTCATCCCTCATCACTCCCTCATTGACCCTCACCATCCCTCATCATATTTAATCACTCCCTCATCATCTCTAATCACTCCATCATTAGCTTTCACCATCGCTTATCATCCTTAATCACTCCCTCATTGGCCTTTACCATCCATAATTACCATTTCATCATCCCTAAGCAATCCCTCCTCATCCCTCATTAGATACGATCACTCCCTTATTTACCCTCACATTTTTGTCATCATTTATAATCACTCCCTCATTACCCCTCACCATCCCTCATGATAGAGAGGTCTATTGCATACTCTACTTGTCCAATCTCTTTGCCAATATCCATGTAGCTTTCAATTTAAATTTTATTACTTGATATTTGTCTTTAGACCCTCTACACATTTCAAATTCATGTCTGCATTTTATTCATTTCATTTATTCTCAACCATTATTTATATGGTCTCACTAAACTCTTCTTTCTATTATCCTTACTCAATGCATTCAATCTCTTTGACTTTGAGACTATTCCCCTTACTAGTCTTTACACTTTAAAACAACTTGGATCAAATATTATCTCTAGTTCCTTATATTTTAATAGGGCTCTAACAAACTTCCTTCCACTCCTTTATGTTCTCTCTAAATTTTTCTCAACCCTACTTAACTTTTCAACACAATCCTCATTTCATGTGCTACCTCTTACTCTGTTATAGACTCTTCTTATACAAACTCAAGTCATCAAATCAACCTCATTGATTTATACCCTATAATATATCACATTTATTCAAAAATTTCTAAGCTTTGGTTAAAGTATTTGATAACTTATTTTGGCTCTTTCTACTCTCATATTATGTCTTTAGGTTTCCTTCTACCCTGTTTGCCACACAGTCCTCCCCCATCTATACTTATCCATAATTACAAAACATAAAAACACTATATTATCTTTGTGCATGTTTAACTCAAAATTTTCACCAAATTTTTAAATTATTTATAATTATGACTCCGAAAAAGTCACTTTGAATGTAGAAACGCTAATAAAGGGTTTGGACTAGTTTCACAGACCTTAGAAGGGTCAATTTGAGATTTCAATCTTCCAAATATATTTATAATGACTTTGACTATTGTATTAGGTATTATTTCACCATTTACACATTTTACAAGTTTTATATTTCCCTTTTAAAGCTATAATAGATTGACATAACCAAATTTGAATAGACTATGTACTTAGTCATAGGTTTGTAGTAATCCAAGAAGAGGTTATTAGTTTTAATTCATTCCAAAAAGGGTTATAAATAAAAATTAAGGTTTAAACTCATATGTACAATGTTTATACACTTTAAAAATTCAATTCCTTCCATTTATACCACTCAATTTACCAATTTCCATGAGATACCACTTTGACTATGTTAAGTTTCTTAATGACTATAGGACTATGTTCATTTCATTTTTTCTCATCCAAATATATGAAAGCTACTTGAAATAATATAAAACTTCATGATCATACTATAATAAACTCACCAACATATAAATTTTAATGTTCACTCTAATACATGCATATACCTTCTCACACAGATGTATACTTAGAACTTTTACTCATTGAAGATAGGGTTGTGTTGTTTTACATAGAATGTCCTTAGTAGAATAAAAAAATACAATGTTTAAATAATATTAAGGAATTGTTATGTGAAGTTACTAATTACTCATACATTCCAAAATCCCACCAAATAGAATCTCCTCTTCTACAAGACTCTAACCTTCACTCAAATTTCAAGGCATAGTTTATAAAAGCACAGGGTATACAATTTATAATTTGAACATTAAAAATATTTGAAACTGAAATTAAAATGATATAATTACCATAAAAAAGGGTATTTTAAAATTACCAATCACACAAAGATCACAAATAACCTGTTACTAATCATGTTTCATGATCATGCACACGGTTAGCTATCTTTGCACATATTCAAGAAGATGCAGGGTTTGTTTGCTTTTTTGTCTACAAATAATCAAAAATTATCTTTATTCATGTGTTTGAGGTTATTTAAAATCATCCTTTTTAATCCCACCCCCTCCAAATCTCTTTAATCTAACTCTAAATAAAAAATAAGAAATGGACAAGACTTTTATTACCAAATAACCATCAACTGAATTCTAACTTCTTTTGTATGTTAAGAGTGTCCACACCAAAGTCTAACATCTGACCACACCAAATTCAATTTTGGAATTCTTGAAATAATATTGAAGTCTCAATTAAATTTAAAAAATTCAAATGAAATATTTGGTAGGAAACTCCAATACAACTCTAATTCAAAATTGACATAAAACTAGAAACTTATAAAGACCCCTATAGACTTCTTATAACCTTGACCACCTTCTAAAGATTCTAAAAATGTAAAATAGATCACTATTTATATTGGTTATTATTTCTCCTACATCACCTCATCATCCCTAATCATTTTTTCATCATACATCATCATCTCTAATCACTCATTCCTCATCTCTCATCTCCCCTAATCACTCCCTTATTAATACTCACCATCACTCATCATCCCTAATCACTCCCTCATTGACCCTCACCATCCCTCATCATCCCTATTGACTCCCTCATCATCTCTACTCAATTCCTCTTCATCCCTCCTCATCCTTAATCACTGCATTTAATAATTTGATGGTGGTATTTTGTTGGAGTTTAACAATGTTAGGAGATATAAGTGCAAAGTTGAGTGCTAGCATAAAATATAAGACATAGTGATCAAAAATATGTGGAGATAAATTTAAAACACAAATATTTAATGATTATGAAAAAATATGCACCTATTATAAATTATTTAATTCAAAATTTAAAATCCACCAAAAAAGAGAAGTAAAACCACCATAGCAAAAAAAATGGGTGGTAAATACATGAGGATCACCAAGCTATGTGGTTTCCTAAAACCAATCAATTGCTTTTGATATGAGGACATTTTATGATCTGAATTATTATATTTAAGGCCTTATATGTGTGTGTGTGTGTGTGTGTGTGTGTGTGTGTGTGTGTGTGTGTGTGTGTGTGTGTGTGTGTGTGTGTGTATTGATTGAGTTATCATACCAAAGAGTGGAAAATAATATTCAAATGATTATAAAAAGTAGTCCAAGATTAGAAAGTGGTGCTTAATTCATAACTTAAATATTCAATCCAATGAAGAGTGTCATACTATGATCTCTATACTTGCACATCTCAAGAAGTGGGTACAAGTTATCTATCACTATAAAAATTTAAAAAGATAATATATTATTAACCGAATGATATGGTTGGTACTAAAAATATCTCTACTTCCCCCAACAAGAAATTATATGAATTAAAAATATTATTTCATAAACAAATGTAGATCAATGGTGAGACAATACACTTCATCATTTATAATAGAAGTTAGAAGGATTAATTTATCCTAAATCATATTTTCAAAAATTTAACTTGAAATTTATACATCATCCATAACCATATGCTACTGTATGGTCTAGTGTAGGCCTTGAGAAATGGATCACCTAGTAGTGTCACTTGGTGTACAAAATCAAATTTTTTAAAGATGCAGTCCTTTGTGACATATCACCATTATAGGTGTGTGATGTTTTACATGTGGTCAACCATGTATTCACCATTGACACGTATTATATGAATTAAATCCTTGAAATTTTGTGATATGTTATCTAGATCTGAAATGCCATATATCATAGTTAGTTCATAAGCTTTCAGTCATTAGTACCAAGAAGTGAAAGAATATTATCAATTTTAGTAAGAAGTATACTCTTAATGGTAAGAATTAAATTTTTAATTACATCCTTATTTCACCATATCATAGTGTTTTTTATCCAAAAATAACAAAGACAAAATAATTGAACCATAAACTAGATGAATACAAGGATATCTTTCAATCACCTAAATAAGTTCTTGCATAATATACACTAAATAATACTATTTATTTCATCCCTTAACTACCTCTACCTCAAACCCCTTTGTATAACATATCATTTCTAGAGAATGAATAGATCAAGTGGTAGATCCATGAAATCATGGATAACAGACACATCATGCACAAATCATTGCCTTGTTGAAACCCAATTATGTTTGTGCCAAATTTGTGAATCAATTAAAAAAATATTACTTAATAATACGTACATGTTATGGATCGGTAATTACCAAGCCATAATTTAAATAATGCAATCATGTTACCTAAAATGTCAATGGTCCATACACATCCACAATCTCCTTAGAATTAAAACATCTCACAAATACTCCTCCTTTCTTTGTACATACCTTGCATATTATCAATTGAAGAGAATATACCTTTATTTAAATTGCTCTTTGAATCTTACCATATAGAGAACATTCCAAAACTTCACATACTCCTCAATAAACCTAAGTTAGCTCCCCCTGGCTCTATATTACATTTGAACAAAACCAAAAGGATTGTAAACACACACAAGAAAAATCTTCTACAAGAACATACCTTTAATTTTGCCATCTTCATCCACACATAGGTTACCACAACTATCCAACATCCTTTCATGAGACAAAAAAAAAAAAGTTGATCTTCTTGGGCCTAAATGACCTCTTTTAATGGTATAAAAACCTTATTATATGAAGCAAACAACCCAAACTAATCTGAACAAAAAGAACATGCTCAAAGAAACTAAAAATTTATTAATCCATGCTTATATAAGAGCTCTTTAAGTTACCAATATGAACAAGATACCTCATTGGGACATCTACAAATGAAATATGATTGCATTCATACTTATACTTAACATTTAGAGTAGTAAATATAAACCTATGGACAAATATGGATTAATGTGCAACTCTCAAATGACCATAGAGTTGGTTTTAAAATTATAAAAAAAAATCAACATATACACATTATATAATGCATACACATTGTATAATACACTATATAATGTGTACCCATTACTTGAATTTACAAAAACACATATGTATTATTTGAATTTGAATAAAAAACTAAGCTTTTAGGCTCAAAAATGGCTTGGATTTTTGAGCCAAAGGATTGGGACTGTGCATCTACAGTCGAGACCAAGAGTTTTAGGAAAAACTAATAAATTTTAACTTCAATCACCAAATACACTATGGATTTAAACATGAAAATTCAAAAAATTATTTCCATTACAATGAGCACATTGTCTTCTTTCTAAATGTGTGATTTTTGTAATTTTGGGGCTATTTTAAGGGTTCAAACTATATTTATTTCTAACAAATTTTTTTTGGGTCATTGCATGCCTCACCCATACATGCCTATTCATGTTTTTCAATTTTGTTTATTTTTTATCCAAATGCAAAAAAAATTTATATGGTAACAAAATAGGCCTAATTCTAGACACATTAAAAAAATCAATTTACATTATTTTAGGTAGTTAGGGTGGGTCGCATGGATGGCTATCCATCTTTTTGTCAGTTTTCAGCACATAATCAATTGTAAAATTAATAAAAAAAATATATTCATAAAAAGACAAAAAAAAAAAAGTTTGTAACACACTAGAAGATCTAATCTAAATGTTCAACAAAGGGTTCCTAACAATATTAAATGATGTTCAAAAAATGGTGTGTCACACGAAATTGTATAATTAAAATTTTATTAATAAAAAATAGGAGGCCCTCTTCAAATTTTAGATGTTTCACCTATTTAAACTTAACCATTTTTAAAAAAAATGGTTATTTGGAAACTAGACTCAAAATCCTACAATTCATGTTTTTATACCATCTTCAAATTTTGCATGTAGCTATCTCTAATTATCTACAAAAGTTCACATTTCTAAAATTTAAAAAAAATCATGTCCATAGGTAGGCCCTTTTTTATCCCCCATGTTGGTGCACTTACTCCCTATTAAGGTTGGAAAATAATATATGGTAAAACACTATTTACCCATTGAATTTTAATTATAATTTTTTCACTTTTCTTATTCCCATTTTCATTTTCAATTTCCATGTGGATCATTTGGTTCACTTGGTCATAAAATTATCAAAGAATAAATTTATTTTTATAATGACTCAGAATATTCATGTTGTTCTAAAATAATACTCTATTTATCTTATTGTTTTGATAGGATGGTTAATATTGGTTTTCATGTTCTATTTCAACATCAACCTATTAAATTTTTCATTAAATACATCATCATTATCAAGATTTAAATAAATTATTTATATTTGAAACTCATTTATGTAACCTTATTGAACACTTGTGCACATTTTGCATGTTTGGAACTTCAATTATTTACCTTATTCCAAGAGAGGTTTGATTAAGTAATGCAATTTGTTATTATTTTCACTACCACATCTTTGCATATCTTTGATAATAAATTAGAATTGTATATAAAAGTGGTGAATGCAACAACTATTATATAGAATTCTTAAAGGTTTGTAAAATTTTGGAACACTCATCCCTAAATCAATCCATACATGTAGAGACTCATACTCTGCACCACAAAAATAAACTACCAAAATCTCATCAAGCATGTGTGGCTTAAATTAGTACTAGAATATGATCAGTTACATTTGATGATGTATTTTCGAAGGAGACCTTTGAAAAACTCAACTCTTAACACTCATCTTAAATAATAAAGGTTATTAAGGAAGTAGAAGATCATATTACTAGTATTTGTGACATCCTATAGGATTTTATGTCCCACTATAGGCATTTTTTTATAAAACCCAATATTCATTCACCATGAGGGAAGCCACCCTTGAAAAATGGATTAAGTTTATTCCTTATAATCTAGTTAAAGCTCAACAACTATATTGATATAGACCTCTCTCCATTGTTGAGATCTAATATGTATATGGAAAAATGTACAATGATAAAGATTTTAAGGTTAAAGGATTTAAATATAAATTTAATCTAACTTTGTGAGATATTATTGTCTTTTATATACATAAAGTTTATCTTAAATATTTATAGGCTGACTCTCATGGAAAGATCATTAATAATTTAAATATTAGGTTTCTTCCCAAAACTATATATCCTTAGATTATTACTAACTAGAGATCAATAACCTTTCTTATTATCTCCTCCAAGATAATTGTTAAAGCTTTTGAGTTTAGGATTCAACATCTTACCTTCATTGTTTTTAGACCAAAAGAATAGACTTTAATTAAAGCTAAATTTATTATTTATAGTATTATTATGGTACATGAATGCGTGAATTGGGTGTGCACCTTAAAACAAAGGGAATTATTTAGGAAAATTGATTTAAAAAAGGTTTATAATTGTATATAAAATATTTTCATCATTACTATGTTAAAGGTCCTAGAGCTTGGGATAAATTTTGCATATACTATCCATATTATTTTCAAGGATGTTTCTTCCTATTTAAGCATCAATGGTAAAAAATGTAAATTTTTTGGATTATTCAAATCCATAATAAAAGGCTACCATCTCCCCGCTTCTCTTTACGTTTTATATTTTTAAGAGTTTCTGTTTTATATATTGAAGAGTTTAGTCACCTTCATAGGGATTATGATTCTAAAGGTCTTGTTAATTTTATATCTATCTGTAACTTTCATATTTATCAATTTATAAATTTTCACTTTGGTTATATTCCATTCCAGGATATATTTTAATAGAAGGATAAGATCTACAATACTATGACGTACATTTATGGTGATTACTTATAAATTTAGAAATTGAAGAGAAAAACTAATGTCCTATAGTAATTTAGACTCAATAAAATATTGTTTTACCAAATAATTATAATTTAATAATGCATGGGGAGATGTGAAAATTTTATGTTATCCTCTTTTCTTTAAAGATTCATGATGTCAATTATGTAGCTATGTTGTTATCAAAACTTAGAAAAGAATTGACTTATTGGCTTATTAAGGCCCACCCCATTTTAGATAAATTATATATCTAATATAAATATAACTTGTTTATTTACTCTCATGTCTAATACTTCACCTACTAGGCTAATGCGAGAGCTAGCTATTGAAGATCAAAAAATATCTATGTAGATACTATAAGAAAAACATTAGAGGGAAAATATGATCCATGGAGAGACTGGGGGCATAATTGTCATCAAGAATAAATTAGATTCATGAATTTATCTAATACTCAAAAGAGAGAGAATAACTTGTGTAAAATTAATCATGTAGTCTATTGATGTCCATGAAGCATAGAAAGTCTTGCTTAGACATTGTATCACTGGTGGGGGTTCTTATGGTAGAATAAAATTGAAAAAACTTGGTTTAAAGACATTCTCATTATCTCAATACCAATCATATTTTTTTTAATCTTTATTGATAAAATCATTTTATAAACTTTACAATTAATTGATCCTTTGTTGGTCCTAAAAGGAGACAAATTATAGATGGGGTTATCTATGAATGCTTGCTATCTTTTTAGTTTTTTACTAAAATTTAGATGTCATTCCATGATCATGCTTTATAAAAATTGGCCTTAATCATATTTTAATAGTGGAAGGACTAGAATTGGAGAGTGGAAAATCCTCTATCCCAGTATAAAAATAAACTAGGTTATCGATGGATTCCACCAATGTTAGTGCCCTATACAATGTTTAAATAACATCAAATCCTTTTTATCTTATTCTATGAGATTTTTCACTATGTGGTATTCCATTGTTGAACCCAAAAAATCTCAATTTTCTCAATGTATTTTATATCTTTGGATCCTTTTAAATGATATATTGGTGAATATGGGTATTTACAAAATTGAATTATAAGACTTTGGTAAAAATAGATTTCTCAAACACATATTATTATTTTTTATGTGAACTCAATAGGAATAAAGATAGATTAATGTTTCATTCAAAGCCTTTATATTGTAAATAATCACTCAAAATATACAACTTATTGGGTATATTTCCTTTTCCCCTTATATAATTCATGCAATTTTACATTTTGTTCACATTGAAATCTTATTTCAATTCTATAAAGACATATTTTATCCATGTAGTTTTTAATCTTGTGAAGATGGAAAAATATGTTAATACTATTAATAAAAAAAATTATTTTGTGAAATTAAATTCTAAAAATTCAATTTAAACTAGAGAAAGTGGCATATGAGGTGGATAACCTACACACTTTAATTGGCCATTGATGGAATGCCCCTTTTATTATAACTAGTGTTTCTCTAAAATGTCCCTAACATGACTCTTTAGAGAAATGGAAAGGACAAAGAGAAGGTTATTATATTAACCTATGGCACACATAGAGATATGTGTGGCTGACTTTTGGCTAACACAACCTTTTTCCTTATTATATCATGATTATCCATGTTTTCATTTTTTTAGTATGAATAACCTATGAAGTAACCATATCCTAAGTAGGGTTTATATAGGAGACAATGTTTAGTAATTGAGGATCATATTAAAAATTTAATTCTTATTAAATAGTTATATAGGTTTCCCCCTTGTAGTGGCTTAGTATTATATTTCCATTACTTTTTTCTATTTTCAACATTTGGCATGGATTTGTTCTATAACACTCTTATTATTATGATATATTATTATGGATCTAATTTTTATGTTTATATTTTTTCTTAATCTATTTAAGTTATTTTATTACAATTGGTATCATAACTTTGAACTAGGTATGTTATAATGCATCTTTTTAATATCTAGAATAGTGTTTTTTTGTGAATGGAAGGATAAAATAAACTTGTGCTTTTAAATAAATTCATTTTTATTATTAGTATATTATTTATTAATGGTTTTTATTTTAAGTTTGTATTTTTTTCACACCCTTACATGTAATATCAATCATTATATTCATATCGTCAAGATGATCATAATGGTATATGCCTCCAGTACACTTTTTTCTCGGCATGTTTTCACCCTTTTGCAAGACTAGCTATTGGATTCCTCTTGGATAGATGATTACACAATTATAATACTTTGGTATAATTTTTTTTACCCTAAACCCTAAGCTTAAATACAAAACCCTACACCATGTCTTTTTTTCATAGTTGGTCTATGAATTAGAGGCCCATGAAAAGTACCAACCAATGTAATACAAATGCCTAGAAAGGAATTAACAAAGTTATAAACTTCAAATATAAGGGTTTGTAGGTTGGTTATTAAACTCTATTTATAAGTGTAAAACTTTACCAGAAACATTTTTGGATGAAGTTAAAGGTGCCTTGGACACAATAAAATATGATTAGTGCAATGTCAATTTGACTTTCCCAACTACCAAGATGGCCTTAGATAATATTCTAACATCATCACTATTTAATAATAATATATGTGAGAAATTAGATTATCCCAACATCAATAATCTAGTTTCAAATATAGTTTTATCAAACATACTATCAAATGTAGACATGTTCATGTTCAATGGTTAGGATATGGGTACCTATATGAATCAAATCGATATTTTTTTTTATTACACCCCACATGTATAGAATATTATAATAGAATATGTTTTTTGGAATTGGAGACATTAATTTGGTATAGATGGTCATGCACTCAAATATAAATGATTGCCTTAATGTTACTTTGTCATTATTTCTTAATGAATTGTAGACGCAATACCATAAAATTTTAATAGAGACCTACTTCAATTAATTATAAAAAAACATGAATATTAAACATCATCACAGATTATATTTGGGTATTCATAAAATTATCCTTATATGTGGAAAACATTATAGAGGAAAACTTGAATGACCTATTCTTGGATGGGGTCAAAAATAGCATCTAAATTTATGTCCACTTGTTTTCAATCTAAGTTTAGTATGAGATTAAATGGATTTTGCACATAGGGTAAAGTAAAGAGACCTAATAAAAAGATGGTCATCTACTAATGAAAGGTATTGCATTACATTAACATAATCATTCTATCAGTCTATTGATAATTACCCCTCAATAAGTAGAAGAGAAAAAACAGGGTTATATTTCAAATATAATAGCATATATACAAAAGGACAGTAATGTTTTTAGAAGAAATTGTACTAAATTTAAGGTTATAATTAATAAATAGAGAATGAGGAAGTAGAATATGAGGTTTAATAAGAAAAAGGAAAGAATCAAGAGATACCCTACCAACTATCTTGTGTTATGCATAATTACAACCCAAAATAACTCAAAGTAGTGGGTTTTATAAATATTATTTAAAAGGTTACACTACTAATGAAATAATGGAGTAAACTTAACTTCATAAACATAAGTTGGAGGTATGTACTTGAACTATTTGTTATCAAGCTCCATAATTTAAGGTCATGAATTTAGATGGTGATAAATTAAATTTTTTAGGAAAATTCCATAGTACCAAAATCTACATGGATATCATAGTATATTAACTCATATGTTTTATATCACCATGGGAAGGGTAGAAATCATTTTAGGAGTCCAATGTCTAAAAAACTATAGATAAATTGAGTTAAAATTCTTTGAGTTTTTCAGTAGTTTTCATTATGAAGTTAAGATATTTGAACTATTTAGATTGTGTGGAAAGTATCCACCTCTAGTTAATTATCACCATATAAAAATACTAACAAAAATAAATAAAATGGATTTATATCATAATTATATTCATTTTAATTACAACCAAAAATATGTCTACATAGCCAGATTCATAAGGAATTATTGATAACTGCTTAGTAATTTATTTAACAATGTTGAAAGTACTACCACTAAAAATGGATAATGATCATGCAATTTAAATTATATCAAGGAGCCTACCACCAAATATTAGACATTAAATTTACCCACATTTATAAAATAGATATATTTAAAAGATGGTAAAAGAGATGTTGTAGGTTGTTAGTATCAAACATAGCCAAAGTGCATATTCATCTCTAGTGGCAATGGTGCACATGAATGTTCATATGTGGAAGTTGTGCCTTTATTATATAAAAATTATCAAGTAAATAATGAAATATAAGTTTCTTTTTCTATAATTGCTATAATTGATGATTTTATAGATGAGTTACATGGTAATGTATAGTTAAGGAAATTGGATCTTCACTTGGGTTACCATCAAAATTGATTCAAAAATGAATATATACATAAGACAAATTTTAAAAACTCATGAAGTCCATATGTTTTTTTATTAATGTCTTTTTGTCTCACAAATAGACCATATGTATTTCATTCTTTGACAAACACTATATTTCAAACTTTTATATGATTTTTTTTTCTTGTTATTCTTTGATAACATTGTAATACATAGTAAGACATGGGAGTCACACTTGAAGCATGCGAATCACAAACTAATAAAATTTAAATAACATAAAATTTACACAAAGCATTCCATGTGTGATACTATAGTGAAAGAGGTGGAGTACTTGGATCACATTATTTTACATAAATTTATAAAAGTGGTCTCTCAAAATATCAAGACCATTATAGAATGAAAAGTTTTAAAACCCTCTAGAACCTTTTGGTATTATAAGGGTTGATATATTCCTAACATCATTTCTTCAAAAATTATGAAATAATAATAAAAACACTTAAATTTTTTTTTAATAAGGACTCCTTCCAATATAATGAAGTATCCAACAAGGCATTTGATAAGCAACAAGTGGCCATGTGCACCACTTAGGTTATATATATCCTAGATTTTTTGAAAACCTTAATTATTGAATATGATGCACTGTGATATGTAATGGTGGATGTAATCATGTAGAAAGGATGACATGTTTCATTTGAGACTCATCAACTCAATGTTTAAAAAAATATTAAATCTTATCTACGAGAAGTATATGATGGTTACTCTTCATGTAGTCACATAATAGAGACCATATTTTCAATTGGAAAACATTTTAATATGGATAATGTAGTTTTATATGCACTATACATGAGGGATGAATCCAAAGAGGCATTTTTATACACAATATACATATCATAGATAGATTGGGTATATGAGGGAATATCCTAATGAGATAATGGCATTGATATATAGGTTCAAATTCAAAATATCCATGAATATTCTAGAGTAAAAAAAAATGGAAATGGAATTCTATCTTACACAAAGATATTTTTTGTGTGAAATAATTTTATCATTAAGAAAATATTTCTTATAAATCTCAATACATGTGTAGTAGTGGAATTCAAATTTATTGAAAACTAATCATAGAAGCAACAAAGATTTATTTTGTGGATGAATCGATGGAGATATCCATAAATTTATTACTAATTGAATGGTGTTTCATAAAAAAAGGGTGATACAATTTAGGAAATAGGACTTATGCAACACTTATCTGTTCCTAGCCAAAGGTAAGAGGAGTTTTATATGGATCTGGTAATAGTTTATCAAGTTGGAAGGAAAAAATGTCATCATCATAATTGCGAGAACTTTGAAAAAATATACATAGTTTTATGCTTTGTCACATCCACTTATACTAATTATAATATCATATGATTATTTAAATATAATTTAAAATCTATATTAGAACCCTAAAATAATAATAACAGATCGTGATATTATTTTTAATAATAAATTTTGGACTAATTTATTCTCATGTTTGGATACTTAATAGGCTCATAGGTAATCATATCAACCTCAATGTGATGGGGGAAAATAGGTGGTCAAAAATTTCCTAAATGGTTATCTCTATTATTTTGCATCGAATAAACATAGGGTATGGTTTCATTAGCTTTCAATATTAGAGTAATGGTATAAAAATTGCTTCTATACATTATCCAAAATGTTCCCATTTTTTTCATTGTATAAGTACTAACCACCATCGATCACCTAATACTTATGGGTATAGACAAGTGTTTGATATGTTAAATAACTCATTTAAAACCAATAAGAGTCATTAAATAATATAAGAGAGGAAATATAAATGGGATATAACTGGATGAAGTATCAAGAATATCAACACCACAATGAAAAAACATTTTGAAGGGAGAGATTGGGTATTTATATGCCTAAAACTGGAAAAGATTTTTTTGTTGAAGAAACATATAAAGGATGATAAAATTTGTCCATGTATATCAAATCCTACAAAAAGTTCATAGTGTTGCATACAAGCTAGAGATAGCTTTGTCTGCTACATACATCTAATATTTTTTGTCTTCTATTTGTAAAAGATAATTAGATAGAGAGTATCCTATGAGAATAATTTACAAGACTTGGATGAGGTGGGCAAAGACATTATGTAATATAAGGATATCCTTTAGACATATACTTAGAAGTTGTGAGTAAGGAAGATTAAGGAGTATTTGATCAAGTGGAAAAACCTGGTTAACGAGTAACATGGGAGAAAGAAGTAGTTCTAAAAAAGTATCTAGTGTTAGTAAATATTGAGGAAAACATTATTTTGAATGGGAGGGGAATGTTATTAACTTAACCTATGAATATATAGAGATATGTGTGATTGAATTGTCACCACCATAACCTTTTACCTTATCATATCATAATTATCTATGTTTTCATATTTTTAGTCTGGTCGACCTATGGATTAACCTTTGCCTAAGTAAGATATATAATATGTAGTGGTTAATAATTAAGAATCATATTAAATGTTTTTTTCATATTTCATGGTTGTGGAAATTTTTCCCCTCAAAGTGGTTTAGTCTTATATTTATAGTGTTCTACATTGTTGTCAACTTTAGTATGAATATTCTTTGTTTTTATATTAAGATTGTAAACATATTGTCATTTATTTGTTCTCAATATTTATATTTACATTCATTATTGTTAATTATCTTGATCTATCTAAGTAAATTCAATATAGGGGAGAAGTTTGAGGTTAGTAAAATTGTCTTAGCCATTCTAAAAAACTTATTTATCCTCTCCCCTAGCACTCACCAGTGGGTGGGCATAGAGGTTGGCCATGCTCATAGTATGGAGATTATGGTTCATTCAATCAAGTATTACAAGGCAAAATTCCACAACTTAATTTATTTATCTCTTCTCTTAGGTCCCTATTCATAAAGTAAGAGGAATAAAAAATGAATAGTATGACCACTAAAAACCCATTCCTAACACTATTCATCTTTATGGTGTGGTTGGTTGGGGGAATACTGTTGAGAGTATGTTGCTTCCTTGTTCACTTTTGGCTGGTTTAGTCATACTAGTTACCTAATTTGAAATAGTAAATATTTTTTTTATAGTTATTTGTGTACTTAGCACTTAGTTATGGATAGATGGATTTTTATAACTAGTTGTTGCCCCAATAGGTGCAAGTTATGTTAGTAGATATTTTTAATCAATTTGGTTTTTTATTTTTATTTTTTATGCAAGTATGTGTTATGTGGTGGACTTGTATTAATGAACAAAAAAAGATCCTTAGTTTATTTTGTTGGGTTTATTTATAGAGGTATCATTTCTATAGATGTTATGGTAAAGGTTTTCTATTGAGCCTTATTTCCACTTATTTTATGTGTTACATATCTATTATATTTCTTTTTTTAATAGTGATTGAATGTAAATACAAGGAAGATATGCAAGTCATTCAATGAATGCAATCTTAATACTATAGATAAGGTCAATCCTTGATGATATGTGTCATCAATATAAATTGTTGCCTTTTTTAGAATAATTCACTATGCATTATGTATAGTTAGATCCCCATGCCTTTAAGAGGGAATCTTGTAATGATTACTCCTTTCTATAGTTGAAATTTTTAGTTGTGTTAGATTATTAATATCCCATGGGAAATCATAGTATGTATGGATGGAAACAACAATATATATGGGTAATGTTTATGGTCTTGAATGCTAATTATCCATAACATATTTCTTCTTTGCATAGTAGTAATGTTGAATCTAATTGAGTGTGGTTGTGGTTCTAAGATTCCACCTCATGTTTTCTCAAGTATGATATGCATATTAAAATTATAAACTTTAAACATTTTAGCATTTTTTATTATGTAATGTATCCAAGTCGATAGCTACAGAAAAAAATGTTGATATTTTGAATGATTATTGTTATTAAAAAGAAATAAAGAATTATATTCTTGACATGATTGAATTCATTTATTCTTTTGTTTGATCCACATTCCTAATGTTAGTCAATAAATTTATGAACTACATTTGTTGTGTGGTGCATCCTTCATGACAAAATTTGTGTCAAATGTTACAATTATGTAAAATGTATTCCTTGATGTGTGAACAAATTATTTTCATGCATGCATTGGTATGTCATTCAAAGGGAGAAGCTGACCCCATGTCCCCAACAAGAATAATTGAAACATTCAATGAGAATCATAGGTTTTTTTCAACCATGGAGCTTTAGGTCAATAGCTCTACAAAGGAGAAAATATGTTTGAGTTTCAACTATAGGGTTTTTGTGCTCAAGACCCTTATAACAACAACAATATATCACAATCAGTCCTTCCCATTATCCATTGATGTACTATGAAAATGATATTGTGGATTCCTTCTACTCCTTAAATCTATATTTAAATTCTAAAATGAAAACCAAAAATATATTTATACTCTAGATTTTGAGTATGAAAAAAATGTATCTAAAGGGTAAGTGCATGGAGTTATGAGATAATTCTGTGGACATTTTTGGCAATGCAATAACATTATTAAATAACACGGTCACATTATTTACATTACTGATCATTAATTATGAATCCATAATGTGATTACGTTAATAATGAGATTGTTTTACTAGTGTAACTAAAAAATAGAAACCAAAATTTGAATGCAAGATTCCTCATTTTGCATTTGAGTATTATTTATTTCCTACATGTTTCCTTTATGTGATCACATTTTGGGTGAGATAGTATAAATATTGATATAATTTATCCTAGCAATACACTAATCAAGGATTCCATAACATATAAGAGGTGAGTGGTAAAAAACTATACTTGTTAACCCTAGATTTTAGTAATTTTTAGTTATTTTCATTGTTTAATTGGTAATTTATTTATTTTGAACAACCCATCCTACTAACCCTCCTATTTTTCTTCCTAACCATACATATAACCCTCTTTTCCCTCCTACTAACCCTCCACCTAATCCTCAATATAACCCTCTTGTTCCTCTTCCTAACCCTCCACCTAACCCTCTTATAGTTCAATAGAATCCCCTAGGTAGTCAGTAGAATATAGTTCACCACATTGTGGGAAATAAAATTGAAATTAAATAATTAATTGGGAGAATGAAGGATACCACTTCCACCAACACCCACCACACCTATCTAGCCAATTCTATAGAGACATTAACAGGTCAAATTGATTCTATAATGAGTGAAATTGATAAATGGACTTTATATTAGGATAGTTTTAGGGTTTATTATACTGACAAATTTTTACCACTTGAGGTCAAGAATAAATACATATCAAAACCTTCCATTTTCACCTTATTCATTGACACAGATACTAATGCACCATTTGTGGTAACTGTTAAACATTTTCCAATCCATCCCTTCCAACATAATTTCATCATAGCCAATTTTTGGGACTAATGGTGGATGGTGCTTGTTTATCCACTATGTATCAACCATGAAGTCCCATTGAATTTTTTGAGGAAACTCTAATATGAGATTATCTTCAGTGAGATTCCAAAATATTTTAATTATGGTGAGTTTTAGGGCCAAGGGAAAGGCTATGCATATGATCAACTAGATGCACACCATGCACTTAATCAACCTGTAAATATTAATATCCAAAAGCCAATTAAGACTAAGATCCCCTCTATAGTTTAAATACACTATGCATGTAATTAATTTTCTCACTGATACACTTATTTAGCAGATGAGTAGGCTCTCATAGACTGATACTAGAGATAGACCACCTAGTGTGCATATGCAACCCAATCCTTGTAGTTATTATGGAGCTATGTAAACTAGACCTTATGATGATGATGACACTGGTGGTTCAAAAGTCTTGGATAATATACTTATGAGTGATGATTTTTTGGCATGCATATGTTGTGTGCAGACATTAGCCACTACATATATGTAAGTATATTATATATAAATGTCATGTTAATTTTAATTTATATCTATAAATTTAATTTAGATAATAATTAATTTACATAAAAAGTGAGTAATATATATGTCATTTTTTATGTCCCACGATATGATGGTGCCTTCATTGTTACAGTCAACATTTGACGCATTTGATTTGATGTATCTGTTGCTTACATTTCCAGATCTAGCTAGTATCCCATCCACTACTAAATTTGTCTCTATTAATATGACACATTTTACTCATATAGAGGTAAAAGTTTGAGTTAATCTTATGCTCTATGTAAATTTAGTCTTTGTATATTTCCCATATAAGTTTAAGTTAATTCTATCTATCAAGGATCTTGATGCATAGGTTCTAATGATATTCCATAATATGTATGAAAAAATACACTTACCTTTTCTAAATACCTTGCTGTGATATTTTCTTATCCTTCTTTGTCTTCTGTCTCCAACCTCTTTATCTCTTTGATCACATTCCATTCACTAGGTCTTTATTATTCACTCTTACCTACTCAATAGATATTAAGCCTCCTTTTATTCACTTAATCCTCATTTTCTTCTTGAATTAATTTTACTAATCAACTAACTCTAAAATATTTACTTTTAACATAAAACTCTTCTGTTTATACTTTGTTTTCATGTTATCTTTCTTTATTTGTGCTCTATTCTTGACAATATTCTTAAGTGTTTTCATAGGTTTTCATGCTAATTTGATTTTGTACTTAGAAAAAACTCATAATACCATATACCTACTTAATTAATTCTAATTACATACCTCTATCCATTCCACATAAGCCCCAAAACTTTAACTCTTCACTTAACTCTTCTTTCCTTTTTGACACCTTCCTTCTACTAGCCCTTTTTCGAGGCAAACCTCCTTGTTATAAATAAACTAAAAATATCCCAACCTAAATAAACCCACATTAATATACCCCTTTATATCACATATATCCATAGAAACTTTCATAATTTAACTTTATTTGGAGAACATCTAACTCAACACCCCTCATGACTAATTACGTCTCTTAAGCCTAATTCAAGGCTACTGACTATGAAACCATACCATATAGACTAAAATTAATATTAAACCTTAAAAATACTCTTCCTAATATATAAAAACACCTATCCACAAATTTTAATGACTTTTCATTATTTAAATCACTTGTTATCTAATTTTCTAGTTTCAAACCATAACTTGTGTTGTCTCAGTCCTGCACCTACTCAAGAGGATAATAAATGATATATAATAATATTTTGACCCTTATCAAAGATTATAAGGATTTAAATGGCTCTACCCTTACTCCACACATATTATCAAACTATTACTTTTCCTTTATCAATACTAATCACTCCCAACACATAGTTTTATAGAATGTTATACCCCTCCAACATTATTATGTTAATGAATAGGAGAGAATAAACCATTAAGACACTTTACCTTAATTTGATATAAATACAAAGAATAAAAACCATGGAAAAAAATATCCCATAATGTTAACTATACGTTAAATCCTCAACTCTATTTATAATAACTCTATATGATCTTTCTTTATGACTATGCAAACTCAGAATTGTTACTAATTGGACTATATATATTATTCCCTTGTCTTTTTAATTATATATATATTATTGAGACATTAAATTTTTTTAAATTCATTTCATATATATCTTTTATCCCTTAATCATCTTTCAATCATTTATAATTACACTTCAAACTAAATATGTTCTCCTCTTTCTACTATGACTAAAGATAAAGTATTGAAACTTGGGTTTCACCACATTAAACCTATAGAATACTTGATTAAATATTATATAAATAGAGATATAAACACCATATAATTTATCAAAAACTGCTAGACACTTATTTACATTTTACTCTATCCAACGAAGCTTTACAAGTAAGGACAAAGTTCTTGATATTTCTCTTATTCCTTTTCTATCCCTAACTCTGCCTTCTCAAAGTGATACTATTCTTTCCACCTCCTAATATTCCACTCAAAATTATTACATGTATTATAATTTTTATATTACCTCCAACATGCAAGCTCAAATATTTGAGCCTTCCACTAACCTCTTGAGAATCAAAAATATATTTATGACCATGAAATTGCATTAAGTGCATCTGTAAATTAATTTTTATTTTAGTTTAAAATTAATTTATTAAAATTTGGTTGAATGTATTTTATTTTAATTTTGTAATAATACGTGTATCTAAATAGGTTTAGTTGTAAGCAAGCTATGAATGTATGACCCATAGTTAGACCTTGGAGCAATATAAGGCATTAAAAGGATATGCATCTACCAGTAGGGTATCCTAGGGAGAATCTTCTTCGAGGAAGGAAAAGAGAGGGAGGCTATTTGATGAATAGGATTTCTTACATGATATTGTTTTTTTATATGCCTATATGAAAATTAGCACATTTTTGTCATTGTATATGCATATATGACATTCACCCAAAATTAGATACTACGTTGGTAAAATGTAATTGTTTCTATGCCTATCATAGCAATCTATGTATTATTAACATTATATACATGTGCCTGTATTGTAACCCTATCATGGTAATATATCTAATTTATATTAAATTTTAATTTAAAATGTTATTTTATAGTGTTGTTTTGATCTTTCAAACTATTATCGATCGGATCTCATATTTAATTTTGTACACAAATGAGGATTAAAAAATTGTTCTTTTCAATGCTATAAATCTTGGATCTCCCATATTTTTTTAAATTAAAGTTTTTATTTTATTGTGTGTAATGGAAATGACTAATTACACTCTTATCTATTTCATATTTGACATCACCCATTTACAACTTTTCAATTGATCATTAACATAATTTTATTTCACTCAAAACCCATACCCAATCATAATGTAAAGAAATAAAATCACTCATAAATCCTTGTAAATTTCTCACTCAGATACCTATACCTACAAGTTACCTAATCTTTCACCTTCACCTAGTTCTAATGCCTTTTTGACTTGCTTTTCTTGAAACTAGGCCTACTACTTGTATGCATTCTATGATTCTTGTTCCTTTATATTTTCCTTCATCTCTCGAGTAATCTCTATCAATACCTCTTCTATACCCAAATGCTTTTGGTGACCATGTACATGGTCTACTTCTTCATCTTTGCAACTTTATCTTTGCCAAACTTGCAAGATGAACTTTTCTCTAACCTTTAATATAATGTATTTAGTCTAATAAAATTAAACCTTACTTAATTGTAACAAAATAACTCATGAGACAATGATCCATCTTTGGCCAAAACCCTTTATAATCCCCTAATACCACCTAATGCATATTTTGCTCTTATATGTTTAAAAAGGCTATGAAATTCCTATTCATATACTCTAAGATCATTAATAATTCCAAGATCACTTCTCCATCCTTGTTCTCAACTCAATTCAAAATCCACTCTCAAATAATCTTCTTTTAAACTAGTGAATTATTCATTAGGTCTGCGCTTAACTGGTCACCAATCTCTTAGATCTACTCTTTTTATTTTGAACAATATTCTTTAAGACACTTTGGATAGGTCTTAGGAAAAATCAGGGATTTATTTAGGTGTCAAAAATTAAAATAAATCAACTAACTATAGGTCTCTAAGAGATGAGCTCTCATTCTCAAATTTTATCTTTTTAAGATTTTAGGTCTCTAAACCTAGTTTTTACTCCAATAGGTCAACTTATTAAAATGGAGTTTTTAGCTCTTAATAATTATATTTTTAGTATTTTTTTGGAAATTTTAACATGTTTAACCCTTACCCAAGTTTATATAACTAAAATCAACCAAAAATTCATTTTGCCTTATGCATAACTTTCTAAAAATGGTCTTCTATAGGTGTGCATAAAAACATTCCTCTGTACCTAAAATTTCAAACCTTTTGTCAACCAAATTATACTTGGACTAAGTTATAAAATCTATTCCCCATTTGTTCATAAAGTTTAAGACCTTATTGTTCATTTTTTTGAGTTTTATAGGTGTTTTACTCATGAAACTCTTACTTCAAATTTACTCAAAATTTATATAGGATGATAGCTTAACTAAGACTATTGTAAACATAAATTATAAATGTATTTGGTTTTTGATACTAGTTTATGACCCTCTAACACCTCACTCATTCAACACATTGAACACCTCACTTATGATATTCTATTGATTTCTAGGCATGTCCCTTAAGGCTGTTAGGCCTCCTATAACTAATCTTTGACAATTGGTATTTAAATATATCACAAACCTATTACAAAATCAAAATAAACTTGAAAACCTAAAATAAAATTTCATACAAAAGTGGGTGAGAAAAGGGAGATGAGCATGAAAATATTGACAACAAATATTGTCAAAGTTTAAGTTATGGTTGTAGAACTATTTTTATGATACTTCTTGAAAAAAATAACATTAAAAAAATGTATGGGATGAGTTTGAAATATAATAATAGGTTATTAGACTCACATCAGGCCTGATCAACAAACCCACCACCCATTCTAGCCTCAAGACTGCCCTTCCCAATACAAGAAAAATTCAAATTTTTATCCAAAGTTAAAACATGCATAAAATGAAACATGTAAGTCATTTTTAAGAACTATAAAATCCATACACTACCTATTTAAACACTATAATATCATCCCAAAACACTCAATTAGAACCTTTAAGACTAATTCATTGGACAAGTTGCAATGATGGGTCCAAAAATGCAACCTTTTGGCATTGAACAAGCAACTTCTTGTGCTCAAACTACCATTTCTACCTTTGGGACCTCCACTTAATAATTTATTGATTTAATCAAATTTAAATAGTCAAATTACATTTATCACACTTCCATAATGTTCAAATCATATTGAAAGTGTATTTTTACTACCATTTGTGAGCATAAAACCACTGATAACAAATGTTGTCAAAGTTCAAGTTACAGTTGAAAAATTATCATCCTAATACTTATTGACCAAAAACTAACACTACCAACATGTCCAAAGCATGGATAATGTATATTAATAGGTTCTCAGCCTCCCATTAGGTCTGATCGACAAAACCACCACCAATTTTGGCTTCAAGAATGCCCTTCCTAATATACGAAAAATGTAATTTTTTAGCCTAAGATCAAATATACATAAAATAAAATTTGTAAGTCATTTATGTGAAACATTAGATACCTCCCCTACCTATTTAATGCCTCTAGTTTCAACCTAGATCAATAATTCATATCCTTTAAGAGTAATTTATTGGACAAGTTGTAGTGACGGGTGCAAAAATACAACATTTTGGGATTGAACAAGCAACTTCTTGAAATCCAACTGACATTTCTACCTTTAGGACCTAAAATTAAGAATATATCACTTTGATCACATCCATATAGTAAAATTACATATTATCACATCACCATGATGATAAAATCCACCTATAAGTGTATTTTCACTACTATTTAGGATTGTTGAAACACTGACAATAAATATTGTCAAAGTTTAAGTTGTGGTTGCATAATTATTGTTTCAATGCTTCCGACCAAAAAATAACATTGAAAACACATCCAAAGGGGTTTATAATGTATAGGTATAGGTTCTTGGCCTCTCATTAGACCTAATCAACAAACCCACCACCCATTCTAGCCTCAAGAATGTCCTTCCCAATACAGAAAAAATGTAATTTTTTAGCCTAAGTTTAAACACACATAAAATAAAGCCTGTAAGTCATTTATGTGAACCATGAGTTAAATCCCATGCATTTTTAATCCCTCTTAACTTAAGCTAGAGAACTCAAATGGAACCTTCAAGAGAAATCCATTAGATAATTTACAATGATGGGTACAAAAATGTAACTTTTTTGCATTGAACAAGCAACTTCTTGAGCTCCAACTACCATTTCTACATTAGGGACCTAAACCTAAGAATATATCACTTAAATCACACACACACACACACACACACACACACACACACACACACACACACACACACACATGTACACATGCACACATGCACGCACGCACGTACACACACACAGACACACATATATGTTATCACACTACTATAATGTTTAAATCCACCTGAAAGTGCATTTTCACTACCATTCAAAAGTGTAAAAACACTAACAATAAATATTGTCAAAGTTTAAGTTGTGGTTGTAAAAGTGTGGTTATAATGCTTCCTGACTGAAAAAGGACCCTATCAACATGTCCAAGGTTGAGGATAGTGTCTAGGAATAGGTTTTTATCAATTCATTAGGTGTGATTGACAAAATTACCACCCATTTTAGCCTCAAGAATGCCCTTCCCAATACAAGAAAAATGAAACTTTTTAGCCCAAGTTTAAACATGCATAAAACAAAACCTGTAAATCATTTTTGTGAATTGTTAGATTTTTACCCTAACTATTTAAGCCCTATAATCACAATCTAGATTACTCAGGTATAACCTTCAATAGAAATCCATTGGACAAGTTGCACTGATAAATCTAAAAAAGTACCTTTTTGGCCTTTAACAAGCAAATTCTTGAGCTTCAACTATCATTTTTGCCTTTGGGACCTCCACCATAGAATCTATTTCTTCAATCACATCTAACTTTAACTTCTCTTAACTTGAAGTATAAATAATTCTCTACTAAGATTTCCAACCACTTGAAGGTAGAGGCTTATCTGGCACCACTAACCTCCAAAAATTTGTTAGTAAGTAATTAAAAATCAGAATCATATGTACTACCTCTAAAATAGAAAATATTTGGTAAAATTGATTACATATACATTTGACAAGTCAAAATACCTATGTATTTCATTCTAAAAAACCACTATGATCTTCTCTAACCTTGATAGTATCAATAATAGCTTCATGGTTTGACTCCTAAATTTTCCATAGTATCTTATTTAATAGCCTCCAATGATATTTTTGTAATTGAATATTCATTGCAATGATCAAATTTGAATAATGTGGTATCTTTCTATGCATTTTAAACTCTTTAAAAAACCATTGGTCTGAACTTTCTATAAGATATCATCAAAATCAAGTTCTAGTGACTACCACTGACCAAGTGGGATAGTTAACATTTTCTCCATCTATAACTAGGGAACTCAATTTTTTCTTTCTCTCTATACACTAACACAAGTAGTAATCAGCACCCTTTTAATTATACTCATCTATAATAACTACAAAAACATGATCTATTTCACAAAAAATAATTTTTACTGATAATCTGAAGATATATAATGAAAATAAATTGTACATAATGAAAATATTGTAACTTGCTCCACTAGATCAGATACATGGTCAAAGTCATCTGATGATGCCATATTTATAAGTTGTAATGATTTTAAAACTTGATGTGTTGATTATAATTAGAGGTTTTTAACTCCAATCATCCACCCACTCTTGGGACTCATACTCATTCCAAATAAAGTCCATGCATGTAGAACAAAAACATGCCAAGTGTCTCATATGAAAAACCCAAGATCATGCATTTAAGATATGAAATGATTGGAGGTTACTTGAACTTGGTAGAGTCATACAATCCTCATACTTTTCTAAGTTTTCTTCCTCCAATAACCAAAAATGTCTATGAATAGTAGAATTTGGTTAAGCACCATGACACATGTTCTCGTTGCACCATTGAACCATATTTTTTCCATTTTTCAAATGAACACCCTCTTCAAATTTTATCTCCTCCCTTGTAATATCTCTTTTTCCATAGGATCCATCACCATCATGATCTTTTTTTCCATGGTCAGCCTTAGTGAAACTCCAGATATGTTCTACACTAGTGGTAACATACATCCTGCTCAACTAATAAAAGATTTGTGTATTTTTAAATTGTAATATGCAATTATCCGACCAAATGTAATGTTGATTGAAAGTAATGTTATTCTAACTTAACTATTTATATAACTTCTAAAAACAACATTACACACACTCTAAACAATGTGACTGGTCATCATTGATATATAAATGGTACTCTCTTAATATTTCTATTATTTCTTTGTACTATCAAGTACATTCATGAATATGAATTTTTTTGATGAGTTGTAATATTGTGATTGAAATTTCAACTAGGATTTTAATGTGTAATTTTCATGAAATTCAACTAATGAAACAATTGAACTAAGTGATAATGTATCCTTTCTTATCTTGAAATATTCATCCAACCATCTAGCCATGTGTGTATGCCTTGCATACTCATAAACTATTTTCTTCCTAAATTTAACCAAAAATTTATAAATAGGTATCTTTTTTGTAACAAGCTCACACATTTTAGATTCTTTTCCATCTATTACTTGATAAGTTGTTGATTTATATTTTATTAAGCCAACTAATTCTTGTAAAATTTCACTTATAATCTCCTCATGGATATATTTTTAAATTTTGGTAATCCACCACAAATATTTTAATTTTCATTTAAACAAGATCTGTTATAAAATAATTATCCATCTGGTCTTTTGTAAAAGATTTTTGGAATAAATTCTTTGGCTAGATTTGGTGGTAATTCAATGCCACACTCCTAAAAAATGTTTGTATTATGTAAAGTACAATTAATATGGTGAAAAGCATCATAGTTAATTGAAAATTCAACATGTTACCTATAATAACAAGTGGTGCATGTGTGATTTATTTTTACATAAAAAGGTTTGACCATCTCAAAATATCTTTGATAAATAGAATTTTATAGATATTTTTCTAAAAATTTAGAGTACAATTGTGTTTGATTCATATCTAATAAATGTTTTAGATGTGTTTCACAGTTTCAATAACCAAATCTTCTTTTCAAAATTAAGCAACTATTTGACAGTATCGGTTATAACCTTGTCCATTTATGGAAGTATATTAGAGAATGCCCAAAGCTCATTGGTATTAGGTTCATTAAGTCTTTAACATATTTTAATTTATTTCATTAATGTTTTTCTATTTATATTAATTGTTTGACTTGTTTTTGAAAGCATCCATTTTTTCCTTATTTGGTCACTTACTGCACAAGTTATAAGTATACATCATGCAACATTACAATCTTGGGTACATGATTTTGGGCTTACAGTATGATATGCAAGATGTAGATTTTCAAATTTTTTTTTTTTTTCATGATCCATGCTAGATGTTCTTAGTCTTAATATGTATATTATTGGTCTCATCTTAATCAATTTTATCAATAAAACAAATAATTGACATCTTTGACTATCATAATCCAAATTACAAATGAAATTATTCCAAATTTGTTGAGCTAGTCTTTTTGAATGAATATGAGACATTTTTTATGCACTAGTTCTAAATTATTAGAGGTGTTGTTAATGGTGGAATTTGATGAAAGGGTGTTTCAAAATCATTATTACTTTCATTAGTTAGAGGTGGGATGACATTTTACTCATTGTTTATTTCTTAATTATATGTTTCTATGAAATTTTATTGATTTTTAATTTCATCATTATTTGTTTCCATCAAATTTTCATCATTCATGCGAATGAAACATCATACATAGACTCATCATCAATAACAAAAAAAACTTAGAACTTTGAATGTAAAATTCCAACATTATCTAATTAATTATTATCAATTTCATTATTATTCATTTAATTATGGTTAATTTCATCATTATTAAATACATTATTGTCAATTTCATCATTTTTTAATTCATTATTATCAATTAGATCATTATTTATGGCTTTTGTTCATCAAAATTAAGGTTTATACCTTGTCTACCATGAAATTTTATCAATCATATCTTGTGTTTCTCTCTCAAATATTCTTATTCCTCTGATGTTTTATTCTTTAACATCTTCCTTTCTTCAAATATGATCTATCACCCATCAAGGATGATTTATAGCTTCACAATGGTGGGGTCAAAAGTACATAGGTCCCGTAGGTTCCATAGAAAATGTTTGAGTGGACAAAATTATCGAATTGGGTTAAAAATAGATGTTGAAAAGTAAGCTTAGTCTATAATAATAATAACATGATCATGTTATGAAATAATGTGACCATGTTATGAAATAATGTGACCACATTATGAAATAACATGATCGCATTTTTCTTAATACTAGGTTCTACTTCAACATAGACATTGAGTAGTAAGTTTTGTGTATATTAAGAATAACATGATCATGTTATTCAATAATGTGATCGTGTTATTCTTAATACTTGGTTGGGGTTAAACATAGACATTGAGATGTGAGTTTTATCTATACTAAGAATAACATGATTGTGTTATTTAATAACATGTTCATATTATACTTAATATAGAATA
This sequence comes from Torreya grandis, assembly GCA_037957365.1. Taxonomy (NCBI): domain Eukaryota; kingdom Viridiplantae; phylum Streptophyta; class Pinopsida; order Cupressales; family Taxaceae; genus Torreya; species Torreya grandis. Next base: position 1,317,157 of record JARHVA010000256.1, on the reverse strand, counting down.
GGGATTAGGGATTAGGGATTAAGGCATTAGTGAATAGGTTTTAGAGATTAGGGATTAGGGCTTACGATTTATGTTTTAGGGTTTAGGGATTAGGTCATAAGGGTTTAGGTCTAAGTGTGTATATAAGGCCTAATTTCTCTATGCCATGCGAACCTAATTCTTACTACAAAGGATTGTAACTAGAACTAAATCGATCAATACATATGGAAAGTTTATGGTTTACAATTTAGGGTATAGTGTTTAGGGCTTAAGATGTAGGGCTCAGGTTTAGGGTACATAGGTTCAATCACAAAGATAATTCTTAGTTTAAATGATGTTAATTTAGGCTAAAATTATTGGTCTAGGGTTTAAAGAGTTTATATTTATGGTTTAGAGTTTAGGGATTATGAAATTTAAGGATTAAGGATTAGGGTATAGTTTTTAGGATATATAAGGTAAAATAATGAAGGTGTTTGGGGAAAATTTGAGCTCCTTAAACTTATATATGAGTAAAGAATGTGATTTTGGGATCAATTAACCCCCACATCATCACATATTGATCCAATTAATTTAATTATGGTTTAATGAGTGATGTGATTTTGACCAAGTTAATCCATATGAACCTAATTCTTACTATATATAAAAGATGTTAATTAGGGATAAATCTATTAGTTTAGAGTTTAGGGTCTACAATTTAAAGGATTTGGGATTTAGGGATTATGGTTTCAAGTTTAAGGTAAATGGTACAGGCTTTAGGTTTAAAGTTAAATGGTATAGATTTTAGGGTTTAAGATATAAAATATAGAGTCTAATCACTAAGGTAATTGAAGAAAATTTGAGCTACTTGTTCACCTATTTGTGACAAGTACTTTCATGTTTGTAGTTTTGATAAAAGTAGGGTCAATTAAGCCATACATGTTGCATACATGTTGTACAATCGATTAAACCATAAATTTGGTTTAAGGGCTCAATTTTTCCCAAATCACACCCCTAATAAAATAGTGAAGGTGATTGCAGAAAAGTTGAGCTCCTTAAACTTATATCTCTGAGTAAAGAATGTGATTTTGGGGTCAATTAACCCCCACATCATCACATATTGATCCAATTAATTTAATTATGGTTTAATGAGTGATGTAATTTTGACCAAGTTAATCCCTATGAACCTAATTCTTACTATAAATAAAAGTTGTTAATTAGGGCTAAATTTATTGGTTTAGAGTTTAGGGTCTACAATTTAAAGGATTTGGGATTTAAGGATTATGGTTTCAAGTTTAAGGTAAATGGTACAGGGTTTAGCATTAAATTTAAATGGTATAGAGTTTAGGGTTTACGATATCAAATATAGAGTCTAATCACTAAGGTAATTGAAGAAAATTTGAGCTACTTGTCCACCTATTTGTGACAATTACTTTCATGTTTGTAGTTTTGATAAAAGTAGGGTCAGTTAAGCCATACATGATGCATACATGTTGTACAATTGATTGAACCATAAATTTGGTTCGAGGGCTCAATTTTGCCCAAATCACACCCCTAATTGCATAAATTAAGTAATTAGATCAATTCATGATATAATCAAACATAATTTTACCCCAAATCATATCTTTCTCTTGAAGGGTTTCAAATTAGCCTCAAATGCCTCCTTGATTAAATGAAACAACTCTTTGGTTAATTATATATGACATGAAATTAGGGTTAATTTCATTGTAAATCATATTAAATATATAATTTAAAATATTTTCATGTGGCTCATTTTGACCTTGGTTACCTCCACAATTCAACTAATTGACATTTGCATTCATTAGGTGATGACTTCAAGTTTAGTGAGCTCAAAAACACATTCTATGCATGTAGAACTTGCATATAAAGAAATAATTTTTCTTTGTTTCAATTGAGGTAATGAAATTGCAGTTGATCAATCCCCAAATCACATTTTATATTCATGTAATTAGGTTGAAGGGGCTCAAAATAGCCTTAATTTATTTTAGATTCACAACTAGATTGGTACAGTAAAGGTTATGTTTTGGCTATATGTTTAAAAAATCCATTATATGACATATCATGATAAATTAAGTTATATTATAAAATGTATAATGAGTTACACCTTAAAACTAAATGATTATAAGTAGTCAAGTCAACACACAAAAATGGCAATTTTTTTTTGAAGTCTAATATGATACCACAACACCTTAATTTAATATACAAAGTTAGGGACCTTACCTATATTAAAATAAATAACATCACTATTAAGGATCTCAATAACATAGAAGATTGTATATAACATTTGAGGTAAAGAGCAAATTTTGGTTTTTGGGTGTTATGAATATATAACATGATCATGTTAGTAACATGATCATATTATTAAGTAATGCAATTTCATTACTAACATGGTTAATAATGTGTTCGTGTTAATACCATGATCATCTTAGTAACGTGATCATGCTAATTGAATTTGAATTTAAAAATTACACCTTTAGCTCAAGAATGGCTTGGATTCTGGAGCCAAAGACTTGGACCTATCAATCTACAACTAAGTTTGAGAGTTCTAAAAAATAAAATAAAATTCAACTTCAATTCCCAAATACACTATGAATTTCAACATTAAAATTCAAAAAATTAATAATATCATGATGAGCATGCTTTCATCTTTCGAAAAATATGATTTTTATAATGTTTTGACTAATTTCAGGTTTCAAACTATGTTGATTTCTAACCATACCTTTTTTATGCCACTACATGCTACATATATACATTCTTATACATGTTCTTGTAAATTTTTTTCATTGATCTAAGTGATATAAAATTTATATGGTCACAAATTAGGATTATTTCTACACACATTCAAAAAGAAACTAATTTTCATTTTTTTAGGTAGTTAGGCACACTACACAGATGACTATCCATGTTTTTATTAGTTTTATGGATCTATTTACTTTCAAAATTCATAAAAAAAGTATTCATTGAAAAATATAAAATAATATAGGTCATAAACTATAATATCTTATCTAAATTATCCCCTAAGGTTTTTAAATAATATTAAATGTTGCTAAAAAAATGGTGCATCACATGGCCATCTATCTACTATGATTTCTAAAAAAAATAGGAATTCTTCTTCAAATTTTAGATGTTTGACTTAGTTATACTTAACAAATTTCTAAAATAAATAGTGTTTTAGAAACTAGACTCAAAATTCTATACTTTATGTTGTTACACCATATTTAAATTTGGAGTGTAGATATCTCAAACTATCTATAGAAGTTTAGATTTTTGAAACTTCAAGAAAATTATGTCCACAGGTAGGCCACTTTTTGTCCCCCCAACTTTGTGCACTTATCCTAAAAACTTAATTATGTATTGTCTATACATCGCTCCATATATTTATGTAATAAAAATGATGATGAAAATGTTCCTAGATGTACACGTGATTACTCAAAGTGTTTCTTGGGTTTTCAATAAACCAATTAAGATTTAACAAACATTTTTTTAATGATCACCATCATTTTTATTCTTTAATAAAACTGATTAACAAACCTTAACTTTTTTTCATCTTATATAAATTTTACACCTAATAGGTACATATTATTTGTATAGATTAAATAGACATTTTATTAAGCTTTCCAACTTATCAATTTTCACCCATTAGATATAGACTTTTCTTAAACTTTCCCACTTGTAAATTATCAACCATTAGATATGAACTTTAAATAAAAATCATACCACTATATTTCTACATTAATATAAGTGGAATTAGTGGCAACATGATGGATTATTTTTCAAAAAGGATAAACCAACCAAGTAAGCCAACTGTAAAAACTTTAAAACATATAGATAAATCCCATTTTAAGAGACTTATGTGCATCATCACCAAATTTATCAAACTTCATTAGGAAATAAATCAAAACAACAAAAAACCTCCATGTTAAAGACATTTTTACATCAACTTGTTCTCTCTTTTTCATATTCATGAGGAAAAAACAATAGCTCCTCCCACCCTCAACATTATGATAGCTATGGTGGCTCCAACTTCATTAGCTTGCCACATTTCTCCATTATTAGTAGATTATTCTTCAAATAAACATTTCATCATTGGTGGTGCCTCTATGCCGAATCATGTATCTTTTGTTCTCTGAACCTTGATAAACTTTTCCATTCTATTTTTTCTATACATAATTTCACTAGTAAAGGTTTTTATATTGTTGTATATGATAATAATTTTCTCCCTATTTGTGGTGTCTTTATATCCTATTAATCTTATCCCATTCTACCTACAAGATGCATAGGATAAACAATAATGATCACATGTCCTCCCTATGGTTCTGAATGTCTAGTAACTTTTTATATTAACCTCAACATGTTAGTAGAAGGAAAAATAATAAAATATTACAATGAAAATAAATAGCCTTGCCTTGATGTGACTAACATCTGCTTTCATATAATCTAGGCTTCCCAATTGGAGGGATGGATCCCTTGTCCTGGCCCTACACAATATGCTCAAAAATTGATTGATGATCCATATTGATCCTATTTCCATATAAAATTGTATAATTAATGTCAACCCTCATGATTAAATAGTGGTAGCTAAGCCTTGGTGGTCGATATGCACTATTGTGATAACGTTCACGATCTTATTATATACAAATAATATTACTAATTATTGATAGGAATTTAACAACTATGTTTTCCATATTTTATATACATCTCTGATGTAAAAACCCAATCAATATTTAAAATGCATGTACATATCTAAATCTTAAATTACTAATCTATCATTTGAGATTTGAAGAAATTAGTAAAATATCAAATCATTCTTTTATTCCATAGCCCATCAATAAAATTAAATGACACCTTGTAATATTACATCTGCAATGTCATTCACATCATCAAAAAGAATCCATTAAAACTAGTTCAGGATCACACGTGTGTGTGTGTGTGTGTGTGTGTGTGTGTGTGTGTGTGTGTGTGTGTGTGTGTGTGTGTGTGTGTGTGTGCGTGCGCGTGTGCATACACACGTGCATGCCTCTAAAATTTGTTGGTTCATTAGTAAAGTTGTGGCTCCAAAAGAGTCAATCAATAATTAATTCTCATTGACTAAAGGAAAATGTCAAGTTGAATCCCCTCATGAATTTAGTGGAATGGAACCCTTCAATCTTTGGTACTAAGCCAAAAACCTAGTCAATAAAAAATAATTACTTGTTAGTTAATCAAATTCATATTGCATAAAGGGCCCTCTCTAATCTCTGCAAAAAAATGGGGGAATAGAATGCCTCAATCCTTGGTGCTAAGCCAAATACTTAGCCGACAAAAATTATTTCCGTGTAAATTAATCAAAAGGTTTATAAGAATGAGAATAATTTATAAATATTTAAATTAAAGATAAATAATTTATATATAAAACTATAGAAAAGGAATTTTAAGAAAAAACATAAACTTTTTTATCCAAAATTATTTATTAACGAATTTTAAATTTTAAAAATACTACAAAAAGACAACCAAAAAAAAATAATAATAATATTTGTCAAAGCCACTCTACTTATATAAAATTTCTAAGCAACATACAAAATAATTATTAAACTCGTCTCTAAAAAATCAATATTAATAATAAATAAATAATCGCAATCACTAAATATTTATATAATAATGTTCGATAACAATGATTTAAACCTAAACCAAAACTTTAAAATGTTCAGACGGTGGGCCCCTGACCCTCCAGCTTTGTTCACTGAATGTAAAGTTCGTAGTTTTTTGTCAAGCTTCAACATGTTTGACGGTGAATAACAGGAAAAAAAATTGATGTCCCATATTAAGTAAAAATTTCAGCATGCTTTCAATGGTCAATGGAGACAGATTTCGATTCAATATACTTGTGAATGAGGTTAAATTTGAAAAAAACAGAAAAGAAAAACTTTTATACAAAAGAACAACTCAGAGATTCAGATCCGGGAAAAACACCAGTTAAAAGATAAATTTCAGCCATAGGGTATTCAGAGCCTCCCAAAGCAAATTTGGCACAGACTTGACAAATCTCAGGCTTCCAGAGCAAAAAAACATCGTTAATTTATTTTATTGAGTTTATTGATAGAGGTTACATATTTGTAGATTTTATGGTAAATGTTTTTTATTGAGCCTTGTCTCCTCTTATATCTATTATATGTCATTTTTGCGTAGTGATTGAATGTAAATACAAAAAAGATATGTAAGGTATTTCATCAATGTACTCTTGATACTATAGTGAAGGTCAATCCTTGATGATATGTGTTATTAGTATCAATTGTTGTTTTATTGAAAGTCATTCACTATGTATTATTTTTAGTTAGAGCCCATATTTTTTTGAGCAAATTTATCAATGAATACCCCTTTTTATACATAGAATTTGTAGAAGTGTTGGATTTTTGATATCCAATAAGGAACCAGAATATCTATGAAAGGCGACAATAACATATATCGATAATGATTATGGTTTTGAATTTGGATTACTCATATCAGATTTTTTTATTTGTGTAATAGTAATGTTGAATCTAATTGAGTGTTGTTGTGGTTAGGTGTCACCTCATTTTTGCTCTCTCACGTTATGCATATTACAATTATGAATTTTAACAATTTAAGTATTTTCTCGTTATACAATGTATCGAAGTTGTTAGTTGAAGATAAAAGTTTTAATATGGTAAATGATTAGTGTTCTTTATAAATAATGAAGGATTTTAATATTGACATAAGCATATACATGTCTTCTTTTTTTGGATTTGCATTCTTGATGTTAATCAACAGATTTAAATGAATTGCATTTGTTGCGCAATTTATCCTTCTTGACAAAATTTGCATCTAATGTTACAACTATGTGAAATGTATTCCATGATATGTGACCAGATGGTTTTCCTATATGCAATAGTATGCTATTCATAGGGAGAAGCTGATCTCAAATCCCTAACAATAATAATTGACGCGATCAATGAGAATCATAATTTTTTGTGTAGGCATAGAGCTTGAGATTTATAGTTTTACAAAAGAGAAAATATGTTTGAGTTTCAATTATAGAAGTTTTGTGCTTAAAAATTAAAATTCGTAATTATACAAAAGAGAAAATATGTTTGAATTTCAATTGTAAAACTTTTATGATCAAGACACTTGTAACAGCAACAATATCTTATAATAAATGCCTTCCCATTATACATTAATGTCGTGTGAAAATGATATTGTGGTTTCCTTCTACTCCTTAAGTTTCTATGTTAACAATGAAATGAACACCAAAAAAATATTTAGACTTCAGAATTTGAGTCTAAAAATGATGTACCTCAAAACTCAATTATGTAATGTCTATCCACCGCTCCATATATGTATGTAACAAAAATGATGATTAAAATGTTTCAAAACATACATGTGCTTACTCAAAGCATTTTTTGGGTTTTCAATTAACCAATTCAGATATAACAATCATTTTTTTATTGGTCACCATCATTTTTTTTTTTTCATAAAACCAAAATATAAAACTTAATTTTATGAGGACTTATACAAATTTTCCAATAAAAATGTGGATATGATTTGGATGGATTAAATAATTGTTTTCTTTAACATTTCACCTTATCAATTTTCAACAATTAGATATGGACTTTTCTTAAACTTTCCAACTTGTAAATTTTCAACCATTAAATATGAACTTCATAAAAATTCATGTCACTATATTTCTACATTAATCTAAGTTGAATTAGTGCAAAAATGTTAGATTATTTTTCAATAAAGTTAAGCCAACCAAGTAAGTCAATTATAAAAACTTAAAAATGTTTAGATAAATCTCATTTTAAGAGATTATTATACATGTTAGTTAAATCTATCAAATTTTATTGAGAAATAAATGTAAACAATAAAAAATAACTCCATTTTAAAGATTGTTTTACAGTAACTTGTTTTAACATTTTCATATTCATGAAGAAAAAACAACTCTGCCCATATGCAGCATTGTGGTAGCTATGGTGGCTCCAACTTCAGTGGCCTACCACATTTCTCTATTATCAAGACATTCGCCTCCCATCACGCAACTTCTTATAAGGCAATCCATGTTTCATAAACGACTCCATTCTCATCAGAGTCTGACGTGGCACGAGTGGAAAGCAAATCTTTAACAAATCTTTGAACCGTACAAACGCAAACGGAATAGAAGAAATAAAACATTTAACAAAGTGATTTTTAATGACATGACCATTAAATATATATACAGAAAATAAAAGATACATAATGTACGGAGGATTCAATTATTTTCACTTTATGCTGTACCTTACATTTTTAATGAAGTGAACGACAGTAACTATTTCAGGCTCGTTTCATGTATCAAGATGTGATCATAGATACTCTTAATCTTTATTTAATTTATAACAGAAGACGCAACAACAATGGGGAACAGTTTTATAAAACTCATTGATTCGATGGTGTAGAGAGCTCTAGGCGTTGGATAAAATCTTGGAGACATTTTTCTTCACATTTGCTGTCGTCAAATATGCTTTTACTCATTTCGTTTATTCTCGTTTTCACATTTCTTCCCTCCTCGCAGTCTTCGCTCATCACTTTCAGCACTGCCGTCCGAATGTGCTCCTCTCTGAAACTTCCGTCTTCTTCCCTTTCGACTTCCAAGCCCAGCTTCAATTCATTTCCCACGAGTCGTGCGTTAAGACCCTGATCGGCATTTATCGGCAACAGCACCAGCTTCACCCCAAACTTCACCGCCTCTACCACAGAGCTCCACCCCGAGTGACTCAGAAACCCCCCCACCGATGGATGAGACAGAATGTGAAGCTGCGGCGCCCACCCGGTGTATACAAACCCTCTCTCCCGCGTTCGAGACTCGAAGCCCTCCGGTAATAACTCCAAGGCCGTCGATGCCTGATCATGGTTTGAAAAGCCAGGGAAGCGCAGCACCCACAGAAACGGAAGCCCGGTTGCTTCCAATCCAACTGCCAACGCACGGATCTGCTCTTTCGACAGAAAGCACTCGCTACCAAATGATACGTACACAACAGACGAAGCCGCCCGTTTATCCAACCATCTTACACAGTAGGATTCCTTCTCAGAAAGCTTATCGTACCGCTGTTGGGGAAGATCGGGGGCCAGAGGGCCTACAGGAACTACCGGCTTCCCGTTGGCTCTCTCCAGATACTGCAGAAATTTGCCTTCTAATTCTAAGCAGGATCTGATGGCAATAAAAGAACACCCTTGGATTGATTTAAAACCGCGGTCGAATATCGAGATCTGTCCCTTGCTGCGGTGAAATATTCCTACAATATAGCGTGCTTCGAAAGGCAGCCAAACAATTTCAGGAGATGGAAAATCAGGCGGCGCCACCGTCAAATCTTCCACAGTGGTTTCGTCTTCCTTGTCTCTGCCGGGAAACAGCACGTAACTAGAGAACGCAGCGGTAAAAATAAGGAAGAGAATAGCCGGAATACCAGACTTGGCAGCAACGGTTGCAGCCCAGTGCTGTGAAAAGTCGTAGACTACGTAATCAGGTGAAAGCCTTTTCAGGAGCTCCTCAAAGGGCTTCTCCAAGCGGTCGAGTGCCGTCTTCAGGACGCCTTCCAATTCGTTGGGGACGTCGGCTGTGCTCTCTGCACCTGCTGGCAAGCCCTCCACAGAGGGCAACGGCAGCTCTACCAGATCGACCTGCCCAGTGTTATCTAACAACAGTGGCTTAATTTTAGAAATATTACGCGGGGTGGAGAGAAAGGATACTTTAACACCATGATTTGCGAGCCTTTTAGAAAGCTCCAAGTAAGGCAAGATGTGGCCGAATGCAAGCCAGGGGAACATAAGGACATGAAGTTGCTTCTTTCTTTCTTCTGCCATGATGGACTCAATATTCCTCTATGAAATCTAAAGCTGTTCTAATTACTAAATTTTGGTTGGAGCAATTGGAAGGTTCGATGTGGTAACGAAGACAAATGCACAGATGATAATGTCTTAATTCTGAAAACTGTCAAATGCACAGATGATAATGTCTTAATTATGGGCGCAATCATGCAGGCTAGTGGCTTAATTCTGAAAACGACCACATACTGACCAAGATAATTATGGGCTGCGCAATCATGCAGGCTAGTGTCTTAATTCTGAAAACTGACCACATACTGACCTGTCAGAAAAACACTGTCAAATGTACAGATGATAATGTCTTAATTATGGGCTGTGCAATCATGCAGGTTAGTGGCTTAATTCTGAAAACTGACCACATACTGACCAAGATAATTATGGGCTGCGCAATCATGCAGGGTAGTGTCTTAACTCTGAAAACTTACCACACACTGCCCTGTCAGAAAAACAGAGCATATAAAAAAGAGAGCACACTCAAATTGTTACAACAATTAGGGAAAAAACAAGATTTTATTGATTTTCTTGAATCTTGTAGATCTTGATCTTTTTCTTCAATTACAAAGCTATGCCCATGGGTCTCTTAAATAGATTTGAAAACAAACAATAATTAAAAAAGCAAACTGAAGACTAATGTTAATCTTTGCATGCAAACTGCTTAACTGCTTGAACTAACTGTTTGATAACTGTTGTGCATGCATGAGGAGTGCAGAAATTATCTCAAGTCTCTAACACTCCCGCTTAATTTCCACCACTAACTACTTCAGCATTTCCAATGCCTAAATTTTTGTCAATACACTGCCTCTCATGCGGAATACACCACCTTGCGAAATACATCGCCTTATATGTGGAATACACCACCTTGCGGAATACATCGCCTTATATGTGGAATACATCACTTTGCAAAAAATACATCGCCTTATATGTGGGATACACCACCTTGTGAAAATACATCGCACCACCACCATGCAGATTTCGGTCTGATCTTAAACACATTCAATGCCTCTTATCTTTGGCATTCAGAACAGGCTCTTCGAAGCAATCTTCTTTATCTTCGAAGCAATCTGACTTGAACTTTCTTCTAAACAGACTGCATAAACATCCTTGTATAGGATGAATTTTCACCATCAGTAACCTAGCTCTGATACCAATTTGTCAGAAAAATAGAGCATATAAAAAATAGAGCACACTCAGAGTGCTACAATAATCAGAGAAAAAACAAGATTTTATTGATTTTCTTGAATCTTGCAGATCTTCTTGATCTTTTTCCTCAATTACAAAGCTATGCCCATGGGTCTTTTAAATAGATTTGAAAACAAACAATAATTAAAAAAACAAACTGAAGATTAATTTTAGTCTTTGCATGCAAACTGCTTAATTGCTTGAACTAACTGCTTGATAACTGTTGTGCATGCATGAGGAGTGGAGAAATTATCTCCAGTCTCTAACATGACCAAGATAATTATGGGTTGTGCAATCATGCAGGGTAGTGTCTTAATTCTGAAAACTGACCACATACTGACCAAGATAATTGTGGGTTGCGCAATCATGCAGGCTAGTTGTACTTTTGTTTTAAATACAAATGTTTCTTTACTCGTAAGAAAATTTTGAATCTTATGTCAGGGTCCTCTGCCGCTTGAATAAAAAATTTAAAGAAAAAAAAATTATACATGAAAAAGATGTATATAGTTATATCTATCGACCAGGGGTTAAATTTGACAGTAATTTTTGTCCGTCAAGAAAAAAATTTGTGACAGTTTTTAAATTAATGTCACCTTGCATATTACATTCATTTATCATCTTTTACTTTCATAATTTTCTTATATATTTAAAAATATATAATTTTATCTAATAAAATAATAAAAATATTATTGATATAAATATTTTTTTTAATAAATTTAAAAAAATGTTTTTTTAAATAGTTTTCTAAATTTATATTTTAATAAAATGGAGGAAATTTTGAAAAAATTTAACGTGTAAACAATAGCGAAAAATTGTGCACACTACCATTCTAAATATATATGAGCCACTTTACGCATTTCTATAATTTGATACCCTGGTGTTGATTTGACATAATCTATCCAAGTGCTTCCTACAACAAACAATACATGGGCATGTGATACAAACACGGTTACATTTATCTTCTTTACTATTTATAGTGGGACTGGGTATGCAAACTGCTTCCCTCTGCAGCTTGACATTTAGTCAGTGGTACCACTAACTTGCCAAATCAATACATAAAACCACTGAAATGACATAAATTACAACCACGGGCTGTATTTGGAGAATCTATGGGGGCAAAAAGGGGATTAACCCAACCCATATTCATGTTCTACTTAGTGATAATTAAACAAATTAAGTAGATAAATATTTAACAAAATAACGAGTTAAATAAATAACAATGAATTAACCAACTTTCAAATTTAAGCCATGTAAAACCATTAATAAGCACCCAAACAGTAGTAGTTTTCAGATATGAAGCAAAACAAGAAAGGTGTTAGTGAAAAATCATTTTTTTGCACACACCATATGAGTGAAAAATCATTTTTTTCACACACCATATGCCTTATTTATATCACTATGAAAGAAGATGACTGCATCTTTTGAAGACTTTCTAGAGCTTAAATGGAAAATACAATAGTGTCAAACGTTTTCCTGTGAGGTTTAAAGGCATTTTGATGTTTGGACACATTTTTCTTTGCAAGGAGGTGACTGATGTTCAAAGCCTTGACAGCAATCTTGTAGTTACTTCAATTTGATTTTTATATTTTATTAATGACGATCTCTAGAAGTGTGTAACAAAGACGGAATCAATAGGAGGAAATAGTGCTTTTGTTAAAAAAACTCCTTGCACTGCTAATTGTAAGAGATAAACAATTTTTTCCCTATGAATTAGCAGTAACTTAAATTCAATGGAGAAATTGTCTGGTCTTCATTTTATACATTAACAGAATCACCAATGGCTTTAGGAATTTCTACAATGAGATGCATTGGTCCAAGATTTTTATTTTATGACTATATTAACCATCATAAACATTTTTGACAATTTTATCCATTATTCAATCTACAGAATTCTAAAAGTAGTCTAGCCTAGGTCATTTCATGCAAACAAATTATTGTAAATACACAAATTTGAATGTCCTAAAGAATTATCTCAAGCCATTTCACAAGAAAATACAGTACAAAGATTCACTTGCCTTAGAGGGGAAATGGTGAACTATTCTTGATAAACAGCATTCATTCAGCCCCTAAACATTTTCTGCTACGCACTTCCATGTTGAACCTTTTTTCTTTTTTCTATTCTTTTTTAGGGTGGAGAATAAAAGCACTAGAAACTTGCATTCCCTTTTCCCAGGGCGTCTAGGTTTCCTGACAAGTTTTCATGCTTTCAAAAGAGCAATCCTCATCTTAAAATTACTTTTCCTGCAGTCTTACCCGATATGCGACCTTGCTCCATCTTCACTTTGATAATGGGCAATTGATTGCAGTCTACAGGGCAAGCACATTTACTATCTGAGGCTTACAAAGTTGTCAAAAAGAATAACAAAGTCTATTTTCGTGCATAGCTGCAGCTTGCATAGAGACCAAGACACATTGAATGCATAGGCTGTAGGTTGTAGGCTATCGCTGATAGAAAATAAATGGTGGGCAATGAACCAACTGTACTGGTAGTGGCACTGGTGAGTGCCCAGCAGCAACGCCAAATTCCAATACTGAGAGTTAGGACACGGGATTTAAAAATATATTTGCTTTTAAATTTCAACGTAACTTCCTTGCCACTTGCACATGCGATCAGTATGCCAGTCAGACTCACGATTCACATTGATAGCTCTAGTAATGCGCTGTCAAGACATATACTCATTCTTCACACACATGAAACAATAACTCCACTGAAAATTAATAAACAGAGGCGTTTCCAAACAAAAACTTTTATGTTTCTAAAGTGCCAAACACCAAATTTAGGTGTCTATAGTGTCCAATAATGATGAATTAAGACTAGTTTGTGTGATTAGACCAAACACTCATATGCCGCACACATGGGTAAGAAAGGTGTGTCCTCAGTGTGCTCGGGGGCGGTTTGGGCCAGCATGTAATGGGTTTTGTAGTAGGGTTCATTATTGCCTAGGTCAATCTACAGCGTTCTTGAGTTTGATATACATTCTTAAAAATTGGTACTATTTCTCATTAAAAATTGATTGAAGTTAGTGCATTCATAATATTTTTTAAGGGATTGGAACTATATTTATTGTATTGTTTTTAAAAGGTATAAAATTTTAGTGTTATAATTTAAAAAAATTATTTGTTTGGGCAATAATCATATGTGCGTTCTTTCAAAGGAAGCCCTGTTGACATTACAATTGGATGCACTCTCGCAGGGCCAAGAATATTACATGTGCGTAACATTTCAATCTAAATGCAACAAAACATGTAATTTAGGAGAATAGTTTATTCAATAATTCTTTAGATGGTACTTTCTTGAAATCCCTGAATAAGGGACCACAAAAATAAACTCTTGTAGACTTTCCACAATGAGACTTGTGGTTGACACTTCATTTCGTATCACAATGTTCACAATTATGGAAGCTCGTTATTATAAATAAAGGCATTTCCAAACAAAATTAGACACTTGTTTGCCACACACATGGGTAAGAAAGGTGTGTCCTCACTGGGCTCGAGGGCGGTTTAGGCCAACACATACTGGGTTTTGTAGTAGGGCTCACTATTGTCTGGGTCAATCGAGAGTCTTCTTGAGTTCGATACACATTCTTAATAATTGGTACTATTTGTCATTAAAAATTGATTGAAGTTAATGCACTCATGATATTTTTAAAGGGATTGGAACTATATTTATTGTACTATTTTTAAAAGGTATAAAATTTTAGTATTATAATTTGAAAACCATGCTTGTCTAGGCAATAGTCATGTACATGCTCCTTCAAGGGAAGCCCCACTGACATCACAATTGGATGTGCTTTAGCAAGGCAAAAAATATTACATGTACACAACATTTCAATCTAAACGCAACGAAACATGTAATTTAGGAGAATAGTATATTCAATAATTCCTTAGATGGTACTTTCTTGAGATTTATGAAAAAGGGACCGCAAAAATAAACTCTTGTAGACTTTCCATGATGAGACTTGCGGTGGACACTCCATTCCGTATCACAGTTTTCACAATTATGGAAGCTCGTTATTACTAGGGAAACGTCTTTCAAAGATGAAATATAATGGATGTCAAAGTGTGAAGCTTGTTAGTACTTTGTTAGATGGCCTAAACATGTATAATTACCTCTCTGCATTGTAGTAATTGAATAACCTTTTCAATAGGTGGGATTGGACTTCACTAAAAAATTAAACTTGCATTCTAGCATCAATCTTACTCGTGCTCTGATATCAATTAAGTATTTTAATTAATGGGTAGAGGTTATTCTGGTAAGATCTATCACTTTTGAATTTGTCTACAATTTCATAAAATAGAATATATTTTTTAGATTTAAAGTTCCACAAAAGATTGTTATGGACAATGCCTTCAATTTTTTTTTCTAGAATTGTTTAGCTTATGCTATGTATATGAAATATTAGTTCTACACTCGTTCGATTATTACCCTCACAGTAATGGTCAAGAAAAATATGGTAATAAGAACATCAACACCATTGTTCATAAATTGGTCGATGAAAATCAGACAAATTGACATAAAAGAATGTATGATGCTTTATGAATTGAATGGATAACACCCAAGAGAGCAATTGAAATGTATCCTTTATAATTACTATATTGCAATCATGCAATGATTCCCATTTCTTTATAATTGCCATCTTTTTGGATAGTTCAAGCTAAGAGCATGACTAATTAAAAAATGCCTTAGAAAAAAGGATCATGTACCAAGCCAAATTAGAAGAAGAAAAAGTGATGGTGTAATTGATAGAATCGTGGTGCATTATGAAAATGTTAAATAAGTTTTTGATCAAAAAGCAAGATAATGTAGTTTTCAAGTAGGATACTTGATACTGCTTTGGGATAAATGAAGTTGACCACAAAGAATCCATATGAATTTTGAATCCCTATGGATGGGGTCTTTCAAATATGACATTTATATGGTTAGAATACATACTACCTATCATTAAAAAATGGAACTTATCTTTCACTACCACATAGAGGAAAATATTATCAACATTATAAATAGTGCAGTTAGGTTGTTACCTACCATTCCCCATATGTGATTTAAGTTTGATGTGTGTTTTCCTTTAAATTGTGTGATTCCCATTTTTATGTGTTTTCCCTTCCATTGTATTTATTTCTCATGTTTCTAGTCTTCCATGTTTCCTTTATTATTTTTGTCATCTTGAGCATACTCTCTTATCTTAATGGATATGACACTTAGCTTATGAAACGAAATATTATGTTAGTTTATCATCTATCCTTTCATAATTTCATGTCCCTAGCCTAAGCTATTTGTTGTATCATAAATTTTTCCAAGCCAAATTTATCTAATTCATAAACAAGGCATAAATTTTAATGTCAAAAATTCAAATATGAAATTTATAGCAAAAGGTTAATAAAGGAAAAATCTCAAGTATTTGAAAGAAGTTTCATGTTCCAAGAAGTTAAATAGCATGAAGTGCATTTTCTTTCCTTGAATGGCCATGAGGTTAGGTTTTCTCAACCTGTGCTCTTCATGGGATGTGAGAACATGATGCCCTCATATGTGACTCTATGTTCCCTACATATTCATGAATGGTCATGCCATATTTATAAACATAAAATATCTGAGACCATGTTTATGCTCATGCACATATGCACCATGTGTCCATCACACTCGTGAAGGTAGATGAACCATTCAGTGACTACATGACACATGCACACCTGGTAAGACACATTATAGCACACCAAATGGTCCTCACACTCAATTCAAAATACTTATAGTGGCTTATTTATCCATTTTCTTCTTTCCAAACAACACTCAACACTCCACTCAACTCTCATTTCCTAGTACAAAGAATAATTATTTCATGAGTATTGTTAAAATTCTTAGTTTATATAATACTTCCCATTAGTATTATTTTGAGCTAGCATAAATATGTTGTATTTTTAGTTTCATCCAAAAGGATATTTTTCAACTGATGGCACTACATAATCCTATGTTTTCTCATATCATTTTAGAGATATTTTAAATATAAGTAGGTTATCTAATAACCACTAAAATTTTATTATTACATTTGCATTAAAAAATTTTACCCCTAATTTTCCCAATATACATGCCATGCTAATCAAATATATTTTTGTCTTACACATAAATATTTCCAAAATATGTGATTCTCAGACTGGTGATGATGATCTATAATACATTCATAAAAATCTTAACTCAGATAACCAAATATTCATAACTATTCTCATTTCACAAAGTGGTTTGCCTAAATCATCTAGATTTCATACGTTAGTTCGATGCTCATATTTAGTGTTATTGTTTTCCCAACATTATGATCCAAATAAAAAATAGATAGGATCAAGTGGTGGAAACCTAATGGCTAAACTAGATCAAAATAATGGGTATGACTTTGAGGATCACTTTTCATCATACTTATTCAAGAATAAGTGTGGTAGTAGGGAACCCTTTATGTTAAAGTGGACCACAATCTAGGATCAACTGGAGAATATGTAATTCATGAATAAAAATTGTATAGAGTAGTGAAATCCAAAAGAAATAACTCAAAAGGAAGAAGTTTTTCTTTGTAAACAAAAGTTTCATTAAATAGAATTAGCTAAAAAGTACATAGGAAGGTTCATTATATAGTTGGAAGATAGACATGTCCCTACATCCTCATGCATATAGAATTATTTTTATCAATGACCTTTTATAAACATAATAAAGCTAACTAGACCATGTAGGTAAAACCACATAGTGGAAAAAAGCCTACATTAACAACTCCCTTAAGCATAACCTAGGTGGGTAAAAAAATTGGGTGCTATCATAAAGGCTTGGTGAGGTACCCAAGTATATAGAGATGATATTCTAGAGGAAGAAGAATTCAGAACTACCTAAACCCTAAGAAGAGCCTAAAAATGAAGATGTTTGTTCTCAATTAAGTGTTTAGTGAATATATCAGCTATTTACTCTATTGTTTGGATGTAATTGAGATTAATGATTTACTTATGGCTGATCTACCTAATGAAATGCATGTGAATATTGATATGCTTATTCCATTGATGGAGGACCACAATCCTACAAATCTAGATTGTGATTTGGTTATCATAGAAGATGATTATTGGTCACTAAAACTAGATTTCAAACTCAGTGAGAATCCCCTAAAGCCAAATAGACCTATTGGAAGCATTAACGACTTATCTATACTTTGCCTTAATAGAAGATAAAGCAATGACATTTTACTTCTAGCTTGACCACCTAATCAGTCTTAAATTGAGGAAAAAAATATAGCTTGATGTAGACTTATAATTCTAAATATCGCCAACCCAATTTGAATATGTATAACCAATCAATTTGATCTTGATGCCTACTTCGTAGTGAATCTTGAAATTATGAGTTCCCTGAATGTAGTAGACAATCTACTTAGATTCTTTCTAGTGGATCTCATGTAGTTATTGCATGAATTTGGAGACCATGCCTACTGTATATGAAATATTAGGTCTAGTGTGCGTAAGGTAGATAAGACTACCAACAAGTTGTCTATATAAGGTAACATCAACTAAAAGAGATGGATAATCAACCTCCACCTTCACACCAAACATAAAAGTAGTTAGGGTTAGCTTATAGTCATCCATGTTAAATTGTACAAACAAATTAAGATAATATTTAGATTGTGTAATAGTAATCCTGAAGTTAGATTGATAAATTTCATTCTTGAGGAAGTAATACAACAAGCCCAAGTTTGTCATTGAGAACTAGTTATGTAAAGAAGTTTTCATTGTTGTTATTGTGGATGAAGAACTCCCTATGATCAATAGGTCATCCATGTAGAGAATTAGAATCAACAATGAATTATCCTACTGTAAAAAATAGACATTAAGATCAGAATGGCATTAGGTGAACCCAACTAAAATAAGAAAGGATTCCATATTGACATACCAATCTTGAGGAGATTATTTGATGACATATATATATTTCCAAAATTTTCAAACTAAGGAAGAATCTTCCAAAAATTCTTGTTGTTTCTCTATGTATAATTTCTCTTTGAAGTCACCATGAAGAAAGGCACTCTCCACATCCATTTGATAAACATTCCAAGGATGTGTTATGATAATAATGAGAGTAAGTTAGATTGATTTCATTTTAGAAACTAGAGAAAATGTCTAGGTATAGTCAATGCCAAGTACTTGAGAAAAACTCTGGCTACTAAACATAATTTTAATTTATCTATGGAATCATATGCTACAAATTTTATTTGATAGATCCACCTGCATCGAATAAGTATTCTTCCCTTAGGAAGAAGGACTAAACCCTAAGTTTTGTTCCTCTATAAGGAAATATACTCCTCTTACATAGTAGGATCCCACTCAAGAGAGATTGATGCCTCGTGAATTATTGTGGATTATAAGTAGAAGAATCCTAGAATTATTAATAGGTTTACTTTATGTTTGATGAATTTCTAGCCCATTGACGAGCACTTTGCATTGTCTATTTAGCATAAAAAGGAATAGTGCCCATATATTTATAAGGTGATTCCTTGTCCTCTAAAAATATTTTGGGATAAGGAGGAGGGGAATCCTTATCATTACTCTCATCATCAAAAGTAGAAGAAGAATTTGGATCATGAAGAGGTAACTGGTTAGGTAGATATGAATCATTAGAATTGTCATCAAATCTTAGTGCATCTAATTAAGGGTGAGAGGTGTCGAGTGTGGAGTCTGAAGGACCTTTTTTAAAATGAACACTCCTTTCAATGAATAACTCATGAGTGATGGGTTAGATAATCTTGTATCCCTTAACATCCTTAGGATATGTGTTGACAGTAATTTAGTGGAAGAATTATAAACTAGATTTTCACCTATGAATAATAAATTATGGAAAACAAATAACAAGATAAGAAGATAAGTATGATACCATAAATGATATTTATTTATTCAATACTATCCTACTTTACCCTTCCTCATACAATTCCTTTTATAAGCTTTACATCTCCTTTCCTGATTCTGAAGCTTCTCCTTATGCCTCTTTGACTCCTTTATGTCTTTTCCTCTTTATTTTATCTTACATAACTTTTCTATCTCTCTTTTGATATTTTTTAATTAAATTTATTACCCTATACCTTGGTAACACTAACTCTAACTTAACAAGTGTCTCATCCTAAGACACAAAATGACCTTACAAATTAATTTTTTACAATTTTTCTCTATTATAAATACATTTGAGGAAACTATGTTACCCCTAATCCTACTTTCCATAGCTTTTTCATGTGGAAGCTTCCCTCATCTCTTCTTTACATACTCTAAATACCCAAAATACATTAATAATATTACAAATTTCAAATACTTTACTTTGTTCAGACCTTTCTAATTGGTAACACCTATTCAATCTACATCCAGGTTGAATAAACATAACTATCAAAAGAATATAAATCCATCTAATGAAAATAAGGAAAAATATTCTCAAACTATTTCATACTTCAGAACCCTTGGGGTAGGTATTATGCCTTGTGTTCCACATAAGTCCACCAAATTTCCTTCAAGAACTGTCAAACTCTATGAAATGAAATATTTAGTAGCATAAAATGCCATGTATATTCAAAACACTATATACTAGGTGTCAGATGTTATAAAATCAAAAATATGTTAATATGCCTCCTATGCATTCAAAATTCTTCCTACGCAATCAATAAGTAGTCGCAAGTGCATTCAATATGCCTTTATTGATTTCCAAAAAGGTCAGAAACCAACAAAATGCCTTATGCATGAAGAAAACTCTGTTTATAAAATTTGAAGATAGTCAAGAGTAAAATCATGCATTCATCCTTCTTTTCCATCTCCTAGTGGTTTATTTTGAACACATAGTTTATGTATTAGGTACTTGCATGTGCCTTCTCTTCTACTTTTGGCATACCAACTCTCGATAACTCCCCTTTTTTGATCTCTTTTTCTCTTTTTAACAGTAATAGTTATTTGCATCATCTTCTTCCTCTCCTCAAAGGTGATCTAAGTTATTCTTTTCTTTTCAGGGACTGCATAATCCCAATAACAAGTCTCCAATAACATATCTCCTTCACATTTAATAGTGATTCATCCTCCTCTGAAAAATCTTCCAATAAATATTACACATGGATTGAATGATGGATTTTGACCATGTAGATATTCCAAGTCTGCAGTTATTACACTAAATAATATTAACATGGCCATGGATATGCATGTTTCAGACTCCTTAAGAATTCCATGAAAATTCACTTGTATACCAAATTAGCTTCCTAATTTAGATCCATCATTGATGACTGAAAATACATGTGTTACTCTTTGTGTGTCCGTAGTTGTTAGTTGTTATTATGAATACCTTTATAGTTTTTGGTGCATCATTATGGCATGAATGCTACATCAAAATAAATTCCATGCATTATGGCCTTATATAATATTTCTTCTTATCTTCATCAACCTGAAGATCCTTTGTCAAGAATTCCATACCAATAGTTTATTTGTGCTGGTTACTCATGAATCTCTTTCTCACATATTAATTCAATACAAACATTTGTTTGACCTTGCCATCTCTGAGAATAATAATCATGAATAAATTATGCTTTTGTGTCCAGATAATCATGGAAACATAAATTTTATATACTCACCCAAAGCCTCCTATATACAATAATATCAAGCACACTTTCTCCTTATTTTTTTCAAGAACCTGATTACTGGGGAAGACCTTTGGTAGCTACAACCCAACTTTGATATTCTCCATTATCCTATGCAATTTATTTTAATAGATTTACATCCCTTATTGGTAAAGGATATAAGGACATATGTTGCTGAGGGGATATACCTACACCAATCATAAGGACCACTCTAACCATATTGCCAAGCTGATGAAGCAATACATAAGGGTAGTTTCAACACAACCACCCACACACCAATGATCAGCAATGATAAACAAGGTCCAAACTAGGGAATATAAAACCTCCAAATATAACTAATTCCTAGGCTCAAATCATTAACAACCACACTATTTTTTACTGTAGTTTAGTTGGAGAATAAAAAACTAATAATAAATCTCATATTTGTGAGCAAAGCAATATACAACAAATTTAAAAGATAAAAATTAATTTATGGAAAACATAAATGAAATAGAGAAGAATAAATATGAGACCACAAAGATATATTTTTTATTCCCACAATTGGTTTGAATTACTCTTTCCCATACACTTGCCTATAAAGGCTTCCAAATGACTCTTCAATTTCTTCTATGAATCTTCACTCCTAATGACTCTTTGACTCCTTTTTGACACCTCACATATCCATTCTCTCATTTTTATTACAATTAATATCAAATATGACTAAATATACTTGACCCTCATCCATGCTAGCACTCACCCCAACTTAAAAAGGTGTTTCACCTCAAGACAGACAAAGACCAAAAAATCAAGTTTTTATAATTCCACTCCATTACAAATGCATTTGGGTAAATCTAAATTAGTCATAATCCTACTCTCCATGGCCTTGCATGCTGGAGCTAGATTCCTAAATCTCTACTTTACCTACTCTAAAAACCCCAAATCCATTTATAATATTACAAATTCATAAATACTTTACTTGAAACTTTGCCACAATACATCACCAAATTTGAACAATAATTAACAAGGATAAAATAAATAAGTATGTGCCTGTATATATTCTTCATCAAAAAGGCCTTATTTACGTCCAATTTATAAGCATCATAACCAATAAATTTTCTTCATGGCCATTAAATATCCTGGTGAGAACGGGCTCCACCTTTCCTCGTCACTAGTCCCTTTCACTTATTATTGCTAAGTAACATATCCCTTATTTGATATAAAGTAACAATATTCACCTAAATTATGTGTACATATTGAATGGCTCTCTAAATTATCCTTATGATAATCCTTACTAACATGGATTTTGAACTAGCTACATATTTTTTCTATATTTTGTAGAAAACACTTTGTAGTAAAAATGAGGAAATTTTCCAAAAAAATTTATATTACTTACCATCAATATTTATAGCATTAAGGAACAATAAAATTTGAAATATTAAATAAGGAGAAAAATAAAAAGAATGGGGGAATATTCGGGGCTTGAGGCCAAAGAGGATTCCAACGCATGTGCCACTACCACTCAATGTATTCCTCCCTGTCAATATCATTGGTTGAGTCATCATCATTCATTATTTCTCCTTTGAAGATGTATGAATCCATTCATAGATATATATCTTTATTATAAAACAAGAAACACATCCCATTGCAATGAAATGCAAATTCTTTAATTTTGTATCCTTTGCAAGGAGCTCAACCCACTATTTTGCATTCATTTTTGCATTATATGTAAAGAATATATCAAAATATAATCCAATAACCATCTAAAATTTTGATCTAATATATAACAACTATGTGGAGGAGTTCAATAGTACCACATACATTATTATGTTCCTCCATGCCTCCAACAACATCCTTTCCTCTAAAAGAGCATCTGCCACCACCAAATAAACAATAGAGGGATTCTCTAACCTTGGATATTTTTAACCCTGCACTTAATCTCTTCCTTGAAAAATATCATGTCCAGGTCATTTCTAATTTTTACTTTGGTCTCCAATTTATCACAATGGATCATTTAATATGCTATGTATCACCTCTCCTCAATCCAAATGACCCAAGAGATTTGTAGAGAGTCCCCAATACTACTAATCACGTCCTTCAAAAAAACCACTCATTTTCTCAATCTTGGGATTCTAATCCAATCAACTCCATTCTCAAATCTCATGGGTTCAAATCATCCCAACAAGCACATCATTGTTAGCTATAGATAGTTGCAAGAATATAAAATACAACAGATTTGAAGCTAAGAAACAATGAATAACCAGAGATATAAATCAAGAAATGATGGAAACAAGTAAAAAGAGAGGATAATAGTATACAAAAATCTATGAGACCAAAATATATATTTATTATTCACAAAAATGGTTTGAATTACTCTTTCCTTTACACTAGCCTATAAAGGCTTCCAAATGACTCTTCGATTTCTTGTATGACTCTTCACTCTTAATGACTCTTTGAATCATTTTTAACACCTCACATATACATTTTATCCTTTTTACTACAATTAATAACAAATAAAATTAAATATCATTTCCCCTTACCCATTCTAACAATAACTAGGATGCAAGGTTGACTCTAAGGTTCCATTACCTTACGCTTCTTATTTTGAATACAGGTAATAGTAATAGATCTAAACATTCAAAAGTACTTCATTTTGGGTTTATGACAACTCCAATATTCAAAAAGAGTGTATTCCTTTAATGCGTTATAAGGAACTTAGTTTTAGATATAACATCCACAATTGATGGAATTTGCCTAATACTGATGTGAAAGAGACTTGGATCATAGCATACACTTAGCCACTTAATTCAAGGACCTATTATTGCACTCTAAAAAACCATTATTTTGAGGACTATATGTAAATATAGACTATAGTTTAATCTCCTATGATGTTTAGGATTGTTCAAAATGGTTACTAATATACTCACCACCATTATTGGTGAACAAAATATTAATGACTTTGCATAACTATTTCTATAAAAGTGCCTTAAAGTCCTAAAAATGAATAAAGACCTCAAATTTATAATTAAGAAAGTAACCCAAGTATACCTTGAATAGTCATCAATAAAAGTAAGAATGTATTTAGTCATATTGAATGAACGTTTTAGAAATGGACCAACAATGTCATTATGGACAAGTTCAATTATTTATTCATCTCTCTATGATTTTACCTTATCATAGCTCTCTTCATGATGCTTACCAAGTATGCAACCTTAATAAACTCTGTCAAAAAACTTAACTCATGGCAACCTTGAAACCATGTCATGATGACCAAGTTGCTCCAGGGAATGATAATTGAGATAACTGCATTGTTCATGCCATATTTTACACACCCCATCTTAATGAGTGACCAATATAGTAGAGGGTTAATCAGGTGAAAAATGTGATAGATTAGATAATCGTGACTGATGATCTAATTTTCTACGTAAAATATTGGAGTTACTTTTAACTTCCCTAATAATCATAGAATTCAGTGTTAACTCTCTTTCCTAAACTGATGTGGGTCACCTACTAAATAGATAGGATATTGGTTGATAAAGAGGACACACATGAAACATCATGAAATATCCCACCACTAACTTCAATATATCTACTCTTACTAACTTCTAAAGATGTATTGTTACTTAACAAGATGAAAGGCACAAAACAAGGATCCAAGGATGAGAACATGTCATTTGATGAAGCCATGTGGTACATGGTATCAGATTTGATAACCCATGTGGAAGGCTAGGATGCAATTGTAACAAGTACTTTGACCTTATATTTGTCCTTATTACTATCTTTGGCCCTATAATACTCATGCGTTGATGAAATTTAATTTCAAGAATTAGGGGTAATGTAATTGTGTTACTCGAGCATTTTTTCAGTTAGTCAATATAATTATACATAAATTTAGATTCATCATGCCTAGATGTCTTGCAATAAGCACATGTGAATTTCTCTTTTTGGGATTTACATCTGAAGAGGACTCTTTTGGTGTTTCTGAATTGGAATCAGATTTTTTACCCTTTCTTTGATCTGGGTCCTTTTTCTATTTCTTCTCTTTACTTCCAAAAGCCTTATGGTTTTCATGACTCAAAATTTAATGCATGTGATTTAGATGACATTAGTGTACCCATTTTAATGAAATTATCTTGCTCTCAAGTTAAATCGATAAAAAATTCATCATATAAAGAATCAATTGATCATCCTTTTTGTCAATGCCATATAGTTTCAACTACAACCTGAGTGATTTTAAATTTGTGAAGTATTATATCATATCAAAGTGTCTTGGGGTCAAATTGATGAGCTTATTCTCTAACACAAGGCCCTTCATGACACACTTTTTTTCAAATATTTTTTAGAATGAGTTCCACACTTGATTTGGATTTATTTTAGATTTCATATGAAAAAATAAGTTAGGAGACATAGACATGCATAAAAGATTGTAGGCTTCATCATGTTTGTTATATAACTTCACCTAATCTACTTCAAGTGTCATTTCTATTTATATACCCATCATGATTTAGTGTAATATTTTACTCCCCAAGAGGATTTTTAATTTGACTTTTGACTTGTGATAGTTGAATAGTGTAATAATAAGAACTGAAATTAGATCCATTTTGTAGAAAAGAAGTATGTGTTGAACTGTGAGTGTTTAAAGATGATGATACGAAACCCCCTTGAATCTACATAAGTTGAATATTACAAGGTATGATAATATCACTATTATACAGAGATAATAAAAACTAGTACTTTAAAAAAATTTAACATGAAACGGAGCTATTGGTTGAAAGTTATGGAAGTTTCAATGTTTATTGCTCATAAAAATAATGATCTCCACTTACATAAATTTGATTTTTTTGGGTGTGGAAATGTTTGGGTTGAAAAAAATTAGAATCAAATTCCCCATAAAAAAACTTATGGTCCTATAGGAAAAAAGTTAACTAATTTTAGGTTCAAATTGAACAAGGGATTAACTCCCATATTACTATAGGCTAGGACCTAAACTGTATACTCTCCCCCTTCACTTTTATTGATGGGGGAGTGGCATCATCAAAAAATGACCTTATTTTTTGAATGAATAGTGTCAACCTTTGTGAGGTTAAACTTGATGACCATATGGACATAGAGGAGGAGTGCACACATTCACAAATTTGGAGGCTAGATGGATGGTTGTGGTTAGGCATGATCATAGGTGGGTGATGCTAGCATATGTAGGTGGGTAGGAATGATAACATGGTTTGAGTGGGAAAACATGCATGGAGGATATAATTTTACATTCATGTAGGCTCGGATGATACTAGGGTACTATCATATTAGCACATATGTGATAGATGTGTGGGTGTATAGGATGAACATTCATATTAGCATGGGCCTAGAGGATGTTGGGGGGTTGGTAAATAAGTGTGGATGTAAAGGACATGTGAGTGAAGAGGGAACACATTCACATTCATGTCAGGGTATATGATGTGATGGTACTAGCACATTCATGGGAGACATATGGGTGCAAACGAAACCAAAAAAGTTCTACATCCAAATTTTTATTGAAGTCACTAAAATAGCTAAAAATGGTGATAAAACTAGTAAGAAAAACTTTAGATCTGTAAAAATCTGTATGGTTTCCTAGAAAACTAGAAAAACCCACTTCATATATAGAAAATGCTATAAAAACCTAGAAAGCGTTTTGTAATTAAACTACCAAACAATACAAAAATTTTAGATTTTTAAAAACACCCTTCAAACCCTCCAAAAATGGTGAAATTTTTATTTTCATGAAACAAGGTCATGTTTATAACCAATCCTAGGGTTTTGACACTTTTTAAATTTAAAGACAATGTCTTTTTTTCATCTAGAGACTCTAGTGAATCTAAATACTTTGACCAATCCCTTGAAAATTGAAATCAATGAAAAAAACTAGAACAAGCTAAAATTCTAGACCTCATAATAAGAATGAAGGCATTCGGCTACTAGCAAGAGGTTTGATACCATTTTGGATTGTGTCACAATCAAAAATCAACTAAATAGGCTTGAATGCATAAAGAAAACTTGTATGAAATAGTGAAATCCAAAATAAACAACTCAGAAGGAAGAAGCTTGTCTTCGTAAACAAAAGTTACTTTTATAAGCATTAAATAAAAAAGTACATAGGAAGGTTAATTGTATAGGTGGAAAATACATATGTCCGAACATCCTCATGCATGTAGGATTATCTTCCCCATTGACCTTTATTAAACCTAAGCAAGCTAAATAACCATGTAGGCAAAACCACATAGTGGGAAAAAGCCTACATTAACATGCTACTAGGATAAGAATCCCAAAAATAATTTCACTATCATCAAAGATTCATAATTGAATCAAAAGATAAACTAAACCTCTATGCTTCAAAAGAACATACATAGATCCAAATTCAAAAAATAGCTATTAGACATGATAACTCTTCTCATCCGAGTAGTAAGAAATGAAATCAACATGAATTTATACCCATGGATGTTTATGGTGATGAACATAAACTGTAATGGGAAACACTACAAATAATATGGAGAAATTATGAGTGAGTCTTTGACCAATAGTTTATCAATTTAGATTCTATGAATCAATTGTTCATCACCTTCTACTTGGTGTAGTTTTTGCCTCCCCAAAGAATGTAGCCTAGTCTCACTCAACAAGTAAATGTATATGTGACCATGTAAGTATAAAAATTATATTATTTATGGAATCTAGATCCAATCAACAAACATTTCATAATAGTTAATGATTCCTTCACTATGATAATATTCCAATCCCTAGATGAAGATTTGGAATGAAAATTTTATGATGAAGTAATCCACCTAATCTCTTAAATTATAAGATATTCATCTAATTCTATAACTTATATAAATTAGAGTTTGAATATTTGAATTATATCCTCTATAGTTACTTAGGTTAGCCAATGAGAAGATAATATTAGTTGATTTATGTATACAACTAGGCATAGTCCACAAATACTACCAAGACATGCATGTTTTTGGTATTTCATTTCCTATCTCATTGGGTCATTTTATATTAAAGAATTTTTTAAATGCTCAATATGTCAAGTCTTCAATCTCATCATTCACCATTCATTTTTACACTATCTAATTTTCTTTTGGTAGTATATTTGTGTGGAAACACCTCAACATTGGTGCTTCTTATGAACATGTGTTACATATGAATGATTACTAAGATGATTGTGTTGATGAATTTGAAGTAATAAGACATGACTAGGGAAGTATATGCTTATAATATTTCAAAGCTTTCATAGATACATGGGTTCTATATGGCATGAATGATGATCAAAGTGACCTCCTCAATCACATATATGTTGAATTAGTTATGGGTGCCCCATTTACTACTATTAATTTGTCTATCATTTTTATATAAGATTTATAAGTGAAAACAAAGCATGTGTTGGATTGATCCATGGAATGGTTTAATAAAAAACTTTCAAAATTCACTACATCAAAGATCTGTAAGAGATCAAGGTCCTTATCACCTCTAAATCAATCACCTATTGCTCCTCGCAAGAGTCATGTAAAATGTAGTGCTAGTGTTGAAATTTAGTCATATGACTATGTGATTTTTTTGTTGGAGATGATGAGGACATTAAACAACCAAAACAACCTAGAAATACTTTTAAATAGAGTCCATCACTTATTAGGAATATAAAAATAAA
Organism: Torreya grandis; assembly: GCA_037957365.1. Classification (NCBI taxonomy): domain Eukaryota; kingdom Viridiplantae; phylum Streptophyta; class Pinopsida; order Cupressales; family Taxaceae; genus Torreya; species Torreya grandis. The sequence goes on along the minus strand of JARHVA010000256.1, from coordinate 1,287,898 downwards.
AAATTATATCATGTTACAATCCTCTTCTCCACTTGGAAACCCATCTCTCTTGATTCCAAATACCAATCAATAACATCTTTCCTCTTTTCAATAATTAGTTCAACATGTAGTTGTTATTAATGCTGAATTTTATATTCAATAATATCTTCCAACCATAATTTATCCATCTATTCCACCCCATATATAATCTTCACATCCAAAAAATCCTACACCATCACCTTGAAGAAATTAAGTAATTAATTTCAATCAAATGTTGTTCCAATGGATGCATACCATGTGGAATAAAAGGAAGAAGGTTAAGGTTAAAATCCATAATTTTGATGTGTTGGCTAATGTCCTTGAGTCTCCTCTTCCCAATATGGTGAATTCTATATCAAGGTTAGTTTCATATCCCTTAGGAGCCTAGTTTATGGATATTATGGAGCCTAATGTTGATAAAACTAAGGATGAGATGACTTCAAGTGATTATACTTTTAATAGAGTATTCCTTGGAGATACAAATTGAGAGATTGATTTTCATTACCTAGGATTGACTTTAGAAAGGATGATCAATAGATTTATGAAGGATGAAATCACTTAAGAGAAATTGAAGGATCAAGTTTGACATATTTTTGGATATGTTAATTATATTATCAACCCAATTGAGACACCAATAGATCATCAAGTAGATGCCCCTACTCAAGTTACTTGAATCAACAATCAAGCCATAACCACCATTAGAAGATACAACACTTATGAAAAAATATTGAAGATTGGGTCGAATATTCACTCTTGAAGATGATACTTCTTGAAAATGGTCATAATGCATCCTTAAGAAGATTGAAATTCTAAATTGATGCATAGGTCAGTTGAAAGAACAAGTCCAAATTTTAAAGGAGAAATAAAGGGATATTTGTTTCATATGGGAGTAGTACATTTTGATCTATTTAAGGATGATAGGGCAATCTCATTTACTATAGAATAAGTTAATGCCCAATTCAAGAAGTTTCTGAAAGAGGATTTATATAGATAAAATGCCTTCAATGTAGCCTCAATGATTTTACTTAGTGAAATCAATGGATCGCTTGAGGAAATGAAAAATATTTGACTAAATTTTTATAAATACTAAAAACTATGATATTAGTGCCTAATTGATCCATTAAGAACCCCATAATTGATATAACTAGACTGTCCCAAATCTTTCCAAAATTGTTTGCACATTAAAGATCTCAATAATAGATTTCCACCATAATTTGAATGGAGTCATTTTGACACTGTATGTAAAAGTTATGGCCTACTGAATCTAAAGCTAAATAAGGAAAAAATTGACATGGTACAATGCTTATGTCATCATGTTGTATAGAATTGAACAAGTGGTCCAATCATAGCTTGACACATGTACAAGTCATTTGGTGACATTTGGTAAAGAGAATTCAAATTGGTTGGTTTAGTTTTTGGTGTATGATCTATACAACATTCTTGTTAGTGTGGGGCCCACATTATTGTTTGATGTGGGGTCCTTCCGCTGGCGAGGTCCTATTTTTTTAAGGAGGATTCCCTACCACCTTCACAACATAATGGTGGTAAATTTGTAAATAACTGTTAAGTTATGTTTTCCACAACCAATCTGGGACTAAATTTCAGATATTTTCAAAGTTTAAATGCTTAAAACCAAGTTGTGGAATTCCCACTAACCACTAATGCATATTATACATGGATTAAAAAAATTTGGAGTATATAATATGGACAAATTACCAAGAAAAACATGATAATCATGTCCAATTAAATAGGCATGGTCATTTGTATTTAAGCAATAAGTTCATCTCTAACCCAACGTATGGGGGATTAAACTTCACATATAAACATTCAAAATCATTTTAAAAAATCTTAGGCATGGGAGTGGGGATTATACACCCTCACATTAAAAGTGTATTTTAGGGCCTTACCAAATAATTTGTGCCCATAGTTTGCAAGCACAATGCAGGATTTGTTATTTATTATCTTAATTTTTATCTCTAAGCCTAAAAGAAGGTGTTGGAAGGGGAATTTGAACCCCAACATGTTGTTAAAAGGGATGATAACCTTATCCATTGTGTCATAGACTTGGCAATAATATAAATAGGATGAGCTTATATTTGAAATTAAATTTTAGGCTCTTTTGAGAGAGAACAGGCAAGTTTAAGCCTTTTATTTGCAAGAAAGGTCAATTTTAATGGAAGACAATGATTGCAGAGACCTCCTAGAGTTAAGATAGAGAATTAAGGAGATTAAATATTTCTTATTGATGTAAATATAAAACATAGTGTAATTTGTGTTGAGTTTTAATGGATCCATTCATCATTTAAGTAAACCTGGAGACATAGCCCATATGGGTGAACACCATTATCAATTTATAGTGTTTTTATATTTGTTTTATTATTTAATTTTTATATAATATCATTTTTTAATCAAATTTTAATTATAAAACCATTTTTTGTGTAAATTATTGGAAATTAAGAAAAATATGTTAAGTATTCAAAATTTCATAAAGTAGTGAGAATTTGCATAAACTAACCACTTCAAAGCAAGTTTGGTATTAGAGATATTGATCACAAATATTATAACATGTTTTTTAGATTTTAAATTTTCCATTTTTCATGTTAACTAGGTTTATGTAAAATCAAGAAGAATGATCATTCGAAGAATATAACCCAAAATTCTATATAAAATGTGCAAATCAAGCCATGCTATCTCTTAGGGGAAAAGCAGATTCAAAACTTATCTTCCATCAAGATTTTATATAGAATAAGAGAATGTTAGAATATTTTTACTATGAAAGGATGGAGAGGATATAAGGTGAAAATTAAATTAAATAAGAGGAATAGCTCTCAACCAATGGTAAGGGTAAAGGAGAATAACCTCCTAAATCTCCTCCATCTCCTTCAAATACTTTTGGTTCTTCCTTTGATAAACAAAAGATTTTTTTTTATTCAATGTATTCCTTTATAAAGACTGATATTAAGTTTGATTTGCCAATTTATAATATATATCTTCGTGTAGAGAAATTGGATAATTGGATCAAGTTAATGGAAGTACACTGTAGGGTTTAGAAAAATGATAATGAAGAAGCAAAAATTCCATTATCTACTCTTCAATTGGGTGGTACAAAACTAATTTTATGGGATATTAAGACACAAGAGGATCTCTTTACACATTTTATAGTGATTTATTCTTATAATATTTTTTTTTTGCATTAAAAAAACAATTTTATCTACTGGATTATATGTAACAAGATACTATGGATTGGAAAAACTTATGGAAAACTAAGGTTAAAAGTGTACAAGATTACACTCAAGAGTTTATAAAAAGGTATTTGATTTTGGGCTTTCCCCTTTACACTCAAGAGACTCTTTTAAAGTATATTGGGGGTTCCATAGTTATTTGAGGCATATAATACTTATGTTTAACCCCAATAATCTTGATAAATGTTGTGTATAAGATATCCATATTGAATGAAATGGTAAGGTGAATAGGGAAAGCTTCACAAAGAAACTAATTAAGAGAAGTATGCTTCCTAAAAGCAAATGTGAAGGAAATGGTAAGATTAAACACACTTCCATAGTCAATAAAGAGGCTGGGAAGCCCTTTTGATCACATTTTAAAAGAGAAGGTCATGATAATTCAAAGTGTTGTAAACTTCATCTAGAACATAAGACAAAAAGGTTCGAGAACAAGAAATATTATAAGAAGACAACAAAAAAAATCTAACAAGATCTTCACTCCAATTCATGTGATAAGACCAAAGTCATCGTTATGGATTTAAAAATTTCATATTCTTCATCTTATTTCACTAAATCTCATAATTCCTATTCTTATTTACATAATAAATATATGCATGATTAAAATAAAAGAAATGAAATCCTAAGGGTAATTTATAAGCATACTAAAATAGATATTGTTTTTGATAGTGGATCACAAGCTAATCTCATTTCTGATGAATTTTTTAATAAATAGTACTTGATAATAAACTACATACTAATCCATACCCTTTTAGTTGGGTATGTGATGATGCAAAATTTCAAGTCACAAAAACATGTAAACATAGATTTGCAATCACATCTAAGTTCATTGATGTGGTAGAATTAGATGTGGTTCCACTTGATGTTTATGGAATTGTAATTGGATTTCCATATTTATATGATACAAAAACAATCTTGTATAGGGAAGACAATAAATATTTGTTTGTAACATATTGGATTGAATACATTGTAAGCTCCCATTGGATAGAGGCAAAATTATTACTTATATCTGCAAAACAAATGAAAAGACTTGTCTATGAAAGTAAAAACTTTGTAATCATGATTTTAAAATCCAAAGATGATGACAAATTTAAGTCTATAAATTTTTTTGATCATAAACATAAACATGGAATAATTAAGCTAATATCTAACTATGATGATATTTTTCAATATCCACAAGATTTATCCCCTAAAAGGAATATAAAACATGAGATAAAAATACAACAAGATGTACCTCTTCCTAAAATTGGTATGTATAGGTTGCCCATGGTGGAGAATGAAGAAATTAAGAATAAATTTCAAGAGTTTCTCAAGAAAGTAATCATTTAGCCAAGCACTTGTCCATGTGGATCATTAAATATTTTTGTGCCAATGGAAGATGGCAGTTGGCAGATGTGCATGGATTTATGAGAATTGAATAAAATAATGGTTAAAAACTACTACCATCTTCCTTGAATTGATGATTTATCAAATCAATTTAATTTTTTTATTTATTTCACTAAGTTAAACTTAAGAAGCGGTTATCACCAAGTTAGGATTAACAAATTTGATATTTGGAAAACTACTTTTAAAACTAAGCAAAGTCTTTTTGAATGGATGGTTATGCCCTTTGTGATTTATAATGCACCTAACACATTCATGTGGGTTATGAATGATGTATTAAGGTAATTCATAAATTATTTTGTTATAGTCTACTTAGATGATATTTTTATCTTTATTAAAACTTAGGAAGATCATTTAAATACATAATTAGTAAATTCTTTGATAAATTGTAAAAGTATAAATTGTATTTAAATATGTCTAAATGTGAATTTGGTAAAATATCTGGTTTATTTAGGATATGTAGTAGGGGTGGTGAGTTAAAAATTAATCCCTCTAAATTTGAATCCAATATATAATGGATTAAACCTAATAATGTTACAAAAGTTAGAAGCTTCCTAGGGGTAATCCAATCATACAAGAAATTGATTGTTAACTTTTCATTGATTCCATCTCCTTTACATGTTTTGACAAGGACTAAACAAGGCTTATAGTGGGGAGGCAAGCACTAAAATGGCTTTGACACATTGAAATAAAAGATAAGCATAGCCCCAATCTTAGAACTTCAAAATATATATTATCCATTTGAGATTGAAACTGATGCATGTGATTATGCCATAGGTGTCATTATAATGTAAAATCAAAACCCTATTTATTAACATTCAAAAAATTTCACAATTACGATAATGAATTATCCTACTTATGATAAATATTTGTATGATTTAATGCATAGTATAGAAAATGGAATCATTATATATTGGGAAAAATAGATAATAATCCACATAGATCATAGCCTTTATAATATCTCCCATCATAGTAAAAGCTACAACAATCATGGAACTTTCATTGGATGGAGTTTTTACAATAATTCCATCTCATGATCAGGTATTAAAAAGGTGCACAAAATAAGTTTGTTCATATGCTTTCAAGACCTCCTATTATTGTATATATTCTTTTTCAATAAATTTATTTGATGCACAAAAGTTTTAAAGAAAAATATTCTAGAGATGTTGATTTTAAGGATGTCTACGAAGATATAAATCAAGGTAATTAGGTACAATAATTAGACAATGACATACATGATGGATTATTGTATTTGTAAATTATGCATTCCAAAAGATGAAATCATCCATGTAATTAGGAAATCATATACTTATCTTGTTCTCGGTCATTGGGAAAATAGCTGCAAAATTACAAAGATATAGTTATTAGCATCAGATGTATGAAAATGTATATAAGTATGTAAAAGGTTGTATTCTTTGTGCCACTATATAATCTACTAATAAGAAATTGGGATTCTACACAACACTTCCCATACCAACCCATCCATGGGAAAGTGTTTCTATGGATGTTGTAGGAGGCTTCCCTATGTCAACAAAGAATAAAGAATATTTGTATGTGGTTGTAGATAGATTCAACAAAATGTGTATATTAATGCTCTATAAAAAATAGATAATAGGCAAATAAATTACACACTTACATTTTAACAATGTTTGGGTTCAATTTAGTTTACCCACATTTGTTGTATGTGATCAAGATTCTTAATTCATTAGGAAGTTTTGGTTAGCTTTTTAGGACTTGATGGATATAAAACTCTAGAACAACACTGCATTTCATCCATAAACTAATATTCAAAAAAAAATGGTCAATATAATAGTGGCTCATTTTCTCTAAGGGTGTTGTATTAAGCATTTCAAGTTTAGGGATGAACACTTGTGTTATGTGAAACATGCTTAAAACCGTGCCATAGATTCTTATACACACAAATTTCCTCTTGAGATTTGTTTTAGTTATTTTCCTAAGTCACCATTGAACATCACTATTGAATAGTAATTAGTGGTAGATGGATATAAAGATGTAGACAAAGTAAAGAGATTCATCTATAAGATATAATCAATTTATTAAGTTGTCTAAGAGAAATTATAAAAGATCCAACCCAAGTATAAGGCTAGGCATGACAAACATCCAGTTGATCATCACTTCTAAGTTGGTGATATACTATGGATACATATTATAAAATAATTCCTCAAAGTTGAAGGTATGAATCTCAATCCAATAATGTTTGGTCCAAGTTTAAGCTTTTAGAAATGATTGGTAATAATTATTTTTGGTTGGAATTACCTTTGAATTTGCATATGTATTTCATGATAAATGTTCAAAAATTGAAACTATATGAGCCTATTATGATCATGGATCAGGGTAAGAGTGTTCAAGTTCTTTTTTTTGATGATTTGGTCCTAAATATCTTGATAAGTTGTAGGAATATGTTAGTATTGATAGGTAGGTGAGGAATTCATGAAGGAGTGATGTGAAGTACATTAGTTTGGGTGTAAAAGGAATGCATCCAAGAAAACCATGATGGATGGAAATTGTAAAAGTTAAGGGTATGTACCCTCACTTATTTTTATAATAAAACTATACTTTTGGTGGTCCAAAAACTTTTTTGTGTGAAGGAATGACCTAGGAGGCATAACATAATCAAGGTTTAGGATCATAAACACATACCAAGAAATGATAGTTGCATGTGACCGTGTAATCATTATACCATTCTTACTATTAATTAATACCAACTAATAGGTTAGTATCAACTAGTGATACTAAACTAATCTTATGCAAGTAACCTAGTGTAGGCATAAGATTAGTTCCTAAACTAAGAGAAATAGAGGTGTTCCAATTTTCATCAGATTATACACCCTAGGAAAATTTATGAATCTCCTAAAACTTTATACAACATGGAATCATATATCAAGTTTGTGGGAACTTTCAAGAGAGATGAATCTCTAGGATTGAAAGGGATAGCTCCCTGAATTATTCTCTAAGTGTCTATCACCTAATCTAATGCTTGTTTATGGGAAAAGAGTTAGGAATTTGTATGAAAAGGAAACTAAAATAAAGAGGTGATACACCAAGACATATCCCAAAAACTATCACACTTCTACTAAGCAATAAAGATTTCCAAGACCAACTCTAGGCAACGAAGGATTCTAGCATAGTGTTTCAATGTGAAGGTAGGCATACATAGGATAAACAATAAGATAACTGATCTAGGGGTAGATTCCACACCATAGAGAAAATTTCATGCTTTAAGAGGATATTAGTAAATTCATACACTTCACATGACCTCCTAAAATCAAAATTCTTGCTTAAACATGAAGGATAAAGAGGAGTAAGGATGACACCATCACTTAGCTCCACTATACATCACTCACACACTTAGACAAAATGCTCTTAACTCAGAATCAAAATTATATACAACATTAAAAGACAAAAATTCAATGTCATACTGGGAGGGCTATGCCATATTAGTTGTGGTCTCTTTTACAATAGCCAAGATGGCTCATATTTATAGAATTTAGAAGAAGAGAGAGAGAAGAGAAGCTGAAGAGGCACAAAGACAAGTGTCTGAATGTGAGGATCAGTTATGAGCATATAAATGAGGTGGAAAATGATTTATGAAACTTATTTTCACATCATTATATCCTAAATTATCCTCTTCTCCAATTGTGGCATATCAACTCTTCCACAAGCATCTTTGAGTGTTAAAACTCCTTCTTGACATGTGGCAAAAGGAAAGTGTTTGATCATGAGGTATCTTGGATAGTTAAATTTTCGTCCCAAGGACACTTATAAACCTTATTAAATTATATCAAATATTTACATCACCTTCAATCATCAATTCCTCTGTTAGGTGTCACAAGGCCTCTTTGTCTCATTAGGCCTAATTTGACAAAAATAGCTAGAATTTGGATTTATATCAATTAGTGATTTTTTTTAATTCATTAAAGGTCTATTTTAATCATATTTTACTAAAAAAAATCCATCTAAAAATCATCAAACTCTCTTCAAGTCCCCATTTTGCTCATAAAGCCTTCATTAGTCTTAGTCCTCTTGTAGCCCTATTTTTACACAAATCCACTAGTGCAAGAGAATATATAGATTTAAAAAACTAAGTGAGACAATTTTTTAGTACCCTTTTCCCTCATTGTGCTCTACATCAATTTTCATGGATCTATACTCAATGTAAGTGTGTTTGTTGATCCATTAGCCTTCTTAGTTAGGCATCTTTAGTCTAAAAGACCAAAAATGCTCAAAAATGGCTCTTTCACGTGTGAAATCTCATTGAAATGTCTGATTAACTTTAAAATGATCCATACCATGCTTCATATCAAATTTGAGCCTCTGGTTCATTGTGGAAGTATGAAATCCCTCAAATGTCCAAAAGTCTAGTTTAGGTCTTTTTGCATGCTAGATAAGGAAAATGGATGTTGGGTGACTACTGAGATTTAAATTTATTTGAAAATTACCCATGAATATCTATGACATATTCTCCAATAATAATCCACCTCATTCAAACTTATTTACCTTGCAAGCAACTTCCAATTCACCTTTTCTTCATTTTCCCACTAGCAACAAACTCATGGTGACTGCAACCTTTGTGGTGTAGGGTACCATATTTGACCTAAAAAATTATATCATTTTTTATAGGTTTAAAATGTATTTTAGTGCCTTTTGGTCACCAATTTCATCATTTATCCCAAAACTATCTTCTTTGTGCATGAAGGGGCTGCCCCTACTCTGAGACAAAATAGTGAGTATTAGGCCTACTTGTTTATGGAAAGTGAGTATTTTAGAAGATTCATAAGGTCATAATGACAAAATTTACCAAATGGTTTTTTTCAATTGCATATTTAAGGGGTAAAACCATCCCAATTTCTTTAAAAAGGGGGGAAAAACCTTATTTTTGCATGTTCTTGTCCAAACCTCCTCATGGATACTCCTTCCAAAGCTCTTTGATGCATCCAATGTGTTCATACATGTTAATTAACCTAATTTAATTATTATAAAACCTAGGGATCCACTAAAAAACTCTCTCATAAGTGGAATCCCCAAACTCACCTTTTGAAGCAAGGCTTTCCCTACCCTACTTGTACAGAATGAGTCCATTTTGCTATGAGAAAAGAGTCTTGGGTTTCTTGAGGATGTTTTGGACATATAAATTCCTTAATTTTATCATGAGGAATACACATCACACTATTTTAAACTCTTTCTTCCTTCCTTGGGCACCAAACTCTCATCATATCCCTCTCTTGCTTATGACCCTGTCTAACTATGATAGTGAACATGGTATTTTTGTTTGGGTGCCTTTCTTTGGAGATTATAAGGAAGGTTTAAAAACATTATTTACTCCATTTTGACTCACCTAATTATACTAATTTGAAAAATTCTCTAAACTTATCTTTTTGGCCCTTTTAGGTCTTCTAATTTATTATTGTCCTTCATCGACTGAGATAGTCTCAGGACCCTACCTATAGGTGTCTTTAGGGTTGGTCATGGCATGAAATTGATATTTATTAGTGATTTTACAACCTATTTAGGTCCTCCGAGTTACTAGGATTTAATATTTATACAAGCCTAGAAGTGCCTTAAGACTCTTCCAAGGTCCATCATTCTCATTCTACTCTCTGCTTAGCTGTAGGTGGTTATTTCTTCATTCATATTAGGCCTGTTGGCCTCTTCTATGTCAAGATGGAATTGTTTATGGATATTAATGATGATTTTTAGTTTTTTTAATCAAAAACCATAAACTTCATTCACCTCATTCATGGTTAGGCCTATTTCACAAACATTGACTTTTATACCTATAAGTAGTTGCTCTTAGTCCTGTACGGATAGGGGTTTGCTTGAGAGGTTTCAAGACATCAAATTCCACCTTGGGATTGTTATCTTGGATCATGATTACCAATTGGATCATTTGGGATGCCTTTAATCTTTCTTTCATAGTTGAGGATCATCAAAAAGAATTGCAAAGTCACTTTTCAATCAACCTCCTATAGACATCACTACCTTTTTTTAGTAGTTTTTAGCCGCTTTTAAGCCTTGTAAAATCTATCTTCCACTCACCCTTTACCCTCCAAAATCAGCATGGATGTTATTTTTGGATAGGGATAATAAGAAAAAAACATAGGGGAATTGATAAATAATTTTATTAGGCTATACACTAATCCAAAAATACCCAAGGACCTTTGTTTGGTCCATTTATTGACTGAGAGGACAAAACTTAGTCACTTAATGTTTTGAATGAAAATGCCACTTATAGTCCATTATAGTATTTATGGATTGAAATCCATGGATCTTAAGAATTATATAACCTAAAACATACATCCCACCATGAATTACATGACTCACACCTCCATGCAACCTCTTGGAGACCCTATGTAAGATGACTGTAAATGCACAGGGAGTGAACAAGGGAATTTGAATAGTTTGCTTTGAAATGGCACTAATTTGATTTATCCTAAGGTTAATTAAATGAAAGGACCTTTAAAAAATTATTTAAAATAATTTACAACCTCCATGGAGATCATCTCATGTTGTAAAACTCAGATTCCACACACATGACTGCCAACTTGGCAAGACAAGCATAATTTGGAATCTTCCTTCAAGTGGCATTGAAAGAGAAGGATTTGGAAGTTGGAAACATCAAAATAAGAATATTAATTTAATTAAAAAACATGTGGAATCACTTGAAACAAATTATTCCATCAATCCAAAGTAAGAAAAGTTGAAACAAATTAAAAAAGAGACCCCCTCATGTTTGAATAGGCATAAAATGCTGCCTGGAGTGTTAATAATTTTTCATAAAGGAGGAGGAACCAATATGAGACTTATTGAGATGAAAATTAATTTCAATCATATTATAATCCACCCCTATAAGCACTCTTTCTGATTCTACCTGTATGGCCCATGCCAAGTGATTGAATTTTCCCTTCCTTAGCTTGCCAATGGAAAATGGAGGAGAAGAAGTTTTAAATGTATATTTTATGAAACATAAATGTTAAAGATGACCTATGGGGAGTTTGAGAGACAATCAACCATTTTTCCACTTGATGATGGACTTGAGAAGTCCGTATAAGTGCCTAAAGGGGCCTATTTTTGAGGAAAAACTACCATTTCTTGATCATAACAGATTTTTAACTACCACCTGACATGATTATAACATAATTTTACCTCATCCACATTATAATCCACATTGGTGAGAAATATTTAAATTTTAAAGTCATTAAAAGTCATTTAATTAAACTAAAAAGATGGCCAAATGACCATTTTAGCACCTGAAACCTAACAAGTGGTCAATTTATGACTTGTAAACACATTGAAACCTATCAAAGACCATTTTAAGACATTTAAAAAATAAATTGATCCTTTGACTAATTTGTACCAAGTTTGACCAATGTTGACTTTGTTTGACTGAGCTAGTACAAGGAGGATGGGTTTCAAAAGGGACTAGGGAAAGGGTAAGTGAGACATGTAGGACAATGGTTGACCCCATAAGACATATGAAACTTTATATAAAAGTTTAAAATAGTATGGGTTAACCAAAATTTTACTTGGGGTAAAATTTAGTCAACATTCTTGGCGGTTCCTAGGGGTGGCATGCCTGTTATGCCAAAGACTAGTTCTCTAATCCTTCTATTAGGCATGGAGTCATGCATATGGGCACTCTAATAGATATGAACAGACTTCTATCTCAAGGGAAACAATTTTTTTGACACATACACACAAAACACACACCAAACAAAGGAAAGGAAACACACTTGTGCTCTAAAGAATTTAAAAAACATAAGACACCTGAAACAAACGACTCTAATATGTACAAACTAAGTAGAAAGGACTGATCTTCCTTGATCAAAAGGAAAGTTCTTCATACCATCTCCTTTAATTGTACAAGAAGAGTGTGCAAGTTACCACTTAGGCCTTGCCATTTTTTTTCAACACCTTGCTTATTTCCCATGGTGCTTGCACTGACTTCATCTAGTTTCACAACCAGGAACATGTGTTTAATAGAAACATACTCCTCTTGATTGGTTTGAATGACAACCATAGTCCTTGGTTCAAGTGATCTTCCATTGATTATAGACTCATTTTTATATTCAAACTCAACCTTAATCCCAAGTAGCTTTTCATCATCAAAGTTGTATTCATTTTTAAAGGTAAGGTCTCCATCAAGCTTTGGTGGCTCTAGCAACTGAATACACGGGAGAGGTTCTTCAAAACTTACTAATTCTCTTCAAACCTTCCATATTATGCATTTGATCTTCTTGAGATAAATCACTCTCACCTTACTCTTCTTGTGAAGGTGCTTCATGATATTTAATAGGTTTAACTGCAACATCTCCTTCAAAACTCTTCTCAAGCTATTCATGAAGTGGAAATGCATCATCCAAGATCAAGAAAAATTTGTCAATATCATCCCAGAATGCCAACTCTTCATGGTCAATATAAATAGCTTGAATTTTATCAACATTCTTACCAACTTCTTGTGAAGCATCATTTTGGCTAGTGGATACCACTTCTTCATCTTGTGTTGCAAGTTGACCATCATCATCTTCCACGAAGCATGGCAATTCATCAATGCACTCAAGGTCTACTTCTTATTATCTTACCATTGAAGTGTCTTCTTCTCCCAAAACCTCTATTGGATAATCCATATCATTATCTCCTTATTTATTGTGTTTAAGGAACTCATCTATGATAGCATCATCCCCCAATTCTTGAGGAGTCTTAGGAACAATTAGTTGATTATAAATTTGTGAAGGCAATAGAGAAGAGGTATTGAATGAAATTTTTTAAGGTGATTTCTCAACCTTATCCACATTGTTATCTTCCTTTTGAAAGTTCACAAGAATGGTACCTTGACTTCTACCTTCTCGATTAGTATCCATTTTCATGAGGTTCTATTCTTCTGATGTGAGGCAAGGAATATCTCTTTCTTGTGCTACTAAGGCTTGACAACCTCCTCCACCATCATACAAAAATTGACCTTGAGATTGTCCCCAATGTTCCAAATGTTCCTCTCCTTAAAGCAGGTTGATATAGATTGGAACAATAGATTTTGTGGATGGAATGGAATTGCGAGTATAGCTATTATGCTACCTATTGAAAACTTGATAACCTTGGTGATTGCATTAGGGATTGGGTTAATTACTTACTTGTAATTGAGGTTGTTTGAGATGAGCTTGTAATGACATGATCATTTCATCTTTGTCTATAACATTTTCCACCTTCTTTAGAGTGATTATAGACTTGACATTAGCATTGGGAACTTTATTTACACTTGGGGTTTCAAATGAACTATGAGATAACAAGGGCATAACAACTCTTGGGGACAAATTCCCAGCTAGTATCAAAATATTTTCATCTTCAATATCTATCTCATATGCATCAGGTAGAGTAAATCCTCCCATTACCTACAAAATTACTTCCACGATAGTGCTAATAGCCTTGAGATTTATGGGGAATACAAAGCTTGGAGGGGGTCTCATGATAGGTGGCAACCTATGCCATGTTCTTTGAAATCTCCCATGGATTCATTAGGACCTCTCCTTATCACATTTAGCTGATGGATTAGTGAAATGAGATCACTTTTATTCTCAAACTTATTCACCAAAGTCTCTCCAAATCCATCCCAATTAGTGATGCAATCACCTCACAATTTCATATACCAATCAAGTGCTTTACCCTTCAAAGACATGGCAAGTAGCCTAAAGGCTATGTTGACTTGAGTGATATTGTGGAAGTTGAAAAAATTTGAGATGTCCCTAATGTGTTTAGATGGGGTAATATGACCTTCTTCATTGAAGTTAGGGAGATTTTTGGTAGCATTAGGAGGAATGGGATCATATGCAGAAGATTGATTGGATTTTGAGTGTCAAAGGCCGGGAAAGGATGTTGCCTAGCCATATCTTCTTCTTCTTCTTGATCTAATATTTATTCAACCTCTTCTTCTTCCTCTTCAAAATATTCTTCTTCAGAATCTCTAAAAGTTAGGAATAGTTCAGGATGTTGTTCTTCAATAAGAGTTTTAGGTAGAGGGACTTGATTGAAAAATCTACTAGAAGATGATCTAGTGAGGACCCTAATGTATATTGTGTAAAAATCGATCTATAACTAGAGATTATCACCTTTTGGAGTCACCAAATGATGGATTAGAAACACTTCTTCAACATTGACCTTGTCAAGACCAATGTTCACCTTGACATGTAAATAACTAGGACCAGCTATCCCACTTGGCATGTCATAATGGTTGTCATCAAATTGTGCACCCTAGGACACTATATGAACCTAATTCAATTTTATGTAACATTGAATCATCTCTCAAGTTTGTGGGAACTTTTAAGAGATATGAATCTCTAGGATTGAAAGGGCAAGCTCCTTGAATTCTTCTCTAAGTGTCTATCACCTAATCTAATGCTTATTTATGGGAAAAGAGTTAGGAGTTTTCATGAAATGGAAAATACACTAAAGAGGTGATATACCAAGACATATCCCATATACTATCACACTTTTACTAAGCAACAAAGCTTTCCAAGACCAACTCTATCAATTGAAGGATTCTAACATAGTGTTTTAATGTGATGGTAGGCATGCATAGGATAATCAACAAGATAACTGATCTAGAAAAATATTGAACACCATCGAGACAATTTAATGTTTGAAGAGGAACCTAATACATTCATACATTTCACATGACCTTTTAAAATTAGAATTCTTTCTTAAACATGAAGGATAAAGAGGAGTAAGGATGAAACCATCACTTAGCTCCACTATACATCACTCACACACTTAGATATTTTTTTATTAGTTCAAAATTAGAATTATATTTAATGTTAAAAGAAAAAAATGCAATGTAATACTAGTATGGATATGCCATACTAGCTATGGTCTCTTTTACAATAGCCAAGATGGCTCACATTTATAGAATTTGGAAGAAGAGAGAGAGAAGTTAAAGAGGCACAATAACAAGTGTCCAAATGTGAGGATCAATTACAATAATATAAATTAGGTGTAAAATGAGTTATGAAACTTATTTTCACATCATTATATCTCAAATTATCCTCGTCTCTAAGTGTGGTGTAACAACTCTTCAACAAGCATCTTGGAGTGTTGAAACTCCTTCTTGACAAGTGGCAAAAAGAAAGAGTTTGATCATGAGGTATTTTGGATAGTTAAATTTACATCCCAAAGACACTTTTAAACCTTATTAAATCATCTCAAATAGTTACATCACCTGAAATCATCAATTCCTCTCTTAGGTGTCACAAGGCCTCTTTCTCTCATTCGGCCTAATTTGTCCAAAATAGCTAAAATTTAGATTTAGCTCAATTAGTGAAAATTTTTATTCATGAAAGGCCTATTTTCATCATATTGGACTAAAAACATCCATATATAACCATCAAACTCTCTTCAAGTCCCCATTTGGCTCATATATCCTTCACTAGGCTTAGTCCTCTTGTAACCATGTTTTTGCACAAATCCAATAGTATAGGAGACTTTATGAAATTATAGGACTAAGTGAGACTATTTTTGAGTACCTTTTTCCATATTTTTTCTTTTTTTCAACTTTAATGCCTCTATACTCAAGGCAAGTGTGTTTTTTGATCCATTAGACTCACCAATTAGGCCTAATTAGGACTCTTTAGCCTAGAAGACCAAAACTGATCAAAAATGGATCTTGCACATGTAAAAGATACTAAAAAATGCCTTATTCACTTTAAAATGATCCATATCAAATTTGAGCCATTGGTTCATTGTGGAAGTATGAAAACCCCGAAATGGCCAAAGGACTAGTCTAGGTCTTTTTGCATGCTAGATAAGGAAAATTTATGTTGGGTGACTACTTAGCTTCAAATTGATTTGAAAATGATCCATGAAGGTCTGGAACATCTTATAAAAGAAAAATACACCTCATTATAACCTATTTACCTTGCAATCAACTTCCAATTCACATTTTCTTCATTTCTCCACTAGCAACAAACTCATGGTAACTACAATATTTGTGGTGTAGGGTACCATGTTTGCACTAAAACATTATATCATGGTTTTATAGGTTTAAATTGATTTTTCATAGATTTAAAAACCTTCACTTGGTATTTTCTTGCCTTCTGGTCACCAATTTCATTATTTTTCCCAAAATTGTCTTCTTTGTGCATGAAGGGACTGCCCCTAATTTGAGATAGAACAATTAGTATTATGCTTGTTTTTTATGAAAATTTATTATTTAAAAAGATAAAAAAATGTACTAATTACCAATTATACCAATTTTTTTTGTTAAATTTCATGTTTAAGGGGTCCAACCATCCAAATTTCTTCAAAAGGGGGGGGGGGACAAACCTTGTTTTTGCATGTTCTTGTCCAAACCTCATCATGGATACTACTTCCAAATATATTTGATGTATACAAGGTAATAATTAATTTTAATTACCATAATTTAATTATTTTTTAACCTATGGATCCACTCAAAACCTCTCTCCTAAGTGGAATCCCCAAACTTACCTTTTGAAGCAAGGCTTTCCTTACCCTGCCTGTACAGATTGAGTCCATTTTTCTATGAGAAAAGAGTCTTGGGTGGATTGAGTATGTTTTGGATATATAAATTCCTTGATTTTATCATGAATAATACATGCCATAGTATTTTAAAGTCTCTCTTCCATCCTTGGGCACCAAACTCTCATCATATCCCTCTCTTGCTTATGACCCTGTCTAACTATGACAGTGAACATGGTATCTTTGTTTGGGTAGATTTATTTAGAGATTATAAGGAAGGTATAAAAAAATTATATAGTCCATTTTGAATCACCTCATTATTAAAGTTTGAAACGTTATCTAAACCCAGCATTTTGGCCCTTTTAGGCCTTCCAATTGCTTCATGTCCTTCATGGACTAAGACAGTCCCAGGACCCTGCATGTAGGTGTCTTTAGGGTTGGTCATGGAATGAAATTTATATTTATTATTGATTTTAAAAACTATTTAATTAATAAAATTTACTAGGTTTTAACATTTCTAAGTGACTTAAGACTTTTCCAAGGTCCATCATTCTCATTCCACTATCTGTTCAGCTGTAGGTGGTTATTATTTCATTCATCTTAGGCTTGTTGGTGTCTTATAGGTCAAAATGGAATTTTTTATGGATTTTTATGATGATTTTAGGTAGTTATTTTCTCACTAACCATAAACTTCCTTCACCTCATTCATGGTTAGGCCTATTTCAAATTTGTACTTTTCTACCTGTAGGTAGTTGCTCTCAGTCCTGTACGGATAGGGGTTTGTTTGAGAGGTTTCAAAACATCACATTCCACCTTGAGATTATTATCTTAGATCATTATTACCATATGGATCATTTGGGATTCTTTGAATCTTGATTTTGTTGCTGAATATAATAAAAAAGAATTATAAAGTTATTTTTTAATCAACCTCCTATAGACATCATTGCCTTTTTTCAATAGTTTTAAGCCACTTTTAGACCTTAAAAAATCTATCTTTCACTCACCCTTTGTCCTAAAAAATTGGAATTGTTATTCTTTTTGGATAGGGATAATAGGTAAAATAATTAGGGGAATTTATAAAGCATTTGGTTAGGCTATGCACTAATCCAAAAAAAATCTAAAGACCTTTGTTTGGTCCATTTATGGACTAAGAGGACAAAACTCAGTCACTTAATGTTTTAAATGAAAATCTCACTTATATTCCATTATAGTATTTATGGCATGAAATAAATGAATATTTATAATTCTATAACCTCAAACATACATCCCTCCATACATTTCATGACTCACATCTCCGTATAACCTCTTGGAGACCTTATGTAAGATGACTGTAAATGCACAGGCTGTGAACAAGGGAATTTGAATAATTTGATTTGAAATTGCATTGATTTGATTTTTAACAAGATTAATTCAATGAAATTAACTTTAAAAAATTATTTAAAACACATAATAACCTCCATGGAGCTCCTCCAATGTTGCAAAACTTAGCTTCTACATATATGACTGTCAACTTGGCAAGACAAGCATAATTTGGAATCCTCCTTCAAGTGGAATTGAAAGAGAAGGATTTGGAATTTGGAAACAAAAAAATAAGCATATTAATTTTTTTTTAAACATTTGGAATCACTTGTAACAAACCATTCCATAAATCCAAAGCAATAACATTTGAAATAGATTCAAAAAGAGACACCCTCATGGTTGAATAGGCATAAAAAGCTAACTAGAGTGTCAACCATTTTTCATAAATGGGAAGGAAAAAATATCATACTTATTGATATTAAAATTAATTTAATTTAGATTATAACCCACCCCTATAATCACTCTTTCCAATTCTACTTGTACGTCCCATGCCAAGTGTTTGAATTTGCCCTTCCTTGGCTTACAAATAGAAAATGAAGGAGGATAGGTTTTAGTAGGAACTATGGAAAGGGTAAGTGATAAATTTAGGATAATTTATGACCCCATAGGACATATTAAACTTTCCCTAAAATTTTCAAATAGCAGGGGTTGACCCAAATTTGGCTTGGGGTCAAATTTGGTCAACAATTTGTATCATTGATTTCCACTTAAAAACATTATCAAAATTACACATTCAACCATAAAAGTTAAGTATTTAAATATATTTAGTAATTTTAAAAATTATAATTATTCCTTTATTAAATTATAATAATCTATAATCAATCATTTATATTAAAATGTATGCTTAAATGTCTAATTTATTATTCTAGATTATATTTCATATTATTATGTTGATTAGATTAATATTATCCATTCATCCAAACTAGGGATAAACATATTGGTGAATAGTACCATAAAATTTAATACTTTTGAATTAAGTATTCAATCTCCATTTGTGAAGTTTGAAATTTGAAAGAGTAAGGGTTCGATTACACTTGGGTGTTGGAGAAACCCATGTTTCCTTTACAACCTATTGGAGGTGATGCTTCTTTATTGAAGAATTGGAGGGTTGGGTTGATAATTAACCTAGTTTTTTTAAATATTTATGATCCTAAGTTGGTAATTAAAAGTTCCCAAACCCTCATAAATGTGTATAAAATCACATAGAAAAACTACAAAATCAAACTTGAGTACATGGTGGGTGTATGAAAATTTACCATTCCCTTGTGATCATTCTTTTATGTTTTCATATGGATTTAACTTGATAAAAATAGAGGGAAATGTTACATTTTAATACATAATCCATTTGTAATGCTTGATTCATTTTGATTGAACCTTACTAATCAGTTCTCTCATTTTACATGAATGGTGTTTTCTTTTATAGTTAAACCTTACCCGATTGGTTCTCTTCACATTTTTATTTCATAGTTATTAGGGTTTTTATATTTTGCAATTTTCCCCACATTAATGAGGGTTATTGATTTTTTCCTTCCCAACATATGATTTTTCATAGTTACACAACTACAAAACACAATCACCCCAATTATCTATGTTTTCAACAAGAAAACATCATCTCCAATAGTTTGCAAGGGAAACATGGTTTTCTAAAACACCTAAGTGTATTATAACAAGTTATTTTTTCAAAATTTACATATGGACATTGGCTTATTCATTCTCATTGCATATTCTATAGAGATAAAATACATATCTGGATCCATTTACCAAAAAATAAAAGTATTATTTACACACACATATATATTTTGTCATTTTACTTTAGCATTTTCAATACAATAAAAAATTTGGATAATTTTTATATACTATAATATGGTATTCAGTACTTGATAATGGAATTTTTTACTCACATTTAACACATATGATTTTAGGACACAAATCAAGCCCTAATTTTCCATCTTTTCACACTTGCATGCTATCATGTGAGTAAACTCATTTTTGTAAATTTTTATACACCATATAGAACCTCATTGTTTATTTAAATATTGATAAATATCCTATATATATATCTCCAAACTCTTATATTAGTACACATGTACAATTAAAAATTCTAATGGTTATGATCGTTATCACTAGTTGATAATGATCTACATAGGTCATAATTATTCTGCTCCCAATAATGGTTATTTTGTAAAACCAAAAACATAATTAATGTCTAAGCATTAACATAGTGTGTCAATGGTGTGGGTAATTATTCAAATGGGTTCATATATAAAAAAATTAAATTCTCTTTTCAAAGGGGTCTGATATCTATCTGGGACTTATCTATACTCTATTATATATTAAGAAAATTTGTTTTATTCTTCCTCATTTTCATACTTATCACCAAGAGTAGTCTAGGTCAAGTCTATATTAATCAAAATCAAAGTCAAATCAATAAATTTTAATTACCAAATCCAATAATTAATTACATACATAGATCAAAGGAACACAATTTCACAACCACACTAAGTGGGAGAATTACGTGTGTCTTGATTTCCATTAGAGTATTAGATATGTAAGTAATGTTCAATGAGTGGGTGGGGTTAATTTGTGTTAGCTCAACCCATGTAATGTTTTCTTACTTATATGGATTTATATCCCTCACAAGTGCATTAATGGTTTCGAGGAAATGGAGGATGAATTTTGGATCTATGTGATTCATCAAGGATTGGGATCAAAAACACAAAACAAACAAATAAACATATAGGATATTATATAGTTAGTGTACCACATGTATGCATAAGTCAATACTAACTATCATGTCATTATTGATCAATGATAATGATACAATCATGTGGAACTAATGTAGTGGAGGCCTAAGATTAATTATTGAAGTAAGCAATGTAAATGCATGTCTATCCTTTATTTCCACTTACAAAACATAATCATAGTCATTCAATTCACAAGTAAAGATAAGTGTGATAAAAGTTTAGTACTTTCCATATTTATCATATGTGATTATTATATTATAAGATTCAATTTTATACCATTTACATTCATATATGTTTAAATTTCATATAAATTATATCTTAATAAGATTAATCTTACCCATTAATCTAATTAGTATTAAAAAAATATCAAATTTTAGTGTCTACAAATGCCCCCTTTTATTCTAGTATTGAAATGAAATACAAACTCTAAAGTAATAGAATAAATATATACTTAAGTTTATACAACATATTATGGCTTTTGTATAAGGATCCAAACATACAACTAAATGATCCATCCAAATCTACAATGAACATGTAGCAGTCAATGTCCATAAAGTGAAATTTGAAATTAAATAATAATTAAAAAAAATTAAGAGAAAATAGGATATGTGCAAAGAATGTTTCCGTGTCACTTTGTTGAAGATGATGCTTCCTTTTTGAAACACTTAAGAATGGTCCATCTTATCAATTTGATAATTAAAAGTGATAAATCCTTAATTTTTATAAATATGAAATCCCTTGTGTTGGGAATAAAAAGGCCCTAACCATCATTAATTTATGTAGTAGTATCATTGAGTGTCATTCAATCTCAACCACACTATCTCAAGTAATTAATATATTACTAATATTCAACATCAAGATGGTAATGTGGGAACCAAATAATGTGTTTTATAGGAGTAATTCCAATGCTATTTATCATCTTTAAACCTCAACAGGCATTTCCTCAAAAAAAAAATTCAAAAAATACTGAATACATACTTAAACATTGAATGTTTCTCATAAATAAGTGCCAATGAGTTGTATTTATAAATAAAAACCTATTATAGTGCCCATCACAAAATGTGTATGCATTCATGAGCCAATATCATGCCTCATTGAATCTATGTCAACTATACTTTGAAATAATATATATGTGAATGAGTTAATTTCATGCCCCATTGGATCTTTGCAAATTTATATATAATGTTATGCATCTATGAACTAAAATATCATAATATATTTATCAAGTGTATGTGTATTCAAAAATATATAATTCTAGTTCTTATAACTGTGTACTTATGAATTGTGTATTCCAAGTGTGTTATAATTAATAATTTATAAGTCATGCCTATATAAATCAGGTGATTATGCTTGGCATATGACCTCATAAATTTTATTAAGGTGTGAAAAAATTCATTATATTGAACTCACTTGATATCTATACTTTTATAACACTCTAAGTCTTATAATTTATTAAAATTTTTGATTATTTTAACCATGAAGGCTTGTGTCTCTATGTAAAACCCACAAATATATAGCCGCCCCCCCCCCCCCCCCCCCTTTAGGTGAGGGATATATCATATAAATCACTCATGTTAATAAAATCGGTAATTGTGTACCATATCATATATAATGATGTAATGATATAGAGTCTTATCAACATGTGTATAATATGTCATCAAATCATGTATGTAACATATGCAGTGTAAGGAATATAAGTTTCATGCCAAGATATATGTATCAATAAGTCATGTAATAGTAACCATCATTGATTTAATAAATAAATAAATAATACTATATGGAAAATAGATGCACGATATCAATCTTAACACTATAAAAAATTGGGGAAGTGAGTGATTTTATCACAACACTTTTAAACCCAACAATATCAACAAGCAAAATAAGTTCAATAGACAATCCTAGATTAATCTAGTCATTATCAAGAAATGTCATACATAATGGCAAGGGGAACATAAAAGAGATATAAATATATCACATCAATAAAGGACAAGAGTCACATGTAAGCTACATAATGATTTTGTACACACAAGGCCAAAGGGTCACACTTAAGGGACTTAAACATGTCTTATAAAATAAGGGTAAGGGTAACACTCAAGGGACACTAAAATGTTTCAAAAAAAGGTCAAATGAATAGCACATCAAATAAGGCCAAGGAAAATAATCAAGGTACATAAATATGTCACAAACAAGGCCAAGTTGTCACACAAAATATACAAGGTACAGCTATCCTATCATGCAAAATTAATAGCATAAATTAGGGTAAGTGCAAAAAGTTGGGGGACAAAAAGTGGCATACCCATGGACATGATTTTTTTGAAATTTTAGAAATATGAACTTCTATAGATAATTTTAGATATCTACACTCCAAATTTGAAGATGGTGTAAGAACATGAACTGTATAATTTCGAGTCTAGTTTTGAAAAAAAAAATTAAATGGTTAAATATAACTAGGTCAAACATATAAAATTTGAAGAGGAACTCTTTTTTAAAAAAAAAAACATAGTAGATAGACGGTTGTGACATGCACCATTTTTTTACAAACATTTAATATTATTTGAAACCCTTTGGGGAAGATTTAAATAAGATCTTCTAGTATATCACCTGTATTTTTTATATTTTTTCAACAAATAATATTTTTATGAATTTTGCATGTAAATAGATCCTAAAAATTTACAAAAAAATAGATATCCATCTATGCAACATGCCTAACTACCTAGACAAATGAAAATGAATTTTTTTTCAATGTGTGTAGAATTAGGCCTACTTTATCACCATATAATTTGTTTTTCACTTGGATCAATGAGAGACAAATTACATGAACATGTATGTTTGCATGTAGATGCCTAAAAAGTAATATTTAGAAATCAACATAGTTTGAAACCTTAAATTATTCCAAAAATTATAAAAATTGTATTTTTTGAAAGACGAGAGTGTGATTGTTGCAATGGTAACAAGTTTTTTAATTCTCACTTTGATATTCTTAGTGTATTTGGCACTCAAAGTTGAAATTTGTTGTTTATTTTCATAACTTTCAAAACCTGACTATACAATGATAGTCCAAGCCTTCGGCTTGGGAATCCAAGCCATCCCTAAGACAAAATGCACATGAATTAAATTTAAATTAAAATAACACAATCATGTTAATAATGTGATCATGTTAGTAATGTGATCATGTTAGTAATTTGATCACATTATTAACTGCATTGTAGTATTTAATAACATGATCACATTATTTAATATTATGATTATGTTAATAAAGCGATCACGTTACATATTATCAACATCCTAGAACTTGAGTAGGAGCCATTAGTCCTATTAGTCTTAAGATCAAATATTGGTTGATTAAGATTGTTGTTTGGGACCAATGTTCTTGTCAATAATTGATATAATTGAATGATAATTATAGATTTATTAACCTATGAATCAATTTGTTGTTCCTTTGATGCCAATATGGTGTGTAATCAGGTGAATAGATCCCAAATTAACATTAGATGGGAATATTTCCTTGGATGGATCTTGGTTGGCCTCAATTACATATCAAACTAAACTAAATACTTGGTTTCTATAATATGGTGTGCAATTAAATACCCAATTAACATCATATGGACATAATTTCGTTTTAATGGCTCATTTAATCCTGATTGTGTATTAGATTGAAATAAATATTCAATTACTTTAAT
Source organism: Torreya grandis (assembly GCA_037957365.1). Lineage (NCBI taxonomy): Eukaryota > Viridiplantae > Streptophyta > Pinopsida > Cupressales > Taxaceae > Torreya > Torreya grandis. The sequence goes on along the minus strand of JARHVA010000256.1, from coordinate 1,262,995 downwards.
ATGGTGTTCTTCCAAAGCCCTAATTGACATTATATTGAAGGAATTCCTTATATGGGGACCAACTACTCTTAATTACATATTATACAGAAGAAAATACTTGATTGGCTAATTATTATGTGTAATTAGGGGGAAATGCTCACAATAGATATTAGATGGACACAATTCATTGTATGGGGTGAAAAATGCCTTGATTGATATTATAGGTGGAAGTAGTTAATTACATAGGACTTGGTTATCCTTAATTGTGTATAGTATTGAAAAAAGATTCAATTAATTTAACATGGTGTAATTAGAGCCCTAAATTACATTAGATGGATGTAATTCCTTGATTGGGGATTGAGTGGCCCCAATTGTATATCATATTGAACCTAAATACTCAATTGGTTCAATATGGTGTGAAATAGGGGCTAATGAAACCCAAATGGAATATTATATGGGAAAACTTACTTTCATGGGGCTCAGTTGGCCCTAATTATATATAATATAAAACCAAATACATGATTAGCTAGATATAGTTGACAACCAGGGCCAATGAAGTTGTAATTGATATTAGATGTATTTAGTTACTTGCATGAGCCTTGGTTGGCCATAATTACATATTCAACTAAATGAAATACTTTTTTGATTTAATATACTATGCATTTGGGACCAACATATCCCCTTGTTGATAGTTAAAGGATGAAATTCCTTAGACAAGGCTTGTTTTGACTAAATTTCATAGATAATATTGAACCAAATATTCTTTTAATTAAATTTGGTGCACAATCAAAATCATAATTGTTATTAGATGGATTTAATTCCTTACAAAGGGTTTAATTTGTCTTGATTTCATATTATATTTAATCAAACACTCAATTATTTGAATAAGGTGTGTAATTAGGGCCCTAATTAAAATTATGTTGACATACTTGCATGGGAAGTACTCGATTGGCCCCAATTATGTATCATCTGGATTTGAATACTTGATTGGTTCAATATGGTTTGAAATCAAGGCCAAGTAAGGCCCAATTTCCATTATATATGAATGTAATTCCTTGGATAGGATCCTTTGGACCGAATTGCATATCAAATTGAAAAAATACTTGTTTTTTTAATATGGTGAGCACTTGAATCCCCAATTGATATCATATGGATGAAATTCCTTACACTGAGGTTTGATAAGCTACTAGGATCAATTTATCCCTAATTTAAATCCTTTTTATATAGTAAGAATTAGGTTCATATGGATGATTTTGGTTAAAATTGCATCAGTCATTACCATAATTGACATCATAGGATTAATATATGATGATGTGGGGGATAATTGTCCCAAATTCACATTCTTTAATATTCACATATCTACATTCAAGGAGCTCAAATTTGCCCAAAATTCCATCATGATTGTACCTTATATACCCTAAAACCCATACCAATCCATAATCCCTAAAGTTCCTAATCTCTGAACTCTAAATCATAAATATAAACACTTTAAACCCTAAACCAATCATTTTATCCCAAATTATAATCATTTTGAATAAAAATTAAGTTCACATGGCCTAATTTAGCCTATATAACATGACTGATTACCCTATTTGACTAATTCACTTAATTTATACGATGACATCCATGGTATAATGACAACCCAAAAACACATTCTAAAGTCAAAAATGGGTCTAATTGATTAAAATTATCCTTGATAATATTTTTGATTAACCCATTATAACCTTAACCATATATATACTTTAAAACCTAGAAGTCATAAACCATACACCCTAAATGCTATACCATAAACTTTCCCTATTTAATAACTTCAATTTAGTCCAAATTAACATCCTTTGTAGTAAGAATCAGGTTTGAACACATGGCATATCTATCAATTTGACATTAATATATACGTACTTAAACCTAAACCTTATGACTTGATCCCTAATCCCTAACACATAAATTTTAAGTCATGTGCCCTAATTCCCACTACATGCCACAAACATATATGCCTTATGATATAACTGATTTTATCATGAGATTTAATAAAATACACTTTTTAAACCTATGGCTAAATCCTTCAGATTACCAATCTAGCTATGCACAGGTTCACTGATTTAGGGCTATTTTGATCTCCTTCAACTTAATTAACCAAAGATGAGGATCTAGTTGATTCCTTTAATGGAGGAGGCATTTGAGGCAAATTTAAACCCCTTCAATAGTAAGATATGATTTGGGGAAAAATCAAAAGATTGATCTTCTATCATAAATTAATCCAATTAGTCAATTTATGTAATTCCCTATGTGATCTAGGCAAAATTGAGCCCCTAAACCAAATTTATGGCTCAATTGATTATATAACATGTATGAAACATGTACATGGAATAATTGACCTTACTTTTATAAAAAATGCAAAGATGAAGGTAATCAAGTCATAAATAGGTATCACAAGTAGCTCAAATATTCTTCAATTACCCTTGTGATTAAACCCTTTATCTAATATCTTAAACCCTAAGTTACCCTGTACCATTTAAATTTAACCCTAAATCATGTAGCATTTGCATTAAATCCTAAATTGTAAGCCTTGAACCCTAAACCTTAAACTAATAAATTTATCCCCAATTAACATCCTTTATATATATAGTAATAATTATGTTCATAGGGATGAAATTGGTTAAAATTTAATCACTCATTACAATAATTGACTTTATAGGCTCAATATGTGATGTTATGGAGGATAATTGATCCCAAATTCACATTCGATCTAGTTATTCATCTAAAGCAAATTGGGGTTATTTCGATCCCCTTCAACATAATTACATGACTATAAGATGTGATTTTGGAGTTGATCAGTGCTAATTTGTCTCAATCACCGTCATGATTGTACCTTATATACCATAAAAACTATACCCCAAGCCCAAATGCTAAAAGTTTATAATCCCAAAACTCTAAACGATAAATATATGCTCTTTAAAACTTAAACCAATCATTTTATCCCAAATTAACATCATTTAGACTAAGAAGTATATCTTTG